>WURS02000018.1:2876318-2900399 GCA_011762765.2 Rhinocypha anisoptera
GAATGTATGCATAACAGAAATAGCCGCAAGGCTCGCTTGTGTAACGGATTCCCAGTACTCCATTTTCTCTATTACTCAATTACACCCTTACACTTTATGAAGGTGTTCTCGAAGTATCGTACAAATCCTAACGGCGAAAAATCGGGAAATGAGTGAAACTTTGTATGATTTTAATTAGGCGCGAGTGCGTTTCATAGCCTTGTTTTTTGCTAAATATTCGGATTTATGACCTTAGAAAATTATTCGGGTAAAATCACGAAATAACTTTTAGATTCTGATTGGCTTTCGCCCATCCCAAGACCCAAACGAATCCACGGCGTTAATCAGAGAGCGGTGAAAGACCTCGATTGTCGCGAAAAAGATGTGAGAAAGAAGGTGGATCCTGTAGAAGACCCAAAGGGTGGAGAAAAGGGTAGAGAGGCGTAAAGTAAGACTGCTTAAGTGATCTTCAGACGGAACAAATTAATCCCCCTCTTGATAGATTTTTTTTTTGGGATTTGAGACGGTCTGACATTGAGTGGAGGGATAAAGAGGGGTTTAGGATGTGGGTGAAGATGAAAGCGAGAGGTAGAGATGCAAGGCGGAAGAAAGGAAAGGTAGGGAAGAGAGAAAATTATGGAACGAGTTAATGACTGGATACTGAATGAGAGAAGTAATTACTGATAACGGTATAGTCATCGAAATACTTATCTATTTATGCCAAGATCCATGTGTTATAAAATCATGCCCCTTGACACCATTAGGCCAAGATAAATATACCGGTTTGGCAATTTAAGGCGATGGCCTATGAGGACAATCACTGACAATGAAATTTATTTTTTTCTAAAGATAACTTTGTCTATACTATTATATTACTATTATCATCATACTTCTCATCTATAAGCTTCACTTATTTTTTCTAAGCAAGTCGTACCACTTATTGTAGGGAAAAATGCACAGAAATCGAAGTACATATAATATTATCTATGCATCTTATCTGCGCTAACTCATATTAATTATTTAAATAAACTAAGATGAGTGATATTTTATTCTAAATTTAAAAAGAAACTTAAAATAATCGGTATAACAGATACCTTTTAGCTTATTATGTACGACCACTTAAGTCCACTCTTAAAAAAAAATAAAGCATCCTAGACTTGTGATGTACTTTATAAATTTATAAGCCACTAGTTGGCCATGTCATGTCCATGAAATATTCAATAATTAATGTCTTATTTAATCACATATTAATGTATGATTTACCTAATATAAGGAATTTAAGATTTAATCCTCTTGAAAGTTAAGAGCTTTTAGTAACATCAGTGTATTACCGTATATTTATATCACATTTATTATTTGTGCAAAGATCGACCACAAGCTTCTCAACGATATGTAAATTTTTCAAAATTATCTTTTAGTTTGATCCCAGATTTCTATACTTAGGAACCCTAATCTCACATCAAGAAAGATCGAAATTTTTCTCTAAACATTTTTAAGAACACTAACAAGGTATACTTAGAAAATAAGTACATATTAGGGATTTTTGAACTCATTATAATGCATTTTTACTTTAACAGGTAGCATTTTTAACGACCATTTGAGGTTTTAAAACGTTTGAAAGCATAACTTGTGTACAATTCTGCTCAAAATCTTTCTCTAATTATTGTCATGAAAACTCAGAATATACACAAATAACGAGGAAGAGGAAAAACAAGCAAGATCTGAAGCATTGAAGAAACTGGAAGGAAGGATCCTGGGAGAAACAAAGGAAAGAGAGATAGAAGTGTCTGGGAAATGAGGAAACCGTAATTAATTCTACTGTAAAATTATTAGTTTAAATATATATATATATATAACGAACACACGCACACACTTATAGACATTCACACACAGAAACAAGAAAAATATAGACTTACATTGTTTCTGTGTGTGAATGTCTATAAGTGTGTGCGTCTGTTCGTTGTTGCTGCTCATCTGAGATTTTCCAAAGTATATATATATATATATATAAGTGAAAGGTCCTCTTAGGACGATATTTGTAAGCATTAATTAAATTAAGGAAAATTAGTTAATTTTTACAAACAACTTGCTTTATAACGTAATGAAATCCAAAATATTCAGACGTACAAACAGCTACAGACGAAGGTTTTAGTACTTCAGCATCATCAATTTAAATAAAATTTCAATTAAAGTAGATATCGTACCTTATTTTCAAATTTGATTCTTTTATGCGTTACAGTTTGGAGCATTTCGGCATAAATATCTGTATTAAGTTCATTTGATACGGTACATTTTAATACGATTGATGAATGTATCTTGGATGTGATTTCCTAATTATTTAATCATTATTAGTCTTGTAGTTTTTAGATTGTGAGAAGAACCAAAATAAGAAGATGAAATTGGATGTTATCTCCGATAAATTACCCGCTGAAACTAACATGTAGTGAATACTCCTTAGATTTTAATTGCGTGACCTATAAAAAAGCTCTTTTCTAGTTAATCATATATAAATGGTAATTCCATTTCAGTGGGGAATATTCAGGAATAAATGGTTGCAGAAATATAACGTCATTCAAAGCATTTCTATGTTTATATTTCCTGGTTTCACTTTCCACTCTATGCCCGAAACCTGCTCGTGCAAGGTATTTATATCAAGGGCGCTTGTCATCGTCTTTGAAAGCTTGCTTTACCTAGCTAAACAAATTTAACCAAGCATCGCTAGGGTATCGTGACGAATTATTTGTCAGCTAGTTCCCTAAAAATCCACTATAAGAAGCACCTAACAGAAAGTATATTTTTTCATATTAGTTTTCGATTGTGCCACTACGTCGTATTTATCTTAGTTAAATGGCTGCGATCACCACTCGAGGTTTGTCCGATGAAAGTATTCAAGAGAGTTTGATCAACTCCGGATCTGAATTGGGCGATAGTGAATCAGAAGAACCGGAAAATGATATATTTTCATCGATTTATGGTTAGTGTAATCCAATTAGGTCACTTTGTAAAAATAATTCTAACTTACGTAATTGTCATTCATGGCGTTTGTCTAAACTGTATTTTTACTATCGTTTATATAAACTGCATCCTTTCAAGTTTTCTTTTCATTTTTTGTAAAGATAATGATGAATCTGAAAGTAATCGAGCTGAATCTCATGGACCAACTACTTCATCTATCTTGTCAACAAGCGCATCATGGAAATGGAATCGCTCGTCCCGAGTTGAGCAGTCTGTCTGAGGTATGGACTAAAAGATAGACCAACCTGATACACCGTTATTTGAGGAAGACAGTCGCTTGTAGGCAGATATAAACAGTGATTTTTTAGTCATGGATTGTTTTTCGATATTCTTTGATAAGAATATGTCCATTTTGATAAAAAGGAGGTGAATCGATATGACGCAAATACAATTGCACAGTTGAAACGAAGCGGAAAACTGAAAAAAATTCCATTTGGAACAAATGGCTACCCGTATAATTGAACGAAATTAGAATTTCTATGATCTTTCATATCAGCCTTGTCAGAAAGTCAAACTTCTCCGATTATTGGTCAACACATCCTGTTCTTCATTCAAGTTTTTGCAGCAAGCTTATGAGCCGAGATAGAGTTATGTATATACTGGGAATGCTACATGTAAATGACAACAATCTTCACATTCCTCGAGGTTTTCCTCACCGTGATCCACTGTTCAAAGATCGGCCAATGATTGGCTTCTTCAACACGCAAAGCCGATTTTCATTATATCCAAGCATGGAACTGACCATGGATGAGGGTATTTTCCCTTTTCGAGGTCGAGTTAGTTTCAGAGTGTACATGAAGAATAAACTCTAAAGTACAGTGTAAAGCTACACAATCAGGATATATTCTAAATACGGAAGTCTACTCGTGAGCGGCAAGCGGTCTAAGTAATGCTATTGAACCTTTGCCATCGAGACTGTGTGACAATTACTTTCTATACTAGTCCTTCTCTATTGAGAACATTTTGGAATAAGAAAACTTTAGGAGTTGGAACAGTTATGAAGAATGGAAAAGTATATTCCGAGGAAATGATATCAATGAAGATGAAGAAAGAAGAATTCACTTTCAGGCGGTCTAAAGAGTTGTTTTTTTCTGAAATGGAACTATACAAAGGATTTATAAATATATGCTATCTGCTCTGCATAAAAATGGTGTATCTTCAGTACGGACAAGGGTAAAAGGAGGTCTTGTGGAAAAGTGAAAACCTAATGTTGTGATTGACTACAACGTCCACAAAACAGGTGTCGATGGAGGGGACCAAATACAATCCTATTACCCTTTCTCCAGAAAGAGTATGAAGTGATGGAAAACACTTTTTTCCCTATTGTAATTACGAGAATGTCAAATGCTTTCTCATTGTACAAAAAAGCAAAAAAACTGGAGAGACGTTTTCAGTTTGCTGACTATATAAGTGAGATCTCTCTTAGTCTTGCTGACACTTCTGCACTGGAGGAGAACAATAGTCTACCTCGAACATTCTTAGCTACGAGGATAACATCAAAGCGTTTTCCATCAAAGTTTCCGGGAACTGAAAAAAAGCAAGACCTACAAGAGTCTACAGGGTCTGTTCGGACACAAGCAAGAAGAAAAATGTTTATAGAGTGAGGAAAGAGAGTCGATGGATGTGTTCTGTGTGCAACGTGGCACTGTCCCTGCCTGAATGTTTCAGTAAGATTCATTCTAGGGGAGATTACCAGAGCTAAATCCTGTAAAAAGTCTATAAAACACTTTTATTACAAAAAAATAATCATCAGGTGTGAATGTAGTACACGTTTTTACCATTTTTAGATTTTTTCTGATAAATGTATTAGTTTTTTAGTAAGAAGTATTACATATATCTCTATCAGATTTTTTATTTTTTTTACAAATCACTGTTTTGAATAAATGGTTATAAAAAGATGGCTTTATTAAATCCAGATGAATTTAGTTTTATTTTAAAGAAATAAAAATGATATTTAATGACAAAAACTAATAAAACAAGGGTTAAAGCAATCTTTTTTAATAACTCATTGAAATATATCTAAAAACACCAGTAAGTTAAAAAAGCTACAATGCGGAAAGTGGGGTAGGGTTTTTCAAACTTTTCACGAGAGTATCATAATTTTCACTAGTGACATATCCCAGAAAAGCTTTGCCAATAAATCTCACTTTAGAGTATTTGTCCTCACATTTACATATAAGTCCATGGCGTAATTATTTGACTATTTCTTTAGGAGGTTATTGAGTCTTGTAGTGTGCCCTCAAATACAGTAAATGACTCTCTGAAAGGACGCATGATAATGGGAATCAACAGTAGCCTAAAGGCAGAAAGACTCCCTTCGATTCCAGCAATGGTCCCATTTTCGTGAATGCCCAATTCGTTCCCTTCACATCCGAAAAAACACTGTGTTAAGTGACAGCGCCGATAGAATAAAGGCGGGCGAGGAAGAGGAAGAATTAAGCAGGATCTGCATCATTGAAGGGAGGGAGAAACATAAAGGAAAGAGAGATAGAAGTTTCTGGGAAATGAGGAAAAATCTTAGACCGCAGTGAATGGTCATTTGGGGAACGCATATCAGCTCGTAGAATTCACATGGATAGCTCTTCAAAGATATCAAGAATTCTCAAAACCTCGAGGTATCCTTTCAGAAGTAAAGTTATATCGATAAGATATTAAAAATTGGAACTGCTGGTAGAATTAAATTTTTCAAAAGCATTACATCCTCCGTAAAGATGTATGAACTTTTAGTATTACATGTTATTATATACAATAGTTGCAAAATGTGAATTTAACACAATAGCATATCCTGAGAGGTATACATCTTCTACAACATTATTATTTCAGAAAAATGCCTAAGCCATAGGATATATCATTGTTTCTGCTACGTGTCTATTAGGTTGAAACAAAGATCCTACGTCACGCTCAGCATGCCGCGGAATATCCTATACTTTTATATAAATAATAAAAATTTTAAATTTAATCTTTTTGAGGAAATATAAAGCCTGACTACCACTGTGCTCGTTTCTTGGAACGAAACACAGGAGTGAATCTATAATTCAAAACACACCAAAGCGTCTGAATATAGTATTGGCGTACTGTACATAGTTATAAGTTTACATTGTCAATTGGATATTTCCTCTCTAAACTACTCGTTTTGATTATTTGTATTATAATTATTAATATTTGTTTTTCAAAAAATATAATATGAATGTCTTCATTAGATTACGTAAATAGTTTCTGGAGTTACGTGACCTTAAATAAGTGCACACTTTGGAAGTAAAATTTTTAATCATCCCTCTCCCTAAGGAGTGTATAAAGTTGTTTTGATTCAGTAAGCTGTCTTAATTGGAATTCTAAATCGATAACTATCTTCTAACCTTAAGTTTTGCGATATTTACTGTTTAATCTTTCCTAAGTGTGACGAACTTTTCAAGAACTCGAGAAGTGAATGGCGGAAAAATGTTTTTCTTTCGTTATACGAATCAAAAATTTTCTTTCACGGCGGTGGGAATAGGAGAACTGTTGCCGATATCCGTTTCCAATAGTCGCAGCTTAGTCTGGGGTGGTGGGCGGAGAGAGGATTGCGAGAAAGTGGACGGATGGGATATCCACGAGTCCTCATTCTCACTGCATTGTAAACCCATCCAACGACAGAATTTCCGAAAAGGGTGTAGAGGTGGTTTGGAAGAGGTAGAGTCAAAAAGAGGAGAAGTGAGGGGGAAGGATGAAGTTTTAGCGGAAAACGCAAATGGAAATGGTATATATATATATATATACATATACATATATATAGCTACCGTTAAGCTTGAAGACGAGCTGAAATGCTCGAAATATTGCGTAAGTTTTAACTGTGCCGTTCTTTCCGTGTGTTCCTGTCCGTCTCCTGTCTATCTTCTACATATTTTGTGCATCGCCGAAAGGCTGCTTCAATGTTTTCACCTATATATATGTATATAGGAGGAGTCCTCGGTGGTGTAATGGTCAGCACGTCCGCCCGGCAAGCGGACAGTCCGGGTTCAAGTCCGGGCTGAGGGCAAAACTTTTTTCTCATATGAATTTGTCGGTTTCCATCAATATTTTCCTCCAAATATTGTGTTTGCCCTTTTATGTGTTCCTATCCCTTTTCCTAATTTACTATAATATACTGTATTTTCGCCAGATGGCGGTTACTTTTGTATGAATGAGTATATATATATATATATATTAGGTTTAGCACATACCTATACTAATAATATTCTATTTCTCATAAATGAATTGGATGAAGATTAAATATTAATTTGAGGCAAGTTTAATCCAGTTTTTTCTCCTTTCTGTCACCTCAACCTCTAGTTCATCTTATTTATTACAAATTATAGGACCTAGAAACACTTAGTTGAGACTAAAATTCATTTGTATTTCCTTTGGGTCAGCTGTGTTGGTTAAAATCTTGTTTCATTTTTTCTATCAAAGACCTAAATCAGAGATGATATATATTATCCAATTTAATTTTAAATTTGTAGATTATGGT
The DNA here is from genome assembly GCA_011762765.2 of Rhinocypha anisoptera. Lineage (NCBI taxonomy): Eukaryota > Metazoa > Arthropoda > Insecta > Odonata > Chlorocyphidae > Rhinocypha > Rhinocypha anisoptera. The sequence continues at coordinate 2,883,799 of WURS02000018.1, forward strand.
TTACTATTTATCTTTATTGTATATTTATTAAGCTATTGTAAATATAACAGGATCAAAGTAAGGACGCATAATAAATTCCCAAAATTATTATTTTTTGCAATATTGGAAAATATTAGAGACAATATTTTGTAATGAAGGAATATCAATATCATTTCCACTTTTTATACATTCCTTGCAAGTGAAATGAATGCCACGGTGTTGCCTAAAGTAACTTCCAATATTGTGCCCTTTCAATGAAAAACACACCCAATACGACGCTTTTCACTGGGAAGGAGCACTTAATTTTACCCATCAGAGCCAAAAACCTATGTTTTCACATCGTCGTTATTGGACTTTGAGTACACAATACGTTAACAGCCGACTACGAAGCAGACTATCGATTTTCTCCTTCGATTGCCGTTATTTTAGCCAATCATGTGATTTACAAGAATGAAGAGGCACACGATGCAGGCCTCCAATGAGATAGTAAAAATTTTGACATGTAAAGCAGATTTTGAAAGAGGAAAATAATTAAATGCCTAAATCAGTTTTGATATTAATTTTTTGATGCATTCAAAATCCACAATACGAATGAAATTTGCTATTGAATTACAATCATAAATTTTCGATGGAATTAGATTGATCACTGTGTTGTCTTATTCGCAGTAGTATTTTTGTTTATAGGGAGCATCGACGGCTACGGTCTTTTCGCAACTCTCTTCAAATCATATAAAAAACACTTTCAACAAACACAACACCCATGCCCTAAGAGGGATTCGAACCCACGACCATTGGGTTAGCCGGTGATCGTAATGTCCCAAGGCTAACCCGGTCGCCTTACTCGTTTTATGGATATATTTGCTTTGCTGGATCAATTCGCCGAACCTTACTTGAATTACTTGAATCCAGTGAAAAATTAAGTCGAGTTCACATATACATTCGAACCAAAAAGCTCCAAATTTCTCTCTTCCTCCGTTCGCGATAAGGGTTTCGAATATAGATCGTTTGCGAAGGACATCACATATGCAGACATTACACAGTCAAAATATGCAAATGAATTCCTATTTCATTTCCTAAATGTTTGTTCTCAACTCCATTTTCAATTGTTATTCTCCAAAGTATATCGTTCCCGCATCCTCTACTATGAGAAACGGAGGTGCATTAGAATGAATCATGAATATTTAAACGCATCGCGGTTGTTACCTCAGCATGTTAAGGCTCTTTGGTCACATGGACGTGTTCCTTGGAGTGGAAACTCTGAAAATGGAGACATGCGGTGAAAAATAATCATTCCAGACGGTTCTTTCCCGTTGGAAAAATACAGTCATGTGTTTTTCGTCGCACACTTCGATATCGATTACAGGAACTTTAGCTCAACCATTATTTATTTTATATTTTTGTCTTTCCATTGGACACTTTCCAAGGCCTTCGCTGCGCACATGACAGGTATTTGTACACACAAGAAGAGGGAGGGGGATCTTTATTTTTCTCGAAAAACTTATGTGATTTTTATTTGGCTACTCAGGTATCCGTTTATCCGTAATCCATTAGTCGTGTTGCAATTTACACCGTTTAAAGAATTACACTTACTCGGCGTAGAGCTGCGTAATGCGATACGTTAGTTATATCATCTCCCCAATCATTAATTTTACGACCCGAGATATTTGCAAACTTTATCCGCTAAGAGTGTCACACATCGAAAAAAATTGCAATGTATGTGTGTAGTGCAGTCATTAATTTAAATGTAAAATGCTTCTTTTTAGTGCGTCACCAATGATGAAGCAGATTGCCTTATGCCGTTGACCTGAGAACTCACACAGATGCACTTCGATCCGAGAGTCATGTAACAGTCCGCATTCAACGTAGGTCATTGATTTACGAGTTTACTTTTACACTGAAAAATAAGGAGAGTGATATGATGCTCCCGAATAGAGGGCATTAGAATTCCCCCAATGATAATGGAAATCAAAAGATTCGACACTCTTTATCGTATCACGTAAAAGGATATGTATTCCTTGAATTTTTATTCCTAATTCGTACATACTTATTTCAAGTGATTCGAAGTTACCGTGGGTAAACGTCAATTAAAAGGAATGTGGATACTTAAAATTTTTTTCAGGATGTATATATGTGACTTTTGTATTTCACGGTAAAATTTAATTTACCCCATTTTCCTTACATTGCGAATAAGAGACTGTTCTGCTTTAAGTAATATCTTGTAAGTGTACCGGTTGTAGAGTTCACCAGTGAAAGCAGGACCAAATTGTTTCCAAATGCATTACTAAATTTCTTTCTAAAATTTTTACCGTCAAGAAGAATTACTTCATATAATTTCAGTTTACTATTACTTCTGATTCTGCATCACATAGAAGTTCGAATATCCCCTGATAGAAATTCTAAAATTACTTTTCTTTCAAGAGTCATTCTCTAGGGATACGGTTTTCAGCAGTTTTTGCGAAGAAAAAGTATAGGCAATCAAAAATTGAAGTGAATGTAGAAAATTTGGTACAGACTACATAGAGATTCGTTCTAAATTACGTTTCTTAATTACGGGTGAATAAATGCACGAAAGTTGATTTAAAATATAAATTAATGCTTTCTATCTTTGGTACATAGTTTTTAAATAATTCAACTAATGCGATTAAAAAGTTATAACTTTTTTAAGGGATAACATTATGGGATATACAAAATATCTGGCTATTTTTATTACGGTGTATATAAAAATAAATGTTTTTCGTGAGTGGTGAAATATTTATAATATTTATTTATAATATAATAGCAGTGCATCATTATTTTAGACATGTTAATCGATGTAACGTGTGCTAAGACTCAATTTTTGTGTCACAACCTATAGGTATATCACGAACTTGCATATGAAGTAAATTATGTATTTATTATGGCTCTGTCACAGTAGATTAATACTTAGGCCAATGATGTTAAATAATTCAAGCGAAGTGAGGTAAATATTAATTTTCCAATTCTGTTAACCAACAGGTATAGAATGCTTCAGAAGAGAAGATATCGGGGACCTACATTATCCGTACTCATGAAACTTATCACTCTTCTGCTACGGATCACATTTAAAGCGGAATTCATTTAGATGGTGGGGATGTAAAGATACACAGGCAGCGTGGATATGAACCTTGTGAACAAACAAAACTCTAAAGGTCCAAAAAAGGTAAGTCAGGAGTCTTAAGACTTAGGTAGCAATTATTAATTTACCTTTAATTTAATAGCAGAAATATATCACTTAATTTAATTTTTTTTGGTAAATGACTAAGTGAAACAGCGAGACCTGTCGGTATTTGTAAATAGTAAATATTTTAAATTTAATGTTACAAATAATTAAGCGCCATAAACAATAATATTCATTATTTTATTCATTGTAGTTTTAGTTGAATAAACGTTCATCCTACCAATGAAGAAACGTCAAATTATCTGTTTACATTTGTAGAAAACTGCGCCAAGGAAATTAGATTTATACAAAGTACAAATAAGCTATTCAGGTAGCCAATTCACTTTCACTCACTGTTATTCTCCGGTCCGAGTATCTTCAATTTTAATGAGGAAACGAGGGGCCTAGTAAATTAAACGTTGATGTGATATGAGCTGATAAGTTTTCATCAGATTGCGTTCCATTATTAATGTCCGTATGAACATAGATTCATTATTTTATCGCGGTTTCTGTGTTATCATGACGGATATTGAAACGCTAATAATTTATTAACGAGCCTTCTCTACATTCAGTCTATGAGCTTGTATTCCGCAATTAAGTTGTGAACGATAGGATTTTCAATTATTATTTATGCTAAAGTGCTAAATTGAGAATTAAAATGTTCCAAATTTTAATATTATTTTTCCAATGGTAAATTTCCAAGTTATTTACAACAAAAATTGCAGTGGTCGAACCATTTGAGAAAGTCAAACACTTGAATAATGTTTCGTGTTATTGAATAATATTCTGCCTTGGGTAATTATGCTACCACGTGTTTTTATTATCATCATCATGAAAAGTTTGTCTCATAGTAATTTTTCTCCGACATTGGAGTGTTGTTAAAATTTATTTCTTCCATATATTTTCACCTTTTCTGAACTGACGCTCGAACGCCAAGGATATCCATGTTTGTAGTTCTGTGGCTGTTGAGAGTTGAGCATCTGTTGAGGCTATATTCAGGTCATCTTTAATTTGTCGAGAACGTGGATGAAATTAATGCCTTGTAAAAGATATCTGGCGCCTCATCCGGGAGCTAGCAAGGTATAGACATCGGTTCACTTCAAAGGAATTTGTGTTGGGCATCACTTGAAATTTTGCAATGAACATTGAAAACACGAAAGTTATATTACAGGATTAGGAAATGACGAATTACATGCTTCTAATAAAATTCATTCACCTCGGCCGTTTAAAAGTGAAATATTATTAAAACTAAAAAAATGAAAATTCGCCACTCTTCATTGACTTAAAAAGTTCGCCCAACGTACGGATTTCTTCAGCGTATGGCATCAAATTTGAAATTGGCTCGGCTTAAATTTTGATTCATGTATTTATTTTATAACCTTTGCTATTTATAACGAATCAGGGGAGTACATTCCTGGAAATATAATGTATTTTGTAATATACGTTTTATAATTGTCTCGACTAAAGAGCAGCTTTTAAAATCATCTCCGCAATTTTCTTCTTGCAATTAATGAAAATAACTCTCAGGTTTCCCCGTATTTTTATTTCGTGCATAAAATTCTGCTTTGCTATGTTTGAAGCAACGAAATAATCGAAATTCATATACAGTGAACATTTTTTATATAAAATAGCTGGAAAAAGGTGATTGAAAAGTTATAATAAAGTTATTTGCAACTTTCAAATTTTGTAAATTCTCCTTCGAGCCACGACACTGATTTCGCTCAACATTAATTGAAACAAGGCCCCCGGTTGACTTGTATCAAATACCCTCACACATGATCTGTGCATTTCTTACCACACCATTATATGAGATTTACGTTGTAATAAAGCAAAATTCATTATTTCCTTGATATTCGTACAAATATGTGTTATATAACCAGAAAGAATTTATTAGAAACTGGATATTCGTCATTGAGATTTTTCAAATAGTAGAGATACTCTCTTAAGATTCCTGCGAAACGGGGCATTTTGCCTCATATTCAAGCTTTTCACCTTGCTTTCTCCGTCGCTCACCCTTCGTTCACCGGGAATAACGCTGGGAAACAAAAAGAGAGGGCGACATTCCAGTTGTAAATCAAGTGCGCGGAAGAGGAGAAAGGGGTAAGGGAGGGAATGCGTTTAGGTGAAATGAGACGGGTCGGAGCACGGGCGGTTGGAATGTTGATTAAGAAGGGAAAGGGCGAGAGTGAGGATGGGGGATGGAGAGCAAAGTGTGGGGAGCGGGAAGGAGGCCTAGGAGGAAGGGGCTCAGGGGGCAAGGCGTCGTCGGCGTCGACTGGCCGCCATGATTGAGACTCACCGGTCGCCCGTTGACGAGCCACGTGATGTGCGCGGGCGGGTGGGAGGGAGCCGACGTGCAGTTCACCTCTAGGCTCTCGCCGACGACGTAAGAAGACTTGCGGCCCCACACCTCCGGGTCCCGCGCCTGGGGCTCTGTGGCGGGAGGAGAAGAGGAAAAAGGCAGGAATTGGCATGAGATAAAAGGGAATTTACACAGATTCACCGAGGAAGCACGCAAACGGCACAAATATTCACGATACCTTGTATTTAAAATTTTTAACGGACAGTCAACATTACATTCTTTTAGTGCTGGGAGTGGCTGTACAATGAGGGACGCTTAAATGTTAGAGGTAAGAAAAGTAAAGGCATATGGAACGTCATGGTACTTTTCAGCGATGAAGATGATTTAAAGAAGGGTGAAAAACGAGATACGCTGTGCTTAAAGAATTAAATTCTTTGAATCGGAAGTTTGCTCATGCGATGCATCATCGATGAAATTACTACTACAATTTTTACGCTACCTCCAATTAACAACAATATAATATTTGCAAATATTTTATAATTTATAAATTCAAATAGGTAGCCCAGTGGGTAGAACACTTGGCTACTGACCAGGGGACCCGGGTTCGAGACCCGGTGACGACCCTACGGACACCTCCAGCTAAACCCAAGCGAGTGATTTTTCGGGTATCACATCTTCGTGGGAAAACCACAGTCGGCACAGGGAAAGTTACCGGCCCCTCTACCCTGATGTGTGAATTTCCACACGCCGTGGGCTTAGTACTAGGTGAGCTCTACCCTCACTTAACATACCAACCTTTGGGTTGATCACTGTGGTAGTAGTATGTTCCAAGGACTATACCTGGATTTGCACCCAATACCATTCTATTAAATACATAATCTCTACCCACTACACTACTGTTCTCTTGTCGTTAAGAGAGTAATACCAAATTTATTTTCATGATGAACAAGTATATCTTCATATTAAAGTAATCTAGACAAACTAGACTAAAACAATACAATGATAGGTAATGTGTCTTCTAGGTTATTTTTGAATCCATAAGGTGGTCCTAATTTGTACGGTGGAGAATTATTTCCCGAGAAAACCTAAATATATGGACAGTGTTATGCAGTTTTATTTTGTTCATATTTTGCTCTAAAACAGAAAAATACTTCTAAAACTCTTAATATGATGACAAAAAAGTTCATGATGGTTGACTAAGAAAATACATTATGAGATTATCATATTTAAATTTTTAATTTACTAGCGAGAATGCTAACAAAGCATATCATTCATTGAGAAGGCCTTAACTTGATGGAATTCCATATTAACACAATATGGAATTGAAAACTTTGTATATTTCCACAAAATATTTTGTGGAAATATGCAAAGTTTTAATTCTATACCGTACTAGTATACGTGCACCTCTAACTAATATATGATTCCAGCTAGTATTTACTATGAACCCATTCTATACAAACCCACCAATTGTAGTATTGAAGTAGTCATTAGAAAACCAAATATACCTATATTGTGTTGCTCATGCTAGTAATAATTAAATGGAACGTTTGGTTTGCTGCAAGCTATTTGCACTGTGATGTCAATGTATTCTCCAAATAACTATGTAAAGAGCCATTATTTTCTGTAAATGAGTCTAAATACATCATAAGCTATGACATTATAGACATTACTATATTCATTCAGGATAATGTACAAACTTCTCCATATACAGAAAACCCACTACAGACCATACCTCTGGACTCATTCCACTACTTCTCACACAAACCCAAAATGTTCCACACAATGATACACTGCCTCACCCATCTTCCTCTCTCTCCAGATATTTCAACAAAGAGCTTGACATTACCCACATACTAGCTAAGCAGAATGACTAAACCCCAAACTTACTGGACTGCATATTAAATAAAAAGAAAAAACAGAGGGCCATTAACAAATTTATTAATCGCCCCAACCACTAGCAGCTCCATAGACCACAAATTGTATTCACTCCCTTTTGGAAGTAACCTTTATTGAAAATGTGAAAACCTTCTCCCCATTACACTAAGGACAGCATTTTACTCACCCCTAACATTAAGAAAATTTTTACACTATGGAAAAGACCACCACAATGACCTAAATAAATCTAGTGTTTAGAAACTTAAGTGTCAGGATTGAGAACTAAAGTGCCCCTCATGTTAAGTAGGGAAGTCCTTATATGAGTTAAAAAGCACAAATGTTCACTCAAAAATGAAGATGGAAATTCTCTATTCGCAAACCAGTTTTTGGAAAGAGGACATAGGAGTAATTTCCAACCTGAAATACCACATGTGGAACTAAAGGGCCTAAAATTACATGCCTTGGATCAACTGGAAATTATGTAATTATCAGAACAAGATTTTAAGTTGCGTAATGAACATGTGTTTTTCCTCTCTTCCACTTATCTTCCTTCCCCTTCTACCGAGTAACCGGCACCCAGCCACTTTACCCTTCCACCTGCACCTTTAACTGCCCTTCGCCTTCCTAGCCACCACCTCTCCCACTTGCTCCAACCCCTCACACCCCCACCTTTAACTGCTCCTAGCTCCTTAACCTCCACCCCTATTCCTACCCCTCCCCCTTTCCATTCACAGTTTCGCATTATGACCAGTAGTTCTTTAAGGGTTGCTCATACCTTCCCCTCCCACACTCACCCCACTATTCATTGGAAGGCACAAGATTCGAACCCCCCCGTCCACTACTTCTTCTTTTGGGGGCCCACATGGATGCCCTCCTCCGACCACTTCCTCTCCCACTCCTCACAACCCCAACAGTTACTTTGGTTTTCCTTCGAGTGAAAGATATGTGTGAAAGGAAAGATATATGTATATGTGAGTGAACGACTTTAGAAAATGCCAATGTCTCACTGTGAAGGTGAAACCAGTCACATTTTTTAAATGAACCTGTGGAATAGTACCAACTTGTATTCATTTCAAAATGGAGACCTTTGGAGTTGTTTCATTTATCCCATCATGAATTCTCTGTAGATTGGCAGTCCCAAAGATATAAAGTTAAACTGTCTTTGTAATGAAAACATTTCCCAAATATGAGCCATACTTAATTATTTTGAACTCACATCTTCTGATAGATTTTGATAGTCAAAGAATAACAGACATCAACATAGGAAAAAACATGATCCACAAATTGTGGCATAAAAAAATTTTTTATCTACTCTTAAAATCAACCTAGGATTAAAAAATTAAACTGGCTATAAAAAGCTCTTACATTTACATGGTGACCAGTATCAGAACATCCTATACATGGACTACGGGAGTGTTATAGAAACAGTGTATGGGTAGACCAATGGTGAAAATGAGAGGATGTTCCTCTTCACATACCCCACCATGTTGATAAAGGTTTCTCCTAATGACAATTTATATCGAAGGAAGTGGTCATTTTTCAGCTGAACTTCTGAAGAAGTGCTTCTCAATTAAGTTGAATGGAATAAAAGACTAAAGGGGTTATATGAACTAATAATCTAATTCTAATTATCATTAACAAATCAAGCTAATTATCTGAGTGAGAGTAAAAAACAGCACTTTTCCACAGAAAAAGTGGAAAAGTCCTGTATTTTACTCTCAGTATGAATCACTTCCACCACATCACGCCTGATTTGGTGAAAATTAATTATCTGAGATTGAACTCCAACTGTCAACAAATGTGGTCCATAGAAAGACATTCAGTAGAAAGGTTGCATAATAACAATGGGTCATACTAACCTTTTAATACAGCCCCTTTTTTAAGAATCGTTAGGATTGGTTCCCAATCCCACTTCTTGTCATTATCTTAGGCCACTTGAGGTTTTTCCAGAATTGACTAGTTTTACCATTTGATCATATTCTTGTGCCTTGTTGTACAGTAGGACACCTGCTATTACAATGAATGTTCCAAGCCCACTTAACACAGTGACAGGGTTGTCGAAAAGAATAACTGACAACCATATTAGGAATGCCCTTTTAGCTGTGTTAGCAACACTAAAACAGAGCAACAAAGGTAATTATCACAAACAGTTAAGCGTAAGTTAAGTGAGGAATAAAATGGGAGACAAATTTATTTCATGTGAAATACAGCACTGAACCAGGTAATTTTGGGAGAATACACAAAGGGAAGGTTAAATAAGGTTCATTGTTTTAGGATAATAATATGCAGAACATATCAATCAATATATGAGAGGGGCACAAAAATTAGATTAGTGAAATGTAGGTTGACATGTTATTACTACATAGCAATGAAGCTCAATGAATTATCAACATTTTAGAATCAATTGCTTTTTACAGTATTTTATAATGTAACCATCTATTTAAAGCTATAAATTATACAAATTAATTTAATGCATTCAGGTTTCACTTATTGGAAGTTTCTAATGCCCAAAACAGATAAAGAATAATGTACTTTTCCAAAGATTTTATTTACTGCACTAAATGTTTTACCATAAATGTACCTGACGATGCCAGATCATGGTAAAAAGCATACTACTGTAAATAAAATATGTGGAAAGGCACATTAAACTTTGTCTGTTATGGAGAATGCTTTAAAATAAAACATGGAAAACAAAACAATTCACATTCATTTTCATTCTGTACCGAGGGCATGGATGTGTGTTTCGTTCTTGTTACAAAAAAGTTGCTATATTGTCCACTGTAATTGGTCTATTTCTGGTTGTGGGTAATTGAAAACTAAATAAATGGAGTAAAACTATATTAGAATATAGATTTCTCATATTTATAGTTCTATCTGAAGAATTTTCTTGTAGATTTCATGCCATCATGACTACAGACATTGGAATAATCTTAATGATTTGATCACTTGGAACTAAGAAGTAAATGGGATGCAACATTATAAAGAAAGTACATGACAATGAATTAAGCAAGTCAGAACATATCAAATATATACGATTCACTCAACTTCTACTCTTTGATAGGGAACGTCTGAAAATAAGGCCATACTGGTGGAAACAAGGCATCATTAAGTAAGTTGTAGATAAACACAATGAAAAATTAAGAAGAGGCATTATTATAAGTTACTTACACCACATTTAAAAACTGTATATTATTCTGGACCCAATAACATTAATAATAACATTAAAGCTCTGTTAATATGATAACAGTTAGAGAAAGACAGTAAAATATTTGAAAAAGCAATTAATACTTAAGGATCTATTAAAGACATTTTAATAAATGCCTGAAAGTCACAGGGAAAAGGAAAGGAACAAAAATACACATGATTGAACTTTGTATTAGAAACTGTCCTTTTCCCATATATGGATGATCACAACAAAATAAATGTTTAATTCTCCAAACATTTTCTAGAATATATTGTCTGTTGCTATTTATCTTAACATAATTATAGATATAAATAATTAAATAATTATGGTAGGCCTCTTTTATAAACAAATTAAAATTTTGATTAATAAATCACATTTTGTACACACACGGTACCTCAGTTATCTAACATAACTAACAGTTATCTAACTAGTTATACAGTGAAACTTGTCTTAGGTAGGACCTGTAGGGACAAGGAATTTTTCCAGATAAGACATGTTCTTCTTAACGAAGGGTCAGTAGCCACAAGGGGCTACAGCCATTATTAATTGGCCTTGTGAGAAGGGTTAACACAATGTGAAATTTGAAAAAAATACAAAAGAGCAATTTCTAACAATGAAATACCTTTAAGAAATTATAAATACATTTTTAAATTTTTACTTCTATCAAAATTTTATCACAATACATGTACACATAATCTGTGTCATAGGATGGGGTGATTTCGGCCTCACATACACTATGTTGAGTAAATTAGTGCAATTTTCCACAAAAATAAAGGTTTATTTCGACCAGGTTTCGATGTTACTACATCATAATCAGGCATTGCCTGATGATGATGTAGTAACATTGAAACCTGGTCGAAATAAACCTTTATTTTTGTAGAAAATTGCACTAATTTACTCAACATGTATATTTTAGGCAGTTAGTCTTTGAGGCTTACTTTAGGTGGTATTTTATATCAATTCAAAACATTCAGATGGCTAAATTGTAACTTGAAAGGTCTGAAAACAGATCGATGTCACACCAGCATACAGAACCTGGAAATAATGGTAAAATGATTCATTCAACCGTCTGCTAATGTATCAGCCGTTCATATTTTGTGTATGAGAATAGTGCACCTTCTTGGCTAATGAGATAGTGATGGGTTTCGTCTGGTGATTCCACTCAACATAGGTTTAAAAAGAAGGAAATCGATTTCATTTCCATGTTAGGCAGTTTCTGTTTAACACAGGTTAGGAAAACATATAAAAATCCAATAAGAAATGTTGGGATGGAAACTTTCTTCCGGACATGACAAGTTTCCGCTTGATATGATATGATGATAGTACTGGTTCCACTTGAGACAAGTTTCACATCTTAATATAATTTAACAATTAACTTATCACTGGCATGCATACTATATCTGTCACAATTACAGAAAAAACCATTTTCATAATTATACCATTTGTTATCCATAAAAATATCCTATAGCATCCTTATAAATTTATTACACCACAACAGAATACATAAGGACTACATAAATCTTTCAATATATATTTATATATGATAAATTTATAGTAAAAATTTACCTGTGTGTCACAGGACCTATGTAGCCCATTAGAACATAGGCCGTGATGCTTTGAAAATGGAAGAACACACCATTTAACAACAAAGCAGAAAGTAGGGCAGGGTCTGAAGTTGCTTGAGCCCAACCATCGGCAGATAATCCACCAACATCAACCAGGAGAACTGAAGCTGGTATTTGTACAACCATAGATGCCATACTTGTATAAAACTGAAGTTCAGCTGGACTATTAAAGTATATAATGATGATAAATAAATTCATGAAAAATACTACTTACACAATACAAAAACAAGACACTTATAGATATAGTCACAACTCAGAAGAAAAAATATGTTTCATATTGAATATTAAAATATTTCATTTAAGGTTTCCATTGAATACTTGCAATTGCAATGAATCAAATGTGGCACAAGTCCAAAGAGATTATTTGTGATAAAAAACAACCTCAGTTATAACAAAGAAAATATTTGGGCCATAATGATCATTTTAAAGCTTCAAATGAAGGTAAAAAGTATCATAGAATAAAGGATACCAGAAGTATTCTTTGGTCCATCAAAGTACACAACAAGAACGGCGATCGTGAATTAAAATTAATTCCCAAATTTGAATTTTAAGAATATGAACATAAAACACAAGATAAGATATCAACTCAATTTGATGTTTTAACAATATTTCTGGATACAATGTACAGTCAAACCTCCATAATTCCAAGTAATGAGGGGAAGGGAGAAGAAATAATTATGGAAACTTCAAATTAAAGAAATACATTTATATGGCAGTAAGAGATTAAAAAAAAAATTAAATCAATGAAAATTCAAATTAAGGAGATTTGACAGCCATCGTCATGATCATTATTGGCTATTAATTCAAAGATTGGTTGTCGTTATTTCCATGCGAAGAATGGTTGACAGCAGACCGACATACTTTATTATTTATTAGTAACTCTCCTACACCTTGGTAGTTCTTTCTAACATCTTTCATCTTGCCCTATATAATTGTCCCTCAACATTCCTCATGGGGCCTTCCCTTCTATTATACTCTTCATGAATTCAATATGCCTTAGGGTGAGTCCTATTCACTTTGTTGTTCTTTTTCTTATCATAATCTGTATTGATTTATCTTCTTCCACTCTTCTCTACTCTTATTAATTTCTAACTCTGTCTATTTCATCTTAAGCATCCTCCTCCAGCACCAATTTTTTAATGCTTCTATTCTTCTCTGACCTGGTTTCTCAATGGTCCATGTCTCTGATCCATAGAACACCATGAATGTTTTTACATTGCTCCCTTGTTTGAAGTGATATCTTCCTTGAGCATAGCAGTTGCCTCTCCGCCATGAATGACTTCTTAGTAGAGATGGGCAATTCCGATTCAATTCACTCAAAAATCGATTATTTTAATATGACTCATGATTATTTTGAATCGATTTGATTCGATTCAGTTCCAATTCAATTATGATTCTGATATGATTTTGATAAAAAACGATTCCGATTCAGTTACACTTTCAATTCAGTCGTGATGCTGATTCAAATCGATTTAGAGGATCTGATATTTCTAGTGAATCAATTCACAGAGTACGATTCAAATCACTTTGACCAAATTGATTTGTTCCTTGAAAATGCCCATCTCTACTTTTTAGCTTGACATAATCCACAATTGATATCTGTAGAACTACTTAAATTCCATGTCATCCTGCTTCCCCAGTAGGTGAAGGATTCCACTTACTGTAATTCTCTCCTTGTGGCATTCTGCACTCAAGTTTCTCTCTTCTGCATACTAGTATTTTAGTCCTTTCCTTATGTATTCCCATGTTGTGCCCCTTAAGCACTTGTTCCATTGTGTTCAAGGTACTTCATTGGTCTTCACGTTTCTCTGCTATAACTGAGATGCCATCTGCAAAACCTAGCATATTAATTTCTTCTTTCCTCTGATTCACCTAATGATCTTTCCTTGTATTTCATTTAGTGCCTCTTCCAAGTCCAAGTTGAACAGTCCTGGAGAGAGAGAGAGAGGTTACACCCTTGTCTAACTTCTTTATTTAATTTAGCTTCTATTTTCCTTCTGTTTCTCATCTTCATTGCTGTGACTTGATTCTGCTAGAGTTGCTATAGTACTCATCTGTCACTGAAATCAATGCCAAGGTTGTCCACCAACTTGAACATCATATTATATTCCATATTATCAAATGCCTTTTCTGAGTCCATGGATGCACTACCCGAGAATACTGAGAGCATCTGAACAACGCCATGGAAACCTTTACACTAAAGATTTATTTTTCTTGAAAACATAAATCAATAATTTTTTAAATTTCAATTGTAAGTAATAATAACAAATATGCAAGAAAATAAAAAAGCATTACTACTCACGTGTATTTGAAGTTGTCACCACTGATTAGCATCTTAGAATATACATTTTGCAAACTGCAAAATAAAAATAAGAATTCGATAAAGAAATATTAAGATTGATATGTAAGCATTATGTATATCTATAACATATGCAAAAATAACTGTAGCCAGCATCTAGTATAGTGTGTCAGAACACCAGCCATGAGAGGGTGAAAGAAGAAAACCATTTAGCATCTTGTGTCAAGATATTACAGAAGCAGTCGATGAAAGTCCAAAGAAAAGCCAGAAGATACATGCTGAGGAGACACAAGAAAACTGATAGTGTAAGCTCGAAATTTAAAGAACTGGGTTGTTGGAGCTCTCTGCAGAAAAGAAGGCAAAGAAATAGATTAATAGGGATGAACAAATGTTACACCAAAAATGCAGCATGGACAGAGATGGGTTAAAGGTTGGAGCCATCAAACTTTGTTGGAAAAAATGACCACTCCTTAAAGATGAAATTTAGATGCCAAAAGGCAAACATTGCCAAGCATTCCTTTTTAAATCGGGCTGTGAGTGAATGGAACAGTTTACCAATGGACATCACAAAACCATTACCGTGCAATGCCACCTCATTTAAAAATCCAATCATAAAATTTTTGTCACTAAAATGTTATTTTAGTGACAAAATAAACATAGAAAAAGTGACAAAGTAGCGAAAAAAAATAAAAACTTAATATTTTTCTCCCTTTCTTATTATCATATATAACCATGCCACCAGACAATGTCTACCCATAGTGTAATTATAAATATAAAGTAATGCTACTCTTCCCCTTTTTGTGTTGTGCTCACAACTTGTGCACAAAAAAATTAACACTTATTCTTATCTACTGAGAATTATATCTTTGATATTTTATCGCTGTTTTAAACGGATCATGTATTATATATAACCAATATGAGCAAATACCAATCAAACAATAAGAAATTAATATCTTTAAAACAAGTTCAATCCAGTGTTGAGAATCTGTATGCATTAAGACTCAGTATAGACTTTTTAAATAAATAACATGCAGTGTATTCTGTCAGTGACAGCTGTTATTCAAACAATTTTCCTCATTTTTCATTTCAAATTTTGATTTAAAATTTAATGACATGCTTGCTAAATGCTTAAGAGTGCATAAGATGCGAAGTCCAACAAATAAGTACTATGTAGCACATTCACTTTATTTTTTATGCCATTTATTCACCTTTACCAACTTTTTCAAATTTCCAAACCAACACATTTCATAATTACCTATCTCTTTCCCAAGGTACTGCACTTAAATTATGTAATGGTGAAATCCAAAAATTTCATATGGCTAACAATTCTCATAAATAACTCAAAGTTTCAGCAAAGATCTGTTCATATGGTCATGTCTTAAGAAATATCTTAAATTAATCATTGGTAAAAACCCTTAGAATTTAATTCTTAAATCAGCTACCATATGATCCAAATGAACAATGCTCCTGTTTGAATGATAATTCCAAACAAGTACACAGCAAAAAATACAACAAAAATGTGAAGTGATCTGACAAGTTTTGCTCCTTTCAATGTTGTCTCATATAGTTTTTCATAAGAATTTAAGTTCCTATTTATAATTTTGTTTTTGTTCTTTAACTTTAAAAGTGGCAAGGAATTTAAAAAAGAGTTTTTCACAGAAATATTCTATATTTATGGGAGACTTTTTCATTACAGGAAAACCTCTCTATTTTGGCCACCCTCTGTTCCATTGGATAGTGGCCAATTAAGGCCGTCACCAACTTATATAAGCGTGGCCTTATTCTATATGGTTTTCTGGTTCCACCAAAAAGTGGCCAAGTTTGGGAGATGGCCAACATGGGAGGTTTTACTGTAAATGAAATTAGTACATCCCTACAGAAAAGCCATATGATACTCAAAATTCACTGAGATTACAAATTCTGGAAAAGGCCCTGTTGTATGCAAGAAAGTTGGACTTAAGCAGTAGTTCCAAAAATGGACACTACCGAGAACAATGCACCGCCCCCTTGGGAACAGTGGATTGATCGATCTAGAGCAGTGTTTCCCAAACTTTTTCGAGCCACTGCCCCCCTTAATTCCGTAAACCTATGCACAAACGCCCCCCCCCCCCCCCCCCCCCACCCCCACCCCCCCCCGCGGGGACGCGCCGCCCCTCCGCGAG
>WURS02000018.1:2900499-2911162 GCA_011762765.2 Rhinocypha anisoptera
TCGAGCCACTGCCCCCCTTAATTCCGTAAACCAATGAACAAACGCCCCCCCCCCCCTCCCCCCCAAGCACAACCCCGAAGGGGGCAGTAGCGCCCACTTTGGGAACCACTGATCTAGAGGGTGGAAAGTAAAAAGGAAGTAACATTGGCTCTAGGCTTATAAAATCAAGAGGAGCAGTGACTCCAAAAAGGTTGGGAAATACTGGAATATGGCAGGATAGGGATTAAATAAGCCTCTCTGAGTTTAAATTTCTATACCTATATTACTGGCATTTTTCCTCTGATATATAACAATATTTGACATCAAAACCAACAAGGGTGAAAATATTTGGCTCACTCATTACAAACACTCATTAACATACAAACCACCTACAATACATTTGCTGGATCACCCAAGTTCTCAGTTATGAACAACTATGCATACATCAATTACGACTTTGTACTAGGACATGACATTATAATCGGGTAGAAAATTGTGAAATGCTACTGCATGTGGATAACATATTATCTTAGTAACTTTGACGGACTACTTTCTATAAATAGCCTTTTGTATGAGAAAACAGGAAATAAGATAGCAATGACGTACCTTCGTCATATCTCGAGTTTTTTCTTCGCTACCTAAATAATGCATTGACGCCTAGTCTCATGTAGTTTACGGATTATAAAATAAGTAAAAGGGCTTTTCCTCCTTTCTTTGCCCCAGTTGATACAAAATATAGATACGAATATTTTCGGGAGTTTACCTAAATTATGCTCCACAATATCTTCTAAGAGATACATTTTCGTGTCTTTCCGGAAACCCCAAAAACCGCTAAAGGTTCCTATGAATTCATACGGGATCTGCAGCTTTTTTGAGTCTCAAATGAAAACGAAAAAGAAATGGGGTGCACACGATATGGCGAAATGAAAATGGAATCCCACACTTCCATCCCGTAAAATATGCCGCAGAAACATAAATATTTACATTACCGGACGTCAAAAATGGAAAGTGAGGGTCCCTGAATTGAGTGACCTCTTCAAATGACTTTTGACGACGGAAACGAGATGAAAAGAATTTCCTTTCGTAATGTGAAAAACGATATACATGCATAATTTCCGCTGAAATGCCTAATCGTCGCTATTTTACTTTTCCAGGGACTACTCACTGAAAATAATGTTGTTTTCTTCTTGAGTCTTTATTTCAGCAGTTAGCCATCGCTGTAGGGGAGTTGGCCTTTTTTTGTATCTAAGCGAGGTTCGAATTTATTCTCGGTCAAGAACAACTATTCAAAACGCAAAGCTCCCAATTAAATTTTTAATATGATAACAGCATTATGTGTGAAAGTTGATCTGTGAAAAGCAGCAGGATATTCGTAAAACAACCTCATTCTATATAAGGCTCACTGTCTTATCATTTCAGTATATACATAATACCCTGACTGAAAATTAATACATTAAATTTATAAAGAGTAATAGTTCTGTTCTACTTTCAAAAGACCGTTTTGTTGAAATTAGTGATAAAAGGAAGAGTGATAATAACACAAACCGGTGAAACAGGTGGTATGGAATTATCAAAGTCTGACTTTCAATTTCCGTCACTTTTAAAATCTCAAATATTGAAATAAATGTCAGAAATTTAAACTAAAATTCGTTCATGGTTCACCACGACCTTCCACGACTTGCACGATAGCCGCAGAAAAATTCCACTTCAAGAATAACAGTATATAATGTAGGAAATTGATTCAACAGTGCGAGATGGAACAGCACATCCAGCGTATGATTAATGTTATTTTTGTTTATCAACCGGCCTTAGGCGGCGGCGGGGTAACGTCCTCGTGTGCCAACCCGGAGATTGCGGGTTCGAATCCCGACTAGGTGGATTTTTTTATCTCCACCTAGGGCATGGATGTGTGCGTTTCATCCTTGTTGTTAAAAATATGTTAAAGTGTCCACTGTAATTGGCCTATTAGTGCTGTTTGTGGGCGATTGAAAATATATAAATAATTTCAAATATTACAATGTCTTCGCATAGATACAAAAGAACGATATACACAAGATAATATTTTCAGATTGACTATTCTTAAACAATTAGCTTTAGATTTTCAAAAGCCTTTCCATTTTGCTCACTACAAAAATACGACAAAGACAAAAACGCCTCAATTGTAAAGTCAGAAAATTATTTTTTAGCGTCTTGACAACACACGGTAAGTTACAAATGTCCAACACGGATAGGAACTCGATTAAAAATATTGCAAAAACGTCAATAAAGAGGGTAGAGATATTTCCATCGTGTACAGAAATATGAAGAACATCGATGTCGAGCGCATTTTTATCAATGGAAGAAGAAAACATTGCGCTATATAAAACGTGAAATCCCCGGTGAACGTATGCAGGTATAGCCACATGTTTTCCCTTCGTATTTCGAACCAAGATAACAATATGAGAAAATGAAAAATTTTCCAGAGCTCTCATCTAATAGCTTGTACAGACAGAAACACTTGAAATTTCTAAGTTTTATCCATGATCAAAAAAGAACATGATGAAATTTCCCATCGAGCATTGAAGATATTGCGTATACCTGAAAATATTTGCGCCTTCGACCAACACGCGAACATACAATTTATAACTTCTACGTAAAGCAAATCGGGCAAAAACCTTTTCTGCCTCAATTGAGAATTATTCCTAGCTATCTTGAAATTATTCTCTTTAATAGGTCACAAACGTAGTCTGGGAAAAGATTCGTGTGATGAGTAGTATAAAAGGCACTCGAGGGTCAAGAGAAGGCCAAATACTCGGAAGGACGCACGGGAAATATGAGCTCATTAAATTCCTTGGTGATGATGAAACTCAAATAATCACGTTTCGGTCTCAGTGACAAAGGCAAATTTCACATTGGTAAACTGGACTTAAACAAATAATGATGGATTCTAATGGCATAAAAATTAAACAGCACACACTACTTTAAATAATGAGCCAAATTTACGCTTTCCTATGTTTGATAAACCTCATTTGATCACAATTTCCTAACAGGAAAAATATTACCAGGTCCTTGATATTTTTTACTATTAGCTGCTTCTGACAATGCAGCTGATAATATAGCAAAATCGTGAATGATTTCTGACTAGGAGCACAACTACAGTGATATGAGAGTAACAGACATGCCAAATATCTATACTTAATGAACCTATTCCCAGGTATATATGGTACAATCCACTTTTTAAGGTACTTTTCATCTATTCCCAACAAAATCTCATATCAATGTGAATGAAAATAGCACATAAACCGGCAATACAGCAATATTTTTTATTTACTTTTAGACGTACCAATCTGCTTTGTTTACATGAAATAATGTAAACGTAAAATTAACAAACTGCACTATGTAATGGCACTAATTTCAATACGACAAAAAAGCTCCATGACATTTTTTTAACGCATACCAATCGCAGGGAAAGTCTTCTGTGAGGAATGACAGAGAAGGCTTGATCGCCGGAAATACATTTTAGGCATTAATGAAATTTTTATTATTTCAGAGAAACTTGATGAAAATACAACCTGTGAAATGCAATCAACTTTAATTAATCCACGTTTTTTTCTAAATGTTTGAAAAATAGGTACTACTTCCAAAACATTTTCTAATACTGATCCAAGATGTATTCTACATTCTCCAGGAAGATATGACGTGTAATCTTTACTAATAATTAACAACTTTCACTGAATACTTTATTCATGAATCAAAGACCTTTATTTTTTACCTATTTTATGAACAGCTAAAAGATAATGGGAATAAACAGTTACAGAGAATTAATCAAAATTAGCATCAATGATAATTCTTTTAATATTATGCTCTTCAGTTCTGATTTTGCTACTTGTGCCGTGCTTGTTTTGTTTGTGTATATTGTTTACTTGTTTTATGCATTCATTATTCATGTTGTGTATTTAATTGACAAGGATTATTGAACACACAGTGTGTTTAATTTCGAATAAAATCACTATTAATATTCAGACCGAATGGAAAGGCATAAAAGAATTGGAATGGAAGGAAATAAGGAAGTTGAAGGTTGCATAAAACTTACACCCCTTCTCCTGGTATTTGGCCTTCCATCTGTGTTTACTTTCACTGGGAAGTCTGAAAAATATTGCTTAACTTGCACACACCTTTTGTCCTCACATGTTCACAAGCAGAGTCCAAATTACTCAGATGTAGACTACAGAGCCAAACAATAGCATCAGGTTGTACAATGAATTACTATTCCATCCCATAAAATACGTACATAATTTCTATATTTTTGGCTTACATACATGATAAAATTATGTAAAATAATTTTTTTAAATCGTGTAGGACTTAATAGCCTGTGGAGAGTGGAATAATAGATTGCACAGACCCTTGAGGCCATTTTCAGTTAGGAAAGAAGACAAATAATAAGGAAGAAGAAAGAACAGTAAGGAGTGAAGGTGTAGAAATGTGGAGATGGATTAAGGCAAAAAAGGAAACTAGAGATAAAATACAAGAGAAAATACAATGAAAGAGATACAATTACTTGTGGTAAATGAAGACGAAATCAATTCTATATATGTGGAAATTCTTTGATTAATGAAATCACAGACTATAATTGCCAACTGGGTTAGCTTGGTGGGTAGCATGCTCACAGGATAACTCTATGGTCGTGGGTTTGACTCCTGACAACGCACGATCGTTGTGTTGTCCCAATGGATTTTTTTCTTCAAAATAACCATAGCGATCAAAGTGCCCTATAAACAAAAACACTACTACTACTAAAACTGTGAATTGGGTGGTGATTTACACACACATCATCTATATTCTCTTTTCAGGAATAGGAGAGAGTCCATAATATAGGTACATGAAAATGGTACATACTCTTTTAGCATTGTGAAAAATTTTAGTAAGCAGGATGGAATTGGTAAATGTAAGCAGGAGTGAACTGGTTATTTCTTATGCTATAGAGTTACTTCAGAAAAGTAATATAACATTCATATCCCCTACGTAGCAAATCTCCTTTCAGAACCCATGATGAGAACAATATCCACTGATGCATGGTAGCACTCACTTGGAAGTGGGTACATCACTGATGCTAGGAAATTAATATCCCTCTAGGTTAATGAGCCAATTAAGTTAAAACTAGATATTTAACAGTATGAAAGTAGAATGTGCAGCGCATTTACAATACTCAACAGAATAATTTAAGTCATAGATCAAATGATTATAAAAACGTACTTCGACAAAGAAATTACCTGCTAGCAAAGGAAGTATTTTGTAAAGACAACACTAAATACTATTTAAAAAATAAGCAGAAATTTTTAATCAGCCCATCTATTCTTGGATATTAACTATATGGGCTTCAGCGTAAAAGACTGCATCGCTATTTAAAGCTTGAAAGATTTAAAGCTGTAATTAGATATAACAAAGGAGGTTTCTTTATACTCCATTTCCCTCAGATTGGAAATAAACAACCCTTCTGTTCTACTGTGCAAAGAGTTCATTACAAATTAACTTATCCTACCCCAATTCTCAATCCATCTTTTGTCATAATTAAGTATTAGAAATACATTAGTGTATGAGTTTGGAAATAAATTCATACCCTAAATTACAGTTTGAGATAGAGACGGTATAGTATTTTTCAACCTAATGAAAAATGTTTAAGCACAAGAAAGGAGACACGAGAGAGCTCAACAGAGAAACAATATGATGCTACATAACTATTTTGCTCATTTTAATTTTGAGGCAAAATCACAACCTAGCATATATTTTTGAGCACCAAATTAAGTGAGACACAAATATGACATTTTAGGGTAGACCCAAGGAGAAATGCACCAAGAGCATTATCAAATTAACCACTCACCATTCAGTCAGATTTGTAGCCATAGCTGCGATGAAGCCTCTGGTATCAAAACTCAGTTCATTGGCTGAACAGAGAGCCAAGCCACTCATGACAGGGATAAGGGATAAATTCACATAAAGTCCTGTGTGCTCACCCAGTAGGAAACGGGAGATTAACACAGTAAAGAGAGGGGCAGAGCTTTTAATGGTTTCTGTAAAGCTTACAGCAACATAATTCAATGCAACCAACCCCAGTATAACAGTTGTGAATCTGAAAAGACGAATTCATTAAACTAAATTGATTACTTTAGCTATAATATAACCTATTACCTTATAACAAATTTGGTGCAATAATAAATGATAAACAACCAAATATAGTTAAAGTTATAGCCAACACAAAAAAAGAAAAACTCCTCACCTGGTACACCCGACTAGAAGCATATGCTTGTAGAACCCTGGAGGTCTGGATAGACGTTTAATAGGCTTGTACATTCCACATGGTATATACATTTGCACAAATCCACATGTAGCTGTCATTAGCATCTGACATGTTCCTAGGTAAAAATAAATAAATAATTACAGTAAATAAATGGACATAATACCCATTGCTTTGTAAATATAAAACTACGAATACAGATTCCATAAATTGCCAGTATTCAATCAATAAATATTAGGAGGTAGCCACTGCCACGCAGCATGACAATTACCTAATACTGCAGGATCTCCGTGCATGAACGAAAGTATGTATTTATTTAAAAATAAGGTACAACCACTGAAAAAATACCAAAGCACCAGGAAGAAAATTGCACGGATGTTCAACAGCCCTTTTGAATCGTTTGTCACCATATCCTCCCTCTCAGTCTTCACAAAGGAAGATCTTCTAGTCCGCTCAGTATTAACATACTGTGTAAACTGATCTTCAGAATTGGTCAGCGCACCAGGGTTTTTCACTAAGGAAGCACCATCTTCATATTTATCCATTCCTATTACACTTTTATCTAGTGTATCTTTGCTTCCTACAGAAGCCAGAATATTATCTGCCATTGATTGAGCTCTTAAATATCACTCCAGGTGCCCCATTACGACGTAAATACCTGTGAGAGAAAAATAATTTCATGTAAATGACAACACCCAGACAGTGCCGCACAATATCCTATAATGAATTATTGAGATCCATCATTATATACTTGAAATTCCTCCATTGACTGTGGACGAGATCAGTAATACAAACTCAAGGTTTAAGTCACCGAATGAATAAAGTGGAAGGAAACGTGAAATACGGTAATTCTTATGTCAGGTGCCCATCATCACCCTAAAGAAGCAAACAAAACGCTAACGAAGTCTTAGAAGTCGAAAAACATGCAAATTATTAAAATTTGACGAAACCAAAAGGACTACTGCACATAAGAAAACATTGATCTTAAAAGTTTCATTGCAACTGGTTGACCGACCTTATCTTCCTTCGAATTGAGTTTCATCGAGGTGGCAAACTATTTACCAACTTTCGCTATGCCCTCTTTCGCACAGTCAAGATAATTTTGCCGGCGAAACAATTGCCAATCGTGTGAAAACAAAAGTCAGGAAAACCGACGGGATGAAACAAAATAGTAATGGTAGTATGATTGTAATGGATCCTGTAAAAAGGGTGTGACAGTGGTGTGATCATGGGCTCGATATCCACCTACAAAAGAAATGCGGCACAGGCTCTGGTATGAATGAAGTTAAATATGTATTTGTCGGTGTAATTGCATAATGAAGGTCATTGTGCCAGTTTCAATATAGTCCACCTAGTACTAGGTAAAAGAATGTTTATGTTACATTTCTTTAATATTTGTGACAGTATGGCTTCGGACTTCTTTTATCCGAATATGGGAGGAGTGGAAGAACATATATACAGTTTATCCCAATGTTTAATAGCTCGGGGACACAAAGTTATAGTGTTGACTCATTCGTATGGAGATCGGGTTGGAATAAGATATATGACTAACGGTTTAAAGGTAAATAAACGACCATGTGTATTAATATATATACGAACGCTATAAATGCAATACAAAGAAGTAATGCTGCTAAACATGCCAATCTACAACAAATTACAGGTTTACTATCTTCCCGTGAAAGTGTTTTATAATCAGTGTGTTTTGCCTACGATGGTTGGATCGTTACCTCTAATTCGTTATGTGTTAATCAGAGAAAGGATAACAATAATACATGGGCACTCAGCCTTTTCAGCTTTAGCTCATGAAGCTATGATCATTGGTCGCCTTTTAGGTTTGAGGGTAAGTATAAAGGATATTATAATTTTTATGGACATTTTTACGCTATCGCCTGATATTTTTGCGTTTGTATTTTCAGACTGTATTTACAGACCATTCACTTTTCGGATTTGCTGATGCCTCTGCAATCATAACCAACAAATTCCTTGAGATTTCATTAGCAGACAGTCATCATTGCATCTGTGTGTCCCATACAGGGTAAGAATATATTAATGTCCATAACATTCAATTACATGTGTAATAATTTTTTAAACATTTTTTTTCATTGTTATGGTTACAGAGTAGTATAGAGACCTTACATCATTATCTGTACTAAGGGTCCATCAGAACACTAAATCTCAATATTCAATCACAGTACCCTTACTTGCGTGGGATTGATTACATTGTAAATTTTAAACTATGCGGCTGCTTGCAACCATTTATAAAATACTGTTATATTATAAGCTTACACACGTAGTTATTGCATTTTTAAACGTTTTGTTGTCTCAATGATTAGTGTGGGATGTTGTCAAACCCTGAATACCATTTCCTTGAAAGGGGCAGGAATAGTTTTTATTCCATGTGGATCTATAGAGATAAGAGGTCTTTGTCATTCTAGGTTTGCCTTTTTGAGCATAGTTTGTTCGTAAATTTCTGTGGCATCGATTTGGATGACTCTGCATGGCTATTGGGTTTCCACCACATGCGTTGGCTTTTAGTGACAACAGTTTCGCCGGCATTCCAGCTGGCATCTTCAGTTAGAAGGTTTCATAGCTGGTACCTTTGACCTGAAGACACAAGCTGGAATGCTGGTGAAACTCTTGTAGCGAAAAGCCAACTAATGCGGTGGAAACCTGATAGTCATTTTTGAGCATTGTTGGAGATGATAAGGAATGTTTTCACAGATTTGTAACTGGACATTTGTGGTAGATATTCAATTGAACTTAATTTCATTATTCATAAATATATTTAGATGAATTATTGTTGCGCTATTCCTTTCTTTTACCTACAAAATTAATGCCTTTATTACAATATATCTATTTTGTACAGTGTTCATCATAGGTTTTCTAGCCATAAGTAGGTTTATATTCACTTATAAACCGCTGCTAAAACTTTTTCCACTCATCATCAGACCAATAATTCCCAAAAATACTTTTATTATTGCCTTATTATTAACAATAATCAGTTTAAAGATGCACACACTTCCTGCCTTCCAAAATCCCTATTCTTTCCCTCCCTCACCATGCCCAGCACCTCATCATTTTCCTCCCTTTTCTTCCATTTCACTTTTTCCATCCTCCTCCACACCTCATTTTGAAGGCCTCAAATGTTAACTCATCCTCATAAACCAAGTTAGCATTCCTTATACATGCACACCCATTATTAAAACTATCACTCCTTTTCTTTCCTTCCTAACTAAAGAACCACTCATTATTTCTCTCGATATAAATTCTTCCTTCACTGCTGATATTTTTTTCCTGATGTCCCTACTGCTCATTTTCTATTCCTTCTTATCTTCCATCTTCCTTGTGTTATCTTCTGTGGGATTGGATAAGGAAGAGGGAAGACAATCATTGACAATACTGAAATCATCACCGCTGAAAGACAGAATTCATTACTATGTATTATTCTTGTACTAACTGCTCCTGTTGTTCACACCACAATTTTCATACCACCACCATATCTAAACCATTGATCCAACCTCATTCCCATTTCTTTCTCTACCATTCCATAACGATCACCAATCACTATCAAGTGATTTCTTGCTGGGACATTCTCAATAATTTACTCAGTTCCTCAAAGTAACTATATACGTACATACATATGTACTCCTTCCTCCCTATGACTACCTGCTAGAATGGTAAACTTGGTCTGCTACTAAATTTTTGCTATTGGATATGCTGGTGTTTCTAAGTTCTATTTGTAGTATAAGTATGGCTATCTTATTTTGATTCTCATCCCCTTCATTGTAAATTAATCTCAAATTTTCACTTCAATCACTGCATTCATTCATCTTACTTCATTTAACCCTATCTTGTCTAAATTTTCTTTTACCATTTTATGATTTATGTTCCTGACTTCTCTGCTCTCAACATCATTCTGATATTTTATGTTTCTCTCCTGACCATCTTGGCCCTTTGTGTTGATCGAGTTTTTTAAGGATTCCCTGTGATCACAACCCTGGAGGCTTTATTATATAATTTATGACCCATTATCTTTCACAGTATGCATGAAGGTTCACCTAGAGTATTTATTTGATTTTAGTCTTCTAATCAAACTTTTTATTTCCAAGGAAAGAAAATACAGTGTTACGTGCTCGAGTAAGCTGTGGCAGGGTATCTGTGATTCCTAATGCTGTTGACACTGCAGTCTTTACACCCGATCCTGCTCAAAGAAGTGCAGATAAGAGTTAGTATTCAGTTAACTTAAATGATAATAAAACCGAGGGAATCCTCAGTTTCTGTAGATTTCTTTCTTTATTGGTCTTAATCTGAAATCTTGAAAAATTTTTAATTATACTGTTGAATGGTTCGTAAATAAAGAAGACAGGTTGAGCCAAAGATCGAATTTAATTAAGAAGATTGTCTGGTACAAAA
>WURS02000018.1:2911262-2945036 GCA_011762765.2 Rhinocypha anisoptera
CATCTTAATGTTGGTTAAGGAAAACTTTCAATATTATAACCCCTATCTGGGAACCCATGCTCATCACACCAGACAGGAAAACACACTTAGGTTGATCCCAAACACCACAACATCCTATGCAAAAAGTCCACTCTATGTAGGCATTAAATATTACAATAAACTGCCTGACAAAATTAAGAACTTGGACATCATAAGGTTCAAATCACAAATTATAATAACTTTGCAAAAAAGGCATACTATGACATCAAAGAATTCACTGCAGCCAGTCAAGCGTACAT
Source organism: Rhinocypha anisoptera (assembly GCA_011762765.2). Lineage (NCBI taxonomy): Eukaryota > Metazoa > Arthropoda > Insecta > Odonata > Chlorocyphidae > Rhinocypha > Rhinocypha anisoptera. The sequence continues at coordinate 2,911,541 of WURS02000018.1, forward strand.
CTGCTGATTAGCAGGTGCAGACTGGTTTTCTATGTCATTCCATTTTATTTATTTTTCTTTTCCTACGGCCTATCTCTATTTCAGTATGTACTTTGACTTCCCTATATTGAAGAATCCTTTCTGATGATATATTTGTATGTATGTATTTTTTGTATTTTTTGACATACCTTGTAACATTGAAGGTGAATAAATATATTATTATATATAATAAGAAACATTTAAATATCCAAGGGGCATCTCTATAAAATAAGTAGAGGTTAAATGAAGGCAAAATCAGAGACAAAAACTTTTTGAGGATTATCAAGTAGTGGAATTGGTACAGAACAAAGAAAATGGCCAAAGATACCAAAAGAGGATAAATAAGAAATGGTGCAAAAGACATGTTTCATAGGTGTTCTATAAGAAACTGAAGAATTGTAACTCATGGATTTTGAGGTTTCTTTTGAGTTGATTCATCATGTTGGATGACTTGTAGGCATTCCAGTCAGCATCTTCAGTACCAAGGTGATTGTTGCAAACAATTTGGGTTATTTTGGGGTACTCTGATTGGCCATAGAGTGATGATAAGCCATTTTTTGGAATATCCATTTTCATGTAGAGTGGGTAGCCATCTTCCCAATTGAAAGTTTCAGAAGTTTTGACAATTTCTATCACCTCCCAAATTAGCCAAGGAAAGTATTTGTTTTCCTTGGTTGATATGGAGTACATTGTGAAGTGTAACTATGGAGAATCATACGTTGGCCAAACTTCTAGAGTCCTCAAATGCACATTAGAAGAAGATTGAGGGGCGACACATAAGAAACAATTCTGCCTTTCTGCTTCTGCCTGGTCAGCACCCGAACAAATCATAAACATTGGTGAATGAAATCATCATCAATGCATCATTGCCGAGGAAAACAAATAATTTCCTTGGCTAATGTGGGAGGCAATAGAAATCATGAAGATCCCTGAAAATATCAAAAAGGAAGATGGCTATCAACTCTCCTTTAAGTGGAAATGAATACCCCAAAAAAATGGCCCATCAGAGCACCCAAGAATAACCCAACAGTCCTACATACCATGGACAATTCTCAGCAACAATAACTTCAGACCTGAAGATGCCAACTGGTATGCTGGTAAAACTGTTGTCCGACAAAATGAATCAATATTAAATAAATATGAAAGCCATTGAGTAATCTTCTAATCGTCGCAGAAGTCTTTGGAGTAACCTGAACGGTTGATTAATGATGATGTAAGAAATAATGGTTGCAGACTTCAATATTTATATTGAAAGTGAATGATGACACACTTGTAAAAGAACATGACTAATCAATATTATATTCATACTTACAGCAATTATATCAAGAGTTGCATCACACACTTTGGTGATTTGTGTGTTCTTGTCATGCATCAAGTCCAGCAAATATGCAGGTGCATCTAGTAAGAATATTAAGGGCATACTTTGAGTCAAATTGAGTGATTACAGGGAATAATCACATTAACCAAATCAACTCATGCAAAAGTATACTAAACTGATATTTTAATTGTATATTTCACCCTTTTATATATGAATGTACTAAGGAAGAATGGTAAATAATTAATACTGGCATCACCTATTTTCCAGAAATGCAATGATTAAAAGTATGAACATATATTAAATTACTTTTTGTTTATTATTTGGTATAAATCTTTAGTAACTATACACTATGGTGTCAAAGTACTTGTCATGGTATTCTGGATGACTGAGATTGCACCTTCATGTGATATTGCAATTTTGCAAACAGATAGCTTTTATTTAGATTTAATATTTTTTCATATGCATATTAGATATTTGGTACCATAATCTGAATAGTATAGGAATGTTGAAACCTGAAATTCAATCATTGACAAAAACTTTAATTCTTATATTGTCCATTAATACTCATCAATAGAAAAGGATACCAGTTTCTTGAAGAAGGTACTCTCTGGTTGACACATGTTTACTCAACTGGAAGAACACATATATAACTTGCAATACTATTTCATCATCCTCCTGTTTGGCTAGAAATAAATTTAAAAATTACCCATTAATTTACCTTATATTCAATCCCTTTAAAATATGAAATATTTATTTCTAACAGTTTAACATGTGAGATGAGAAAAAATCAGCTACCTTTAAGAAGCTCTATCAAGGATAGTATGACATCAGCTTTGCAAAGCAGCATTGCACAAGCATCATCAGCAGCAACAGTTCCCAGAAAGTTTACAATTTCTAGCACTATGTCATCCTCTGTTCCACCTATCAAAGAAGGACCAAAGCACATGATTAGTTTATATAAACTCAATCAGCCCTCACATTAATAAATAAAAAATCCCATTGGTCTTCATTAAGAAATTTATTTGGGAGAGCTTCATGGCTCCAGGGGAGGAATAGGTTGGCTTATGAATTAATATGAGGGAGGAGGTTAGGGCACTCTTTCTTTTGAGTCCTTAATACATGCATGGAGGCAGCCATCATTGCTGTACTGAGGTCAGTGAAGAACTAGTGTGAGTTGCTCCCAACACAGACATGCATGGCCTGCCACCAGGCCTCATTGTCTCAAATGAAGCTTGGGCCCCGACTGAGGCAACTACGGTAGGCAATTTTTACAAGGGGCTACTATAACTCAAAAGCATTTTTTCTACTTGCTTTGGGGATTGTGCCTTATAAGTTGTAGTTTCTGGAATAATTATGTATAGTGTGACAAAATTCTAATGTTTTATTTTAACCTACTGTTTGTGGAAGTGTATATTGTTTATAGTAATTTTCCCCATCCTTGATAGGAGTATGAGATTCCTAATAAAAAATTTACACAAAAACTCATCAAATGTGCCCAATGGTACTCAGAGATTCACTTTTAGAATACACTCAAGTGCACAAGTGGCAAAGTACTTTGAGGAGGTAAACATTTTATATATGATGCCAATTCAGGAGACCATCTACATCAATCAATTTTTGAAATAGTTGAAGAATTATTTTGAGCTAATGAATGGTGTTATGGAATAGATGAAGAGGTTGACATTTCCAAATTCTGTATTTAAGCATTATACAGTGCATCTAATAAGTTAAAAGACTAAAGGTGCACACTGTGATCCATTAATTTTTTTTGGGTGGGAAAAACTGAATGCTATATAACACTTACGTGTTATGAAAAGGGTTCTAAAAAGAATTTCATGTGCATATAGGGTATGTTTGACAGAGTTGATCAGTTCATTTTGCATGATGTGTCCCACAATGCATCAATTTTCAAGTATTTGCCCAAACAAAGTATGACTGTTCTTGGCATGCTCTGTCTGTCCATTCACTATGAATTTCTTCTACAAGAGAAGACAGACAATAAGGAATCTTATCTGGAATTGATGAGACAACTTTGTAAACAAATGAGGAAAAAAAGTTTGAAAGCTTGGAAAGAGAGGTGCTAGGTCATAACAGTGCCATCTCACACATGACTGCTAAATATGAAAGTTTTTGTACAAAAATACCATGCCAATTTTCTACCTATTTTTATATGCAACTGGCTTAGCTCTAACAGTCTCTCTTTGTTCCATAAACTTAATTTCATACTGAAAAGTCATAATTTTAATCGACAATATTAAGGACACTTGTGGACCCTCATTCTTAGAGAATTCCAGGAATGTTTTCTTTTGAGGTATTCATGTACTGATTGTAGGGACTGGAGCCAGTTTGTATTCTTCGTGAGTGAAAAAAATGTATATTCAAAAGTTTACAGATAAACCACATAGAACAAATATTAAAAGTACTCAAATATAATTTTTTTCGCTACTTCAATTAATTCATTCTTAAAAGTTTATATCATATCCATTTCCAAAATGTTAGTTGATATCTATAATTACTTCTAACCAAAGAAATCACTTATCCATAGAAGTATCACATTACAACCTGAATACTGAATGGAACAAGAAATATTAACATTATAAGGAGAGAGTTATTGATTTATGAAAAATTCTCACCTGGGATCAGCTTGTTTCTAAACCATGAAATAAGGTTATACTGCCGTAAAAGCTTTTCATAATCCAAGTCAGGCAAACTTATGTTTGCCAATACACCTAGGCACTCAACAACAAAATCTTCACAGTCTGCCTCCTGTACAGCATTTGCAAGGTCACCAATAAATTCCTAGAAACAAAGACAAGATTACTCAATAGAGTTGAAATTATTTGCCAAATAAGTAAGTAGTAAAACTTTTAGGAAAGTAATACTAACAACAAAAAGGACTTTTGTTGGACCATCATGCTGCGATATGTTTCTCACAATTTTCATCACAAGAGAATCCTGCAGTCGAAATGCCCTCTTCATTAGATCTTTTAAACCCACTGCCTCACTATCTTCTGAATCCATTTCATTGTTCTCACTTCCATCACCACCAGGCTTATCACCATCACTTGGTATATTATGGACATTAGTAGAGCACATGAGCTGAGCATTTCTGCGATTTATTGCCAAATTAATTAACAGTGCTACAGCCAAAGAATCTGTTTGCTTTTCAGGAGGATCAAGTAACATTTTCATCACCTGAAATCAAATAGTCATTACTGTTATGAAAGACCAGGGATATAAACTCAACTGATGAACAAACAAGGATTTTGTCACTGAATTTGTTAAGAATGGTGCCTAGTAGAAAATTCAAGAGTAAATTCTGAACAATTCTCCTATATACTTTTGCAGCTGATACAAAATTCATTTCTAAATTAGTTACAACTAGGTTGTCACAAAGGCTTTTATGGTGATTTAAAGATGACTTCTGGGTTAGTGGATTCTTCCAAGTTGATAAAGATGGTTGAATAACAATCTCACTTGAAATCTCACCAGCATCTTAAGGTTCATTGATGCTGGTGAGACTGCAGGAAAAAAATTACATTTCACTAGATATCAACAAGGAAGAAACTTGGGAGCCATAAAGCCACCAAGTAACAACTATTATTGCATTGCCTTATTCGAATTTGACTAACTTAAAATTCTGCATAAGTATTATTTATCTATTTCAAGTAGATATATTGTATAGTATCTTAGAGTAATTTAAAAAATAGCAAGTAAGAAATCTCAAGGTTCCTACTATGTAAAAATAAAACTTTAAATTGCTAACAAGTTTCATAATATGGAACTATAAATAAAGCTACCATTGGCAGTTTGCTTGGTTAATTTTGACAATAGACATTAAGTTACGCCAATCATGTCAATTCACGTGCAAATGTAATTGAAGTAATAATAACAAAAATACAAACATATGAAAAAGACAGAACAGAATTTAAAGTTCATTCCAATATGGAGGATATTTCTGATAACATTAAAAATAAATATGAAAACAAATACCTACATCATCATAATTAGGTTTCAATGTTAATAAAACATTGTAATCATTAAAAAAGTATATAAACAATAATAATGATAAATACATTATATAACCAATTTAAATACTTTATTAATAATTTTTAACAATAAATCATTAACTATTATTAAATCATTAACTATTATTAAATCATTAAATACATATTAAATATCATTAAATAAATATTAAAATACTAACAATAGGAATGCAATTGGTATAGGTGAACATTGACTTCACTCTGTCATCCATAGACAGATGGTATAGAATATTCATGGCTGTACTGTGTTGGCGCACATCACTAGCTGCAAGCACTGCAACCAAACGAGGCAGCATACCAACACGGATCATCTTGGCACGAAGGCCACCATCAAATGAAAGGTTCACTAACAGCTTCAGAGACAGATGGGATACATCAAACCTGGGCCATGACACTAATCGGGGCAATTTTTCAACAACATTGTGCTCGGCCTGAAAAATTATTGCAAGCATTAGCTAAAGCATTTGATGGACAAAAATAAAACTAAATTTCCATGGAAATTATTGGCTTACACACCATATCATTCTTGTTTTCTCGAAATATAGACAACTTTTTTAGAAAAGTCAAGACAAGGACGAGAAGATCTGGATTATCTCTGTCTAGGCACCTAATCAACATTCCAACTATATTTCTTCGCTGCATTTTTTCCTCTAGTTTTAATGACTCAGCCAAATTCAGTAACAGGTAGAAAGACACTGCAATATAGAGTAAAGGGAGTATTTTATTAAACATTTTATAGTAGACAATATAAAGAAAGTTTTACGAGAATACAGAACTTGTAATTTAATGGACTAATTGGGAATCATCTTGTAACTTTCTTTGCCTTCAAAATTTTTTACTATGTGAATGCAATGTCATCATAATCCAAATTCATTTTTATTCATTGGAGGGTCTTAAACCTAGCCATATTAAAGATGCTACTCAAAGGCCATCAATCCAAGGCCTCTAAAAAAGTCATCATTCCTCTCTTCAAAATAAATTGATTTGAAAGTCAGCTTCCAATTTCAACTAATTTGGATTTTAATAAGATGTTTTATATATCAAAAATATCAAGTGCCAATATTTTCAAGAAGAATATCAAATATGATTGTATTATGTCATATTTAACATTTAAATTATATTAAATTTTTTAGCAACATCACAGTTGACTCATTCAATTTTTTATCATAAAAATTAAATTTTGTCATAATTAAATATAAATCAAACAGACTACTTTATTTGGTTACATATTTTATTTAGGTTGATCAAATTTAAAATATTATTTTTTGTATGTTATCTTTATAGAGCTAGTCAGAAGTTGGAAAATATATATAGTAAACACATAAAAGAACACAAGTTTGTTTTTAAATTTTCAAAGGTTGGACACCACTATCATCAGGGAAGACAGAAGAGGAGGATTGTATGTAAATTGGGACTATGTAGATAATGGTAGAACAATTGGAGGGGATGGAAGAGGATGGTGGGATGTACAGAGGAGTTGGAAAGGGAGAGGAGTTGGAAAGGGAGAGGAGTGGGGGAAGAAGGGTGGAGAGGAGTGGAGGGAGGAGGTTGGGGATAATGAAGGGGGCCTAGAGAATTTCCTTGAGAATCTGTTGGGCATATTTTGCGAGTGCTTTTTTAGGATTTCAATGGAGTGAGGGAGGCAAGAACAGATACTTGGTAGCAAAGATCAAAAGGGGTTATTAGGTAGAAGCGTGATGTGGGACTGTGAGAGAGGCAAGGGAGGGGGTAGGTACGAAGAGCAATATGTAGTAACTAATTCTAATATGGAGGGGTGAGCCGAATTGGCCAATGTAGTACACTGGAAAATAATTGCACTGGAGGTGCTAAATGACTTACGAAATGCAAGAGGAGGAAAAGAAAGAAGGAAGTGGAGAATATGGTTAGAAATTAGTGGGAGGCTCCATGAAAAAGAAATACAATTATAGATCACTGTATAAACTGATGCGTACAGGCTCAATCACCAATTAAATAAACATACCTCTCAGTAACTGGTCCTGCTTCCGTACAAGAGAATGGAATTTCCGGAGACTCCTTTCATACTCAAGTCTTGATCTTACAACTGGCTTAGCTGGTATTCCGCTTTCCTCCGTGCTGTCACTAGCATCTGGACTAATAACCCTCTGAAATAACAAGTGTTAATTTGTTAGTTCAAAACTATTTTTTGAGTGAATATATGTCACTCCAGAATGTTTAGCTTTTTATATTTTTTAAAGACATATTGAATGAATTAATATCAGCACTGGAACCAAGGATGTGGTTATGGTATGCCATGATTAGGATAGCAAGTACAACTGTTCTTTGGAAGTGGCATTAAATACTGAATCAAACAATAACTAAATCCTTCGTTCATATAATATTTACAATGAATTAATGTATACCACTTTACTACTTTATTTTTTTATTTGTTGTATACCACTTTACTACTTTATTTACTACTTAAATTTTTAATTTTAATACATTTTACAAATAAATTAGTAGTTGGTATAAACATTCTATATTTGAATAATGGCTGCTTTTGCTATTTAAAGTTACAAAATTAATAGAAATCTTACATTCAGAATGCTAAACAAGTTAAAAATTGTCATAGTTTGTGAATAAATTATCAATTCTGGCTAAGTATACATACCGGGGAACCTCCATTGTGGGTAAAAATAGGTAGGTAGTACTAATAGAGGTTACTACTGATGATTGGAAATTTACAATTTGTACTCACTATATAACTATTCATAAAGCATTCCAGTGTCTAGTGATTTAATGGAAAATCTACTTAATACATAGAATATTAATATGATGAATTTTTGAATTAATGGTCTTAATATAATGACAGATAAAAATAGTTATGATTACAAAATTGCATAAAAATAACATGATTACACACCTGATCATTATCTGTTAAGTTGGAGAAGAATGAACTTTGGACTTTCCATATATGTATATTTTTATTCATCATGACCCAGGTTTCACTGCTTAGCGACATCATTAGGACGAAACCATGCTCGGATTAAATAAAAATATCAGTGGAAAGTGTAAAGTTCATTCTCCTCCAACTATGAAGGATTTCCACACAGTTAAGCCTGAGACTGTTTCTTACATCTATTAAGTTGATTTACAGAGCATAAAGAGCCAGAGTGTTTATTGAGAATATACAAATAGAAAACCTGTGGAAAACTCAACAAAACATTAGAATTTGGCCCATACATTTCACAAGGCATCATAAATCTGTCTATATGGTAAAAGGGATAAAACATGGACTTCAGTCATTTGTATGAAAATGAATTAAACCTCAAGACCTTGGGAAGAGAAGACTGATGAGCTTGATGTCTGGGGGAAGTGGTGCCTTGTGAAGATGCAGAAAGATTAGAATCTGAGTTTCGGGTTGGTCTCCTTTGTTCTAGTTCATGTTCCCACTGTTCATATCGGCGCAATTCATGTTCAATGACCTCAATGCAAAGGGATCCCACCTGAAACATTAGTGATTTTAGTGTAAGTCATTTTAATCACATCAATTAAAGAAGAAATATAACAACTTTGTGAGTCCACAAATTTTATTGAAACGATCGGTTTCATCGAATAGTGGACATCATCAGGTACACATACAGGAAAAAGCATCGAATATATACCCACAGGAGGATGGGGAGGGGAGTATGGAAGGGGGGGTGGGGTTAAGGGAAGACAAGGGAGAGGGAAAGGAGGGTGGAGGGCCAAGGGTTTGTGAGGGTTAGGGCATCTGGGTCATTACTGGGTGTAAGGGACATCCAAGAGGGGGTAGTAGAAGGGAAACACAATGTCATTAACCAAAGGACCGTTTCCACAGTTCTTTCTTATCTCTAGCTGTTCGAGCACATTCAACCGTCTGCCTTTATTTTCTATATGGAGGATTTCTGGGGTGAAATCACTGATGTGTCTGTCTTCCCGCAGGTGTTTGGCGAAATATGATTACTTTGAAATGTTTGCCATCCAGAAGCACCATTTATATTCATCACATCTTTTTTTGAACAATCTTCCCGTCTGTCCAATATACACCGCATCACAGTCCTTGCATTCCAACTTATACACACCTCTCTCATCGAAAGCATTGATTGGGTCTTATGTTCTCAATAACAGATTCCTTATGTTGCTTTTATTGTAGAATGCCACTTCATACCTTTCTTTGGGAAAGACACTGGCCACTTTATGGGAGATCTCCCATAAAGAATTCAGTCGGCACCATTTCTTTTTGCCCTTATCAGAGTCCGACTTGCCACTAAAAATAAGCCTCTGTGCCTGTGAGTTGCATTTTCTTTGCAGAATCCTCTCTATGTGTTCTTATTTATAGCCATTATTGACTTGATGCTTTTAATTGTAGCCAGTTCGTGATTAAAATTCTTTGCCGGGAGTGGGATATTAATTAGTAAATGATTAATACACTCATTAATATCCCACTCCCGTCAAAGAATTGGCACAATATAGCCTCAGCCGAAGAACTTCTATAAAGCTCAGTATATTATTTTTGGCTTCATGGAATTGGGAGTCTTATCTTTCTTATGAAGTTATGTACTGTGTCAAATCTGCCAGGAAACAATTTTCTTGAGAGAAAAATTGCACAAAAAAAAAAGAAAAATTATAGTAAGGAATTATTCTCAAAATGTTTGAGGGTTTGACATTTGTGAATTCAATACTTGCAAACCCATGCTTGTTTCAAATGTATGTGTAAATTTATCTCTTTAAAAAACTGAGTATATTTTCTTTTGTGTAGTTTGCAGGTGGTTAGCACTAGAGTTGGTGGGATTCCAGAAGTTCTTCCTCCTGATCTTGTATATTTGACTGAACCTGACGTCCCAGGTGATTTAAATTATTACTCATCGTTCATAAACAATTTTGTTCCGGCATATCATGCCCTTAACTTAAATATGTTCAAGCTGACCACTGTTTAATACTAATTTTTAATTAGAGACGTTAGAGAATCATTATCTTTGCAATTTCCACATATGCTTTTATTTATATCCACCAAAGCTTCATTGCTATGCAACATCATAGGTGTTGCATAGCAATGAAATCATTGTTGTCATAATTTCAATAATAAGAAAATTTGTTGGCCATTCAACCTTGGAAGGAATAGTGGCTCAATGAGTGGAATGCTCACCTACAGAATAGGGACCTGAATTCATATTTACATGATTGGTAATTGTCTGGACACTCCTGATGAGAACTGAACTTTCATATTAAACTGAACTATGGTTGAAGATTGCAGTTTTTGATTAAACCATTCTCCTCCTCACCATTAACCTTTTAAGTTGAAAATGAATTTCTAACAGCTCTCCAAGCTATTCGGTCACCTTTCACTCTTTTCATGGCTGTTATTTTTAACTCTAATTTTTTCCATCAATAATTCTTCATGTGCCATCTTTTATGGTTCTTCCATTCAAAAGTCCCTTCAAATAGTATTTACTAAGCTGTTATGTCTTATGTGTGGTTAAAACATTATTATGTTATTTTCTCTTTTCATCAGTAGTAAAATTTTGTTATTTCTTTCTCTCTCCTATCAAATTTAGTACTTTGTTTCTCCTACTTACTGTCTCCAATATCAGTTCTGTATAGGTAAACATTTAGTAACTATATGCAAAATATGTAATGAAATTTGTATGCATGCCTGCATGTTAATAGTATTCCTACAACGTAAAACTGATCATAAGTGTTACTTGCAGCATTATTGGATGGTTTGGAAACAGCCATAAGTGATTTAAAGGCCAAAAAATGCCCACCACCAGAAGAGTGCCATAGGAGAGTTAGCAGCCTGTATAGCTGGACTGACATAGCTGCTAGAACTGAAAATGTATACAAAATTGTTTCCCAAGAGCCAACAAAAAAATTGGGATCACAACTAAAAAGGTAGCACTTTTTATATTAAACATTATTTTCATTGAATATATCCGGATAAAATGTAAGTTATCATGCCAACTCGTAAAGGACAAAACTTTGTCTAAAGTCCAAATTGATCCACTAAAATCTACACTAATTCATTTATATAACTTTATACTTAAATGTACTTTTTAAGACAGTAAGAGTCCTGCTGTGATATTCATTAGCAATAACTTTAATGACAAAAAGGTGGAAGAAGTGTGATCATTCCAGGATTGATTTTTTATAAATTTCTTGAGAAATATTACAACTCATCCACCTTTATCCCATTTAAAGAACTTCTCTTGCTTTGAATAAATTCAATTTTCGGCAAGTTTACTTTGTGGAATCTTGACATTATCGAAATAAAACACACTAGGTTTAATTCCACAGAAATGTATTGCACGTTTCTGACACTTTCCAAGTCATTAATGACCTGGAAAGGTTGAAACCAGTTGAGTTGTGCAATACATTTCTGTGGAATTAAACCTAGTGTGTTTTATTTCAATAATTCTCGTGCTTTGTTGCACATTTCTCCCAATGGCACTTCTGGAAGCATGTAGAAAATTCATCTTCCAGAATATTGTTTAGTATCTCCAACAATTTTTTTAATTTTCTCAAATATATCACATCTTTGCCTCTTGGTGAGGAACTTGTACCTGGGGTATTAAAAATAGTAAGGTAGAGGCAAAAACAATTGAGTACAGGGGTTTGGGGAGGAACTGTCATAGCATGTTTTGTGCAAAACCCACAATTAACAAGTGCTGAATAAGGAAGAGCATTGTCCTGCGTACCAAGTTCAGTGGCTATCCAGTGCCAAAGTTCAGGTCTCTTACAGTTCTTCAAACACTTTCATATGATTGTCTCAAAGCTTCAAGATAATAAAAACGATTGCTTGAACTTGTTTAACTTATTTATGAAAAACAACTCCCTTGTAATCAGAGAACTCAAGTTACTAGTCTAACATGACACTTGATCATCCAGAACAATTGTCCCCTCAAATTGATTGCCAGCTTTCCTTGAAACTCAATCACAGTACCTTGATTGACTTAAAACTTCACACTGGTAAACAGTTAGCATCATTATAAAGGTTTCTTTGGACATTTCCCCAATTTCATACAGTACTTAATACTCTTCAATGGAACTCATCACAAAATTGCCTAACACCCAAAAATGCTTTTGCAAATACAACTGTAGCTTCACAATGGGTTGGCAGACCAACAGTCATGGTAATGTTGTAAACAGTGCTGCTAACTGTACAATGCTAAAATGATTGTTTGCTGTATAATTCAGTCTTGGAATTTTTTGATTGACCTGTTTTCATAGCTTTTTTAATCCTGTTCTCTTTCAGTTACATCAAGAGTGGGGTTTTGCCATTTTTATTGGTTATTTCACTTTGCTTCATCATTTTGCAAGTTCTGGATTGGCTGGTACCAAGAGATGTAAGAGGCTCTTTCTATAATTTTGAACTTTTTGCATTCTTTTATTTGTGATGAACTACTGTATCAGGTACTGCTTAGCTGAAGTAATATTTGTTAAGGAATGATGCTTCTTTTCTCTGTTATTGTACTTTTTACTATTTCACTGTGTTTATATCTCATTGTTGGTTGCCTGCTTAACAACTGCAATACATTTCTGTTTACAGCTCATTGACATATCAAGAGACTATGCTACCCCTGGGGAACAGTTGAAACCAAATAGTGTATGTTTGAGTAAACAAAAAAAACCTAAGAAAAAACGAAAAGCTAGAACATCATAAGTTGAATGTTAAGGTTTTTCAGCACATTACTCCACCATTATTTTTTCTGTTAGTATTATGCTATGGAGTCAACTGCCAGTATTTGTATCTAGTCTCAGATTTTCTAAGTTTATATGATTCACTGGTTTCATAAAACTCATGGAAAAATATGGTGGCAACTATTTACTATGTATTTATATATTATTCATTTATGTATTTTGTTAATAAAAATGTCAGGTGTGATGCTATGCACCATACTCCTTCAGCATTGGAGGTCTATCTTTCATTTGATGAACACAAAATATGCATTTTCTGTGTAATTTTTACAATGCTATTGAAATGTTTTAAATGGAATAAATAATAACTTTCCAATATAAACCGCCAATTTGCTGTCCCATCATTTCACTTACTTATATTTTAATAGAACTTCTAAAAGAAACTATGTAAATTCTATGCGAGGTGTGTATGAAAAGAAAACAACGAATGGAGGGATCTTAAAAATGGATAACAAAACATTTGGCACAGGTTTGGTTAAAAAGGCATAGAAAACATTTGTAATAATAAATATGAAAATAATTATAAATCTATGGATTAGAGGCAATATGATTAGGAAGTTATAATTAGTAACATGAGACTTTTCCAATACTTGAAAATTTCTATTTTCTTGGCCAGTTTCAATGTGTTACATGATCTTCATGCACACCATGAGAGGAAATAAAGGTATATAAGTACCAACTTATATACCTTTATTTCCAGGATGAAAAAGAAGTAGAGTGAGGGGTGCAGAGAAGAGGTTGGTGGTTCTGGGTATGGAGTTTACTACCCAAAGGAGGTGACAGTATATTTCAATTCTGCCCAACACAACTCCCATAATGTTATGGATTGTTTCAGATCATTTCCTTCAAAGTTGAGACCTCGGTTTGACAAACTTTAATTTCACTGTAAGAATATAGTATGTATGCATGAGAATGTGTAGGGAAGTTTGCTCAGGAAGACCAAGGATCACAGGCTCACATCAATGGGTGACAGACTCAGATAAATGCTGAGAAGTCTGAAAGGTGGGGGGGAGGGGCTTCAAGAGTGAGGATCAAGGGCTGATATTGCCTTGAGGAGGACCCAGATAAAGTGTGAGATGGAGGGCTACACCTGCAAATATCAGTAGGAAATTGCATTCAACTTTGGGGGCACTTGAGGGGCTGAGCAACCATCCCCTGGGAAGACAGGCATTTGTTATCTGCAGGCAAGAGAGTAAGGTGTGCCAGAGTGGTTATTGTTGTTGGTAGTGCAAAAATTAAGACTTTTGAAAGAAAAATCAGTGTCATTCCCTTGTCCCCCAATAAGTGGCCAATAACACACAAGATTCACTATTTTTTCATCAAGGTAGACCATAAAATATGCAAAAGTAATTGAGAAAGTGAAAACTATTGTAATCTAAAAAGGGAAAAGACATCCAGAAATGGTAAAACATTCAGCTTTCACATAAAATATTCAGCAATAATATTTCTGAATCATAAAAAAATGCTGCGTGCAAAAAACACTCATTTGAAGGGATTTAAGTTGGTCGATACCTAAAAAGTGGCATTAATTTAGTATTGTAAAAATGAAACATACTCAAAATGAAGTTTCATGAAGGGGCACGTCAAGTGATATTTTGTTGTTTGTACCTGAGTTTTTCTTTCAGTGGGTGGAAGACTATCCTCTTTTTAGGCATCAATTTATATTTTTTAAATCATGGAAAACAATAGAAAATACTTTCTGGTAGCATAAATATATAATAAACAGACACTATAAAGGAAGCAAAAATATTTCGAACATTAAGCAGAATAAGAAAGTAATAAGATAAAAAAAATAGGATGAATGAATTAAGTAGATTGGCATAAATTACAGGTGCAAGACTTAAATTATTGAAAAAATTGATACAAGACCTCTTGAGGATAGAATATAAGCTATTCTATATTATCAGGCATAACTATGTGGAAATCCATTTCTGAGAAAAGGAATGACGTATTCCATATTTTTCCACTTGATTTTTAATATGGTACAACTAGTTTCAACGCTACGGCGTCATCTTCAGGTACAAAAATCTGTCTATAAATGGCTACGTATGATTTTTGTACCTGAAGATGACGCCGTAGCATTGAAACTAGTTGTACCATATTAAAAATCAAGTGGAAAAATACGGAGTACGTCATTCCTTTTCTCATAGAATATAAGTTTGAATTAGTGAGTCCTGGGTTGCAGACTGGCAAATAAAAGGATATAGTTAATCCGTAAGCTTTGGGAAGATATGGTGGTGAGACTACTTGCTGGAAACTAAAATATTTGATGGCATGATGGGTGGTAAAATGTTTGGAGGTCTGAAGAGGAACTTACCCTAATGCAAAGCAGCCCCTCCACCTAACCTAATCCACCCTAATGCAAAACTTAAAAAAGCTTTCCTTTGCTTCTAAGGACTACTTAGGTTGAAATTTATATGGTCAATCAAAAATTTATCTTTGATTGGCAGACTATAGATAATTAAGTTTTGGAGAAATTATAATTTTACCATCAAAAATAAAGGTTAGTGCAAATTAATTTGTGATTGGACCACATAATGAGGGGTAAGGACCATAGTAGGTAGAGCACATGGCTAATGAAAGTCAAGTCCCAATGAAGCCTCTTGATACCAGCTAAGCTACAACCACAACTAAGTGATATTATGGATATCAACTTAGCTACAAGGAAAGCTACATATCACAAGCCATTGGGCCTAATTCTAGTGAGCTCTACCCTAGCCAAATCAGGGTTTGGCCTAGCCTAGCCAATAAGGTGGTTTGATAGACCACATAGCACAGCACAAGTCATTAAGAGAAATGAATATGACGGTTGGCTGGATTGGTGATGGTAGAGCTTACCTGGGACCAAGCCCAGAGGCATGCAAAATTAATGCATCAAACAATGGGGCACCAGTTCCTGTCTATGCCCTGGTAGCAGAATCCCAGAATTTGTTGTCTGGGAAAAATCAAATAGCTTTAGCTGAGTACAAACTTGAATTTCCATTTAGTAGCCTACTACTCTACCCACTAGACAACAATTGTCTTAGATCCTTTTCCATTTTAAGCTGCTTATATGATCAAAAATAATACTAGGACTCTTCATTTTTTTGTACACACCATTCCTACACCCCACACTACATAATAAGTTGTATGAATAATAATGATGTACTGCTCTTTAATCTCATAAAACATTTTTTAATGAAAATGTTTATTTTTCTTATAGAAACATTATTCAAATGTTTCCACCATGTAGACAGGAGACATTACATCGCATCTTTATTGACGAAATTTTCATTTAATTTAGATTGAAAAAGTTGACAAACTCTAAAACTATTCACAACTCAAATCATATCAAAAAATTTTAAATAATACAATGTCTAAAATACAGAATAAGGCTTCACTACAAGCATCTTGCCAATCCTCTGGTGTCAATGACTTTGGGACTCTTCAGCTTCTAAATCAATGTTGTGGAACTGCCTTTGTGCATAATTCTGCAATGCAAGCTCAATTTCATTCCTATTAGATGAATCTAGCTCAGCATATGCCTGTAATTACAATTAGTTCATATGAAATTAATAACACTGGTGTAATTTATATTGAAACTTACATGCTAAAATAAAAATAAGTATTCACTGAATGTAATTATAAATCAGTGGTGGAAACCTTATGAAAATGAATTTATTCTTTTAATTAACCTCAAGAAGAATAACCAAGGATTTTCAATACTTAAGATTATCACAGTCACTACTTTTAAATGGTTTAAGGAATAGGACAGAAGTTAATTTAGAAAGAGAATTTAGAGAGCTAATTTAAATTATGGGGACAAATGGAAAATGCTCTGTTCATTAAAATAATGTTATCGGCAGATAAGGTTTAAATGATGCATTTTATTGGCATGAGATAACCTTTCAGATAATTTACAGAATTGATGAGTTAAAATAAATAACTTATTTTCAATTAAGACGAGAGATATTCCCACATATTGAAGATGAAATTGACATTTTCATCTTAATATCTAGAAAATTTCTTGATAAGTAATCATGAAACTTGTTAATATGATTAAGTATTACTTAAATATTGTTTAAATGTTGCTTATATGCTTATAAATATTACTTATATGTTGTTTTATTATTTATTTTTACTTGAGCTTTCGATCATGTTAACACACTTCTTGAGAAGTTACAAACTTGGAATTAGTATTAGAGGTTCATTGAAGAATTTGCTGATGCCCTACAAACAAAATAAAAAACTCAGCAGGTTATCAGCGATAAGGTCTGGACAAAATGTATTAGTTCCTGAAAAAGTTTTAATTTAGATGCTTCCGAGGAGTTTGTTCTAAAAGCACCTCTCTTATATGCATTAATGACCTACCCATTCAGTTATTAAGCATACCCGACAGTTTCCCCATTGTGTGCAGATAAACAGATGACACCATATTCTCATTTCCCCATCTTATAACCAATAACTTCCTTATCACTCAAAAATTCAGTCCTGGTCACATTCTGTTTTCCTAAAATTTAATGTTGTAAAACCCTAACTTGTACCCTTTGCTCATAACTCACCTAAGGGCTAAATATAACCTTAGATGATATCTACCACAGGCTGCATCTATGTATATTTAAGCTCAGATTTATTGGGATCCTCATACTGATAGGATTTTAAAGAAAATAAGTCAAATGTTTCATTTTCTGGGTAATTAATTTTTACATTGATATTCTTCTCTCACTACATTTTGCTCTTTTTTATTCACATATAGTGTAGCACATGCTTTTCTGAGGATCTACCTCAGAAAACAGTATCTGTTTTCAAACTTCAAAGGAAAATTTCACAGTTGATACATTTAATTTTAGGTATAGGAACCTGAAACTCCCATTATTTATGAAAAACTATTACCTCTTCCTTGTATAATGCATATTTTAAAAGATTATTTTAGGATGAAAGAATCTACAGAATATTTTAATTAATGCCTGTGTGCAATTAATAGACTCATTTGTACAAACTTCATGTTCCCTTTGTTTGGACAGAATGAAACTACAATGGTTTACAATACATTGGTCTGCTTCTACATGCTATCCACATTCTCCTTTTGTAAGTACATAGTATTTCCCCCATGATTTACTCTGTTTTATTTATTTATATTAGTACATATATCATTAATTATACATTGTGATGAAACCTTTGCCTGCTCAGCATTGACTATTGGTGAATAAATGGTTTATTAGCCCTGTAACTATAGCAGGTTGGTTTACAGCTTGACTATGTACACAAAATATTTTTAAGCAAATATATCATCTTCCCCAACAGTAAACATTTATAAAGCATAAGAAAAACCTTATAATCAGGGGTTCTTCCTTCCCCACACCAGGTGAGGCAAAATCTACTGACAAATAAGAAACATACAACATGTCAATGGAATGAAGGCCAGTGAATGAGACCATATGATGTCAAGTTAATTTATTATTCATGAACTTAAAACCTAAATGAATGGCCATTTTATGGCTTGGAATCACTTTAAACATATCCTTAAAGTGCCATTTCCTATAATCTCATAAATTCATGATCAGAAATTGTAACTACCCCATGGAGGTTAATCACATTAATAATTATCATTTGTTTAAATCAAGTTGCATTAAAATTTAATTTTGAAAAATAGACCAAGATTACTAACAAACAGTATTTAACCCTCTGGTTGTTAGATGAGGGTACAGATAATCTAGTATGTAGCCATGTGAAAATGGCATGAATGAATATGAGAAAATTCAAATATGTATCTGAGTAGGGGGGGATCAGTTCCTTTCCGGTGCCACCTAAAGTTTCTTGGTAAGATCTGATACACAGAAAATCATTTTTCTTTGGTTTTAGCTAGAAGTGTAAAGAGGTTTCAACAGGACTTTGTTCTGGGCCCCCCGTTGTTTAGTAGCCAAGCAGTTGGCCAACCAACACCTCGCAAAATTATTGATGCTTTAAATTTGTATGTCACCTAATACAATTACACATTAAGCATTTGGTTAACATACACACCTACCTTTACAAATTCAATGTCACCATCATTTTTATTGATTGTAACAGTCTTCAAACTTGGATTAATTTGTTGGTACAATTCTATCAAGGACACTGCCTCGTCAATTCTGGAAAGTTGAAAACATAACATAAAATTTTAAGTAAGAACTCAAGTTTTTTTCATATTAAAAAATATTTGTTCAATGAGAGCCAATAAAAAAATAAATGTTTTACGTATTACTTTGCCTAATTTTTAAAATATTTTCTTTAAAACAGTATCGAGTAAGTTTTGAGAGGACTGAAATGCTAGGGACTAGTCATAATAAGATGTAAATCACCAATAATCCTTTAAAATCACATCATTTAATTTATTCAGGGTGACTCAACCCTTTCCAGTATTGATTACGGGTCACACTGCTATGGTATTTGATAGGAGAATGAAATAAGTCATGAATTACCTGTCACCATTGAGAATATCAATCAGGAGATTATCAATGGAATTATTCCATGCCAGGTAAAATGCCAGAGGCCCAAAGTGACGAGTGGAACGGAGTGTCTCAAAGTCTTTGGTCTGATTTATGTGATCATAAGTCATTGTTCTCACACGGATGAAATCAGGATCATCTGGATCAAACTGAGCACATGCTCGATCAAGGATGAACTCATATTCTTTCCTATTTAATAAATCCTGCAAGCAAATTATTAAACATTCAATAATTAAAAGAAAGACCTGGTATTCTAATATACTATTATGAAAGTTACACTCCTTGTTAAACAGTGTTTAGAAAGTATGTGAAAATACAAGTCTAAAATAATAATTGCCTGCTGTCTTTCTCAAGTAAATTAGAGGGATGTCTTCTGTTAACATATTCAATGATTTATGCAGGCTCTATTATCCATCTTAAATTGCTGATAGGCAAAAAGTTGCTAGCTAAAATAAATGAAGCACAAATAGCTGTAACACATTTTCTTATATCCCTTGCATTCGGTAAGCTGTCAAATTCCAGTGACATCATACCTAAACCACCTATTCTCTCATTTCACATAACTTTCTCTTGTTTACATATATTTCACCCGCTATTTAGTGAGCAGTAGGCATAATTTTATATTTTAACATTAGTCTAATCTTCTCCAAAATATTCAGCATTTACTTTAATTCTGATCACTAATTTAGGATAACATTCCAGTAAAAACTTTTGATTTCTGCTGATTTCAACATACTCTACTTTTGGAATTTACTTTATAAATTGCGGACCTGAATCCTTTATAGCATATAAAAGGGTGAAATTCACCTTACACAAACTCCTATTAGAAAATCATTCACATTAAATTACAAGAATGCAGTTACCAACAAAATGATTTAGTAATTTGGCACACAAATTTAGTAATGAGAATAAGTTTTCTAGCCATGGTGGCAGCACGGTAACATCTTCATCCGCCAATCAGGAGGTCATGGGTTCAAGTTCCAGCTAGGTGGATTTTTCATTCTCTACCGAGGGCATGGATGTGAGTTTCGTCCTTGTTATAAAAAATGTTTTACTGCCCACCATAATTGGCCATTAAGTGCTGTGAGTGGACAATTATAAAATATATATTAATAAGAAGTTTCAGATTACCTGATGCATGATAAATTTCAAAATGGTTGCAATGCAATGCATGTCAGTTAAGTTTTCAATTCCATCATTCAGAAAACCAGAGAACAAAGTTTTACACAAAAAAAGCTAGTATACTGTGGGACATAGAAAAATATAGTCTGTTTAGTATACCACACAGTCACAACCAATTTATTATACTCAACCAGATCACTACCATGCTAAACAAAATTCCAAAAACGTCTTGACAGACAGATGATCAAATAAAAGATTAATGAAAATAACATGATATTAATGAAATTTGTAAACATATACCTTGAGATACTCCTCTTGGAACATTCTGGGTTTAGCATAGGTTCTTCCTGTTCTCTCAAAATATAACTGGTTCATTCTATGCCTTTCATCCCAATTTGCTTTACGCAAGATCCCATCAGGGTCCCTCACAACGATTAATCGATCCTATAATAATGATTATTTTAAAATTACATTCAGTTTATTGTTTTCATGCATGAATTTAACTAAGATGAAATGATATTGCATTTCAATAGCTGAAAAAATTATGAAAACTTATTTATAAAACTATTATTTTATAAATGAAAATATGAAACCTCTGAACACCAGTGTTAAAAAAGAGCAAAACATAACTCACAATTTATGTCAGGTGTTTACTAATAACACTTAACAACCACAGTATTCAACACTAATGTTGGTTCGCTAAGTGGGGATCATTAGACCTACTGCTGACAGGTTTCACACAGATAATAAACCCACCCTATCAGATACACCATAAGTAATGTCTGTGAATACGTATTTAGAGGCATCGTATCCTTTTAACTTCGGCTCCTCTGACAAGACACAATGTATATCTTCACGCACGTTGACAACAGGAGGCATCTGGATTTTCTGATAAGCTTTTATTTTTGTTTTAGATATTTCCTGGAAAAAAGATATAATTTTAGAATCCAAAATTGAATCAAGCAAAAAAGAGTATAAAATACGAATGCCATACTTCTTCTAACTCTTCGGTAGTCATAAATTTATACTCAGGGGTCTTTATAGTCTGGCCTTCTCTTCTTATTCGAAACACTTTTTCTTGATCAATCCGGGTTAAATGCTTCATTAAATGCTGTAAATTATCCCTGAAAAAGTAATCAGCAGGGTCTTTCAAACCTGCCGGAAATCCGCTTGTTAGTTAATAGCCCACTTTAATAATGTAGAATAATTAGATTCCAATACCTTTACTTGACGGGTTTTCGCTCATATTTTTCAGCATCATTGCGAAAGGGCGCAGTTGTTTCTTGAACGTTAACGAACATCCTCGGCACAACATTTCTTAATAAATATCAGTTTCTTGAAACTTGAAAGACAAAATGCACAAAAACCTCACTTCTATTAAAAATTTCACGCCATTCCTACTACACACCTTTCAATCTCACCAAATCTCACCCTACTCATGCGCAATTTCGTTAGGTGTATGTTTTGCCCGGTCATGGAAGAAGATGCCCGGGTTATATATGACATTGTATAACCGGCATCACCGGCATGACTCACACCGTCGGCAACCCAAGAAAAAGACTTACACATGAAAAAAACGATTGTAACTGATAAGTAAATCAGTGCACATTCTCACTGTAGCCCGATAAATCTTGAGGAAGGAATGAGAATGGCAGCAGCATGGATATATTTGACTGTTTCAGTGCCATCGTCCGACTGCTCCTTAAGCTTTTCAAGTAACCAAGAAGAAATATAAAGTGCTTTGAGCTCACGTAAAAATATCATCTGTGAGAATTTAATTGGCATCTAGTTAGGTATTTATCAATAGAGTAAAATATATTACATTTCAAGAATATTAATACATTTTCTTTAAATACTGACACTCTTATGAGACGTAATTTCAGCAGTAAGTTTGTTAAAAATTAGGAGGCCCATAGATTTGGGACCTAAGCTTGGGTTCTTTGTGCGCACATAAGGAATGTGCAGTACACCATTTTGCCTTATCAGGTGTTGATGAACATTGAGGTTTTTTACATAGAGAAATTTTGTTTAGCATGAACGAGAACATGAAAAATATAGACAGAGGGCATTGGTAGTATACCAATCCAACTTTCTGAACAGAGGACGACAAAAGGCATTATATTTAACAAAAGTCATGAGCCGAATGGCTCTTTTTTGGACCTTGAAAATGTCCTTGGCCTTATAAAATAAACCCCAAAAAAGAATACTTATGCTAAATGGGAATTAAAAAGTTCATAATATAATACCATTACAACATTCTGTGATGCAGAGGGCCTAATTAGAAAACAGGCTGAGCTTAACTTGCTAGCTAGTGTTAATATGCCCATCCCAAGAGTCGATGTTGAATCCCAAAATTTTGGTACTTTGTACCTGTAGGATTGCCTAACCTTCAGCTTCAATAGACTATTTTGCTTGTTTTATCATTATTTTCGAAGTACATATATCAGGAGGGACTTTTCAATATTCAAGTCGAGAAAATTGCTATGGTACCAGGTATGTAAGGTCAGACTTTTCTACTTACAGTCTAATTAATCCATCAAAATTAGTGGATGTAAGTAATTGGTATCATCTGCATAGAGTAATATTATCCTATTAATGTAGTGAAAACTATCTGGAAGGTCATTTATGCATGAGAGGAATAGCACCACTTCTGGTGTCCATTGTAGCTAATTTATTTACTAGAGCCCCCAGAAATAAGGCCTCATTTCTCGCTGAGATTGCCCTAGTGAAAGCCTAGGTTGCTGAATTGTGTCTTCTACTAAAAGTTCGTGTAAACCATAACTATTTTCAGTTTAACGACAATATATGAACAAACTGAAGATCTCGATTCCTGAACTGAAGTTGTGGGTTCCCCGTGGTCGCCCATTATAGCCGACATGTATATGGACCACTTTGAACAGTGTTTTTCCATCTGAGCCCCCTAGTGAGAAATATTTCCCATTGGTATCAATATACTGACAATATTTTCTGTCTCTGGAGTGGTTTGCTAAGACAGCTGGACAACTTTGTATCCTTGTTAAATTCAGTGGACCAACACAAAAATCACAAGCAAAGTGGAAGTTGAAGCACCTTAAATTATTTAGACTTGACCATTAAAAATGTAAAACTGAATTCTCAATTTTTTGGAAAACATGTTACACTGACCTAATAATTCACCATAGTAGGATTTGGTGATTTCCCAGCGTATGTTACTGGTGAATTCCTCTCGGATTCTCCACTGGGTGATGTTCTCTATGGCTGCCAACATTTCAATGTACGAGTCGGACATTGAAATGTCAGCAGCCATGGAGAACATCACCTGCTGGAGAACCCGAGAGGAATTCACCATGATTTACGACACCACATCTCCCACAAATTATCCAGGTTCTGTTCCTTGATTCATAGACAGTGTATGATCCCTAAGTCAGATTTGAACAGAAGAAGAGTGTTACACACAATTAGACAGATCGCATCCAGTAACGGATACTCAAAAGAATTAATATTGAAATGATACCACCAAAAACAAAGAAGAATAGCCAGCAGTATTAACTGTAATCAAAGAGTGGAAAATGATGGCAAAAAGTGGTGCAGAATATCCCTTACCTCGGACATGTATCCTCTGAAATTGGAAAACTACTTCCAAAAGACAAAGTAAAAGCAACCTTTTACAATAAGAGAACCTTGCACAATATATTAGGCAATACAAAAGATAAAAATAGTCCCCAAAAACACAGTGAAGTATACAAGCTTCAATGCAATGACTGCTGTTGTAATTACATTGGGAGAATAGAATCATGTTTTCATATTAGAGCCAAAGAACACCAATCCTGCTTTGTGAATATCAACCCTATCTCACCAAACACCTTGATCACACTAGTGATTTTGAGCTGATCATCCTCCACAGGGAAAAGAATGGCCTGAGATTGAATACACTCAAGCAGTTTGAAATTCTTCTTGGCCAAACCTAACCAGAAGGAAACTTGGTGAATGAACAATTATATTCATACCTCTCACCCCTCCTTAATTTGTTTTCCTCAGACCCAAAACCAAGTGTCACCCCCAGCCTTACTTCACCCCATGCAGTATGAGGCCATTAGTGGACCTCACCTCTTGGAATTGACTTCCCCCTCCCACATTGGTCATCCTGATATCACCAACCCTCCTTCCCCCCCCTTCTGACCCTCCCTCCCTCCTTCCAACCAGGATATATATTTTTTCTGTAAGGATGTACATGCAACTTAGAAGTCATCAAATAATAGAGGAAATAAAAACCATAATATTGGTCGCATAAACAGTACAATAAAAAATATACTCTTGGTAAATCGCAATCTCCATGGGAATTTAACATAAAATATATTTAATGTTAAATTCCCATGGTGAGATATTTCTTATAAGACGTAGTTTATTAATAGTGCACAACGGTTTTGAAGTGAAATATGTACTTTCAATGTGTTCTTAAATTGAAATATTGAATTAATCTCTTTGATGTCAAGTGGGAGTGAGTAATAGATGAAGAAAATTAAAAAAGCTAGGTTTTTTGGACATGATTATTAACCAAAATGTCAAAAACTCTGAAGAAGATGAGATACCAGTTGCTGAAGCCGATCTCTTTGGGAATCAATTGGAAGAGGATATAATTAAATCTCTTAATGTGGTCCCACCAAGCTCTACAGCAATACTGTCCCCTAAATGTAGTTAGACCATAAAAAAGTCAAGGTAAAAATACATCTTTATCGAAGAAAGAAAGGGAATCAAGAGTATTCACTGTTACACCCATAAAAGATGGATTACAAAGATTTCATGAAGAGGAGAGAAAAAAGGCAGTTAACATGATGAAGGAGAAAGCAAGAGTTGAAAACTAAAAAAAAAAGAATTGAGTTTAATGAAAATTTAAAAAAATAAGAAGAAAAGATATTACTCATAATATGATTCCAACACCACTGGGAATGAATCTGTGAATTTGAGTGATGGTGACTACAACAAAGATTTTGAAGTGCCGTCTGATCTGGAAGATGAGGATTTTGAAGTTACCAATCTTGAAAATAGAAATGTTGGATATTTCCTGTTTGTTAAATTGTAAAAGAAAAAATATGTTGTTAACTATGTCGCTAAAGTAAATATAATATGACCGAGTACCAAGGAAAGATTACCTCAGGAATGAACCAAGATTTTGTATGTATGTTGTTTTACCCCTTTGTAGAAGATACGGAGTAATCATTTTAAGGATATTGTCTTGCAGTTGCAAAAGCCAAATTTTCAAAGGGCACATCACGAAAATCATCTCTTCATACTTTTACTATCGACTTATGTGAATATAATGTTCAATAGAAGCTAAAAGCCAAGTAGGTAATTATGTTATTTTGTAAGCATGACATTTCAAAATGAAAATATTTTCCATTGTAACTTTTAAAAGTAATTAATATACAAGTTATGCTTTGTATCAATGTACCCCATACAATATATCAAAGTGCCCTGTAGATAGGGCAGATTGATACAAACACAATATTTCACTTGAGTATTTTTATAATTTCATTATCCTCTAATTTTGATTGCTATCATAATACTGATTAAATACACCATGAACAAAGCAGAAAATTTTAATATTTGACTCAATTTTGTTACATAAAGTATGAGAATGAATTTTTCAACATCGATCTGCCCCACTTTCCCCTAATCAACACAATTGGGAATGTTTTAAATGCCACCAAAGATTCTGATTTCAGTGAACTCGAAGGATAATTTAGTATTTACCAGGCATAATGGTAGAAACATTTATGATATCCATCATTTTAAAGTACGATATAACTAAGTTTATGGAATTATTCTCGAATACTAAAATGTTTAGTTTACGTGGATAATATATTGTCTATGAAGTTGCTCATTTGTCAATATACGTAAGAATATTTATGAACAAGAATCAACCGACACTCAATGAAAAATATAACTTAGATTTTAAAAGAAAAATTTATATTATTAGTAATCACTTAACTTACATTTACGAAAGAGAACGTAAGTTCCCTCTTTTGGCGCCTCTTTTCTTATAGATCTTCTTTCAATCTGCAGGTGGCAGCAGGGTAAGTTTCGCTATTATTAAAAGACCGTCCATGTTTCATGGAGTTGTTTCATGGTAGAATATGGTTGCTATGTTTCAAAGGAGGTGTGGAGAACGCGTTACATTAACAAACGGCAATAAAACTGCAACTAGAAATTTTGCGGAATTCAACTACGGATTGGTGCTTAGTAGTGAACCATTAGTGGACAATCAATTATTTGAAGTTAGAATTGACAAGAAGGTGAACATCTCATTGTCAATTAATTGTTCTCTTTGTGATTTAAAGATTAATTACCTTCCAAATATATTTTTAACAGTTCAATGAGCATGTTTGAACACGTTTTGTTTGTTATTTGACCTTAGAACCGCCATAGCAGGGCGTGACGTGAAAATAAACAGTAACATGACAGGTTTTCCCTAAGGTTAAAATTATTACTATATATCAGATGATTTCCTTGATGATATACTGACATGATTATTTATGGAACTCAAACTGTTATACATTTCAAATTTAACTCATCTTAAAATTAAAAGTCTTGGGTGTTAGTTGTGAATCTCTGAAGTTTTCCTGAGAGCACTTCTTTATTATTGTAGGTAAATTGCTAATCACAATTTTTTATGTGGGTGTTGGATAAAACTTGTATTGCAGATCAACTCTTGGAGCGGTAGTTTAGAAATAGGTGTCACAGCATGCGAACCAAGTTCCCTAGAATTCAACTCAAGTGCCACCGACCTAAGGGACGGCTCATGGGTGAGTGTTAAAATTATCATTTATTTATTCAATGCATAGCGGAATTGAATTGAACTTGTTATAAAAACTTTCTTTATTTATCTGAGATCTCATGATATCCTATTTCTCAGAAAGAGTTTGTGAAAATATACTTTCTTACGTGCATGTACAATATAATATTATTGATAGTTGTCTTATCCGATATTAGTTATGATAAAGAGATCATCTGAAAAATCGCCCAGCAACATAAGAGTAACATCTTCAGTTCATCTTGTAGTTTTCTGTCCTCTGTTTAAAATAAGCTTCATTATGTATTACTATACATATAGTGTTGTCGGTTTGATTAAATTTTTTTGTCATGGAGACTAGGAAAAACTTACCCTTGAATGATATACTGTTACAGTTAGGAAGGCCAGGGGCTCCTAATGGGTGAACTGGTCACTGCAATATCTTCCATTCACAGTTATTGTCGACTCATACCATCTAACATATCAATTCTGTTCCATTTATATAGCAACTATAACAACTCTTCTTGGTTTATATTTGCGTATCCTCTTTATCCAGATGATTTGTTTTCTCTTTCCAATACCTCACATTAGACTTTCAAACTTATATTTCCTTAAAAGAGTAGTTTTGAGACACTACAATTAGATTACGCATTACTATGTTCAACTATCATGTTGAGCTGGAGGAATGAGATTTATTGGTAGGTTTTTCCCATGTATTATTCGGAGGTGTTTGACACTTGTGAATACTAGGCATTGATTTTTTTCCTTTGGAGTAATTCATGAGGCATTGACATTATTTAATAGGACATGAAAAATATACAAATGCAAATAATATATTCAGGTCTCAATTCATGTAAATGGCTAATATCCACAATAAAGAAAGAGCAGTGTATTTTTCCACACTTTAATGTAGGTATGACATATCACCGTGATACAACATCATAAGGCGGTGCAGTGTTAAGGATGAAATGCATTACCTTTATTAAAGTCTGCTGTCCACACACTGACACTAACCACTTAGGAAAATTAGTTTTAGATGAACAGCATCAATGCCCTGGGTGGGATTCAAACCTATTACCTTTAGGTTTGTCATCGAGTGCACTACCCATAACCAACTAGCTTCAATCAACATTGCAGTTGATGTTTATTAGCTTGTAACATGTGAGAATTAACCTTGCAAAAGTTAAAGACTGGGAGGAGTATGTATATCAAAAGATGTTTAGTATTATTTGATTAAGTTTAAGCATTCACTTCCTTTATAGTTTTAAATATGTGAGAATTGTATGTTTACTTCTGTCTTCTTACTTCTTCTATAAGCTTGCTTTGTTGAGAATGGCAGTGCTTGGTTTTTATAAGTAACAACCAAAGCTTGATGAGCCCACCTTTCTCCTTTGAGGGCTAGGTAGTTTTCATATTTTTATAAGATTCAGGCACCAGGTTGACTTGTGTGATTCTGGATTTCTGATAAACCTCCAATGGTACCAGTTTCATGTTTCCTAGGGGTGTACTTCATGAGTTTATACCATCCCCTCACTCTCTATGGACATTAAGTCCATGAACACAACACAGGCTACTTAACAAGCTAAATATTTGCTCCTAGCATCCAGTAGTAATGGAGACTGAAATGATTACTCTTATTGCATGTTGGGATGGATTGAGTCTTCCATAGAATGGAATAAAATGAGAAAGTACCTAAGATTTTTGTGATTTGCATCTTATTTCAAGGAAAAATGATTTCATTCCACTCCTGCATATCTAAATTTACCTTCCCCAGTATCATAAAGTCTTCTAATATAATAGATGTTATTACTAATGTTGCTAATATAATAGAATATAGGTGCTCGTATGAAACATTTATTTGTTCTCATATAATGCTGTAAAATTATTGTGGAATAATATTTCAATTATCCCAGGTGCTGTCTGGAAACTCCATCCTGAAAGATGGACGGCCAATACTTGATGTATATGGAGTAGATCTGAACAAGTTAGCCGAAGGAGACAGAGTAGGAGTGATGAGAACATCTCAGGTACTGAAGCGCATGAAAAAATGGTGTCTGTATGCTGCATTCGTGTTTCTCTTTGAAAATTTAGAGAATGGGGTATGTTATATGAGACCAATATTTCAGTAAGGAAAGTATTATGTATTTCAAAGTTTTGACTGATGTTCAGATGCTGTAATTTTTTATTTAAACTTTTTAAATTATTTTCTTCTTAAACTTGAAGTACTCATTAATGGCGAACTTTCACAGATAAAAATTTTTATTCTGATTCGAGTTTGCACTACCAACCATCATCAGATACACAAATGTGGCCCAGAGGCTCCTTATATACAAATATAAGCAGGGACAGGAAGGGAGGGGTAGTGGGTGACGGCATGGGAGGGTGGTAGTAGAGGGGGGAGAAGCTGGGTGTAGGTAGGAGTTTAAAGGTCTAGAGGATGGTCAATTTGCAATATACATAGCAGAGGAAAACAGCAGACCTGGGGGTGACTCCAGGTAAGGTAAAAGGAATTGCCAACCATTATGCTCTGTATTGAAGGTTTGATCTTTCCTTAACGTTTTTATGCAGATATTTATCTATTTCATTTTATTTCATGAATTCTCTCAGCCTATTATATATTTCCTTCACTAATGCTTTTCTTCTTTTTAAGTCCTCCTTAGTTCTTTGTTCATCCCAATTTTTCCATTATACTGCCCTAATAAATGAAGTAGACTACTTGCTCTGATTTATGGTCCTCTACTTTGATATTTAGCTTGAACTTTATTTTTTAAGAATTACAATACTGTAGTTGATAGAAAAGGCCTTTACTTTGTGGAAGTCTAACATGTACAATAATTAAAACACTTTGCTTTCCACTGAAAATATTTATTCATGACTAGTCTCACTACTAACTCCATAGCATTATCAAGTGTATTAATTGATAATTCTACGGGGTTAGTAGCGAAACTAGTCGTGAATAAATATTTTCAGTGGAAAGCAAAGTGTAAAATTATTGTAACGAATTACAATGCATTAGTTTTTTTGTGATATATTTTCACGCCATAAGCTTCACATTATACCTGTAATGAATCTATTATATCATGAAAAGTCAAATAGCTCAACTTATAGCATGTAGTCCAGCCTCAAGTTGGTTGCATAGAATGTTTTGTTGGTGTTTAATAATTTTTCTTATAGAAACTTAATTTTGTGAAGTATTTTGAATTGATATTTTGAATGTGTACTCCTTACAATTTATTTTTTTTTATTTTAGGGAGAGTTGGTTTTCTGGGTTAATGGTCTTTCCCATGGAGTTGCTGCAACAGGTATACCCTCACAAGTTCATGCTGTTGTTGATCTTTTTGGGAAGTGCGCACAAGTGACATTATTATCCAGTGATGGACCAAGTGATGAAAGCTGTGCTGCATCTGAAAGTGAGTCCTGTTTAAACTATTTAATTCAAAAGCATAACATTGAATTGGAATTCGCTTTCATGGCTTATGCACTGGCAGAATCTAATGTGAAATATAGTAGGGAGAGATTTTTTACTAACAATGTGTGAATTAGTGAAATTAAAAGAATAATTTGAGTGGTGTTTTTTTCTGATGCTTTATCTGCAAAAACAAGCTAAAAGTTACCTAAATGTGTTCACAGAGTATACCAAAAATGTTTTCTAAATGGACATACTCTTAGTAAAACTAAAGATTTTTTTACATTTTAATATTGATTAAAATGTGTAGGATTGATTTCATTACACAATAGAATGTAAACTGGAAACTCATGTTTACTCACTCTTTTAATTACAGCTTGGCACCTTTATTTATACTTTTGCATTTTCATTTATTAATGTTATGTTGAAACACCAGCTCTTTTGATTTGTATGTATGTCGAACTATTTCAGATTCTTTTAAGTTCATTTTGCATCCGAAAAATAAAAAGTTGATTGACTCTTGCTAATTGAATACATTGCTCTCTTACTGATACCATGACTCCAAACTTTCTTAGGCCTAACAGTCAACAATCTAAGTCTGACCAATGGGGTTGTAGTTACTCCCATTAGAACCAACATACTGGTAACATCAAGTTTTGATGGAACAGGCATGACCAGAGGTGGCGGTACGGTTTCTCTTGTAGAAAGATTACGTTTCTTTGATCGAACCGGGCAGCTGGTGAGGTTGACCAATGGAGGCAGGACAGCAGAACGAAGGAGGCCCATGGATGACTTCAACAATGGTGTAGTTATGACACACAGGCCCCTAAAAGATAACGAACTTTTTGAGGTGAGGCTTTTTTGTACAATGTACTAATGTCACCTCTTGTTTCAGTTTTGTGCATTGAATCATTTTGGCAAAAATAATTTTGTATATATGTAACACTTGTAAATTGACATGAAAAAACAACTTTAATAGATGTTGATAGTTAAATCCGTTCAATAATAACCTACAGAAAGAAAGTCTATTATTGGAAGTGCAGGTAAATTAACTGTAGTTCCAGCATGTAAAGAAAGAGGATACATATATATCATCGATAGTACTGATAAAATAATGAAGTTCATTGAATATTCATGTAAAATTCCAAGGAATAGATATCATCACATTTAATACACATAATAATAGTACATTATTAGCCTAAAGTTCAATTTACAATTTTGTTGTATAACATATGTCACATCATAGTAAATGCAGAGAACATTGTCAATAATCATTCAACATTAAAATAGCAAACTTACTTTCCATTTTATACAGTTAAGTTGAATAGAAACAAAAATTAGATGGTAAAAAGAAAAAAAAGAGGTGGCTTTTATGTATTTCCAAAAAAAAATGAGACAACTGGTTTCGATGATAATCAACATCTGGTAAATAACTGTCAGAAAGGCAAGCTTAAATGCATTGTTGGAGTGAGGAGGGGTTGGGGGAGAGGGGTGGTAGTTGGAGAATAGCTGATTAGTTGGAAAGAGCTCTTGACTAAGGATGGGGACGAGAGGAAGGAGAAATGGGGAGGGGATGAAGTTGACAGGGCAGGTGGATTGGTTGTGTGATAGTGTTGACAGTAGCATTAGAGAGTTGTTTTGAATAAATGTTCATTGACCACTGTGTGGTCAGGATCTAGGTTGTGGCAGAGTATTTCAAACTGCTCTATGGCAAAAGATCTCTTGCTTTCCGGCATATTTTGTAAATGAATTCTTCTTGGGTCTTCAACTGGGTAGGAGTGATAAAAGGCGCCAATGTTTCAACAGCTGACTTGGCCATTGTCATCATGATGACGATGGCTGAATTGGCTGTTGCATCATCATGACGATGGCTGAGACAGTTGTTGAAGCATTGGTGCCTTTTACCACTCTTACCTGGCTGAAGACCCAAGAGGAATTCATTTGCTCTATGGCATCTAATTTTTGGCCTTTCTTCTCAAAATGAAGGATTTTGG
Organism: Rhinocypha anisoptera; assembly: GCA_011762765.2. Lineage (NCBI taxonomy): Eukaryota > Metazoa > Arthropoda > Insecta > Odonata > Chlorocyphidae > Rhinocypha > Rhinocypha anisoptera. The sequence goes on from WURS02000018.1 coordinate 2,944,352, forward strand.
GGATGAATATGGCTGAATGGTTGCTGTTGAGGAGGTGTTTTGCGAAAAGGGATGTGTGGGAGCTGAACAGGAAGGCTTTTTTGTGTCCATTGGTTTAATTTTGAAATTCGATCTGGTTTAAAATTCACTGAAGATGCCATCACTTGGTATAATTCCAGAATGACACAAAATATGTAGGTTTTTGCTTGTTTTATTTCCATAGAATGTTATAAAACACGACCGGTTTCAAACTATTATTGTTAACATCTGTTGATGATGAAAATAATTGGTTGAAACTGGTCATGTTGATAATATTCTGTGGAAATAAAACAAAGCAAAACCTATATATTCCGGTTTGTTCCACATGTACAGCGTTACAGTTTAGACGTTTGTGTTGGTAGATAACTGATTGGGAAAGGTCAGTATTGTGGCAAAAGAAAGTTCTTAGTGTTGTCCTGTTGTAAAAGGCTGGTTTGATGTGGTTCTTGGAGAGAATATTAGAAATTTTATAGTCTAAGGTACCAATGAATGGGAACTGGCACCAAATGGTTGGTGGGTCTTCAGGTTGGGCAGAGGAAAAGGACTGCTTCATAGCTATTTTTTTTTTAATGCTGGACCACGTCTTTGAGTCAGGTTGTGTAACCATTGTTGACAGCGAGGTCTATTATAATTTATAATTCTTTGTTGAACATTTCTTGGGATAGAG
>WURS02000018.1:2965260-2995066 GCA_011762765.2 Rhinocypha anisoptera
GCAAAAGGAGGAATTTTAAACCTCCTGATTGCTCAACCTCACAAACATATACCAATCAAACAAGAGTGCCAGACAAGGAGCACGGGCGTGAGTCAATGAGCAAACGAACGAACGCTCGGGCTTCATTCCGCGCAGCAGAGTGAGAAACTGCTGCGAGTGCTTGGGGATAAGCGCCTGCAGCAGTAAGCGAGTTTAGCAAATAAAGTCAGTCAAGTAAAAAACAATAATGTTTCCAATTATAAGTTTACTCTAATGACACCTTACCCGTGAAACGTCAAACGTGATTTTATAGACTATAGCATGATATATATATTATTCCAAAATATATTTTTTAAACAAAAACAACCACCAATCTAATTTTTTAACGTTTCTCGTTATTGCCAAGGTACTGCATAAATCTACTATTTTAATATTTTGAAAATAAACTAGCAACATAAATGAGACTGGACAATATACAACAAATGAGGTCAATATTTCTTCCATTTCTGGAGAGAACAAATAAAATTTTGTCGTATGTCGATTAATAAGTTTCGATTAAATAGTTAGATTACATTAGTTTCGATTACATATTAGATCGATAAATTTTACGGCTACATTATTTATCAATAAAACCATCACAGTCTTCAGCCGTGTCAGTGTCTATCGGTTTCATAAGGCAGGCTAGAGCTCAATTAGTACTAAACCCTAGGTAACTAACTTTGAACTAGCCTTTCCTTTTAAATGAAGGTTAATAAATGGTAATTTAAATATGCTATCTCTTGTCATTAATACGTCCCAATTCCACCATATCACTCCGATGACTACGCAGTTAGCTCGGAAGGTAGAATAGAGCGAATCATTTAGGGAAGAAAGCAATCCGGAATGAGACTAAGGATTCCAATTGAACTAGGCGTAGAAATCAACCACTGCAGCGACTCCGAAGTGGAACAGAAACACAAGACTTCGACTAGACACAAAAGCACAAACACAATATCCTCCTCCTAGTTCCAACACCCTTCAATCTGAATATGATATGAGTCAGACCTTAAAAATTTGGTTCTAGTTTGGCGAAATTATTCTTCATAACCGATTCTTGATGATGGTAGGACCTCTAAAAAATTAAATTGGTTTATGTAGTGTGTAATAGTGGTGTAATTTTGTTCGAAAATGTAATCATATATAATATAGCTACAACCCGCATCTAGAATCTTCATATAAGCCACTTCTGTGATGATTGGCCCCAGGAAAAATAATGTTAAGTCATCGTAAGTTTTCGATTAACAACGAACACGAAAACAACTGGACAATGAGTGACCTGGTTATAAATTGGTTACAAGCCTTACACGCCTTGTTACTTCATGATTACCTGGTGGAGGCAAAGATCTCTGTGTGACCTTCCATCGGATTAAAACGCTCAATCCGAGTGCATGAAAAGACCACCACCTCCACACGTGCGGACCCCCTATTGTCGAACGAAAGTCACAGAGCCAAATAAAAAGAAGACGCCGCTTCCACACGCATCGCCTCTCTCCGCACCCCGCGGCGGCCCACACCCACTTCACCGCGTCAGTTGTCCGACGACACCAACAGGGGTGAAGCGAGAATGGATCACACCCAGGCTGTATTCGTGAGCGGGTGCGTATCCGTTGCCTGGGAGCGGGAAGGGCGGACAGGAGGGGGGAGATGGGGGAAGGGGCAAGTGGGCCAACAGAAATGGCGACAATGGAGGAGAGGGAGGAAGGGAGGGGGGGTAAGGGGTGGCTTGCGACCGCCAACCGATCCATCCGTCTTTTCTTCCGTTCAAGTCGTCTCTGGAAATCGGTCCAGGGGTCGCAGGGTGAAAAAACTCTCCTCCCCCGGTTGAGAGGGAGAGAGCGAGATAGAAAGGCGGGGTAATTCGGTGATGGATGGGGGTAGCGGAGCAGGACTCTGAGGTGGAGAGCCAATAGAGGGAATAGGAGGAGTCGCCCTGAACCCTATATATATGTATATATATATATATATATGTATATATATATACACATTATATATATACATATACATTATAATATACATTGTATATATATTTATTTATAAAGCTACAAACTCGCTGACTGACTGACTCATTGTCACAAATTCCTGGCCACTTTTACTCGATCTATCGGTCGGAAATTTTCAGGAAACGTCCGTATTCATCCGGTGAATATGGGGAAAATAGGTAGGAAACCAGAGACGGTCACTTTTTTACATGCAACGTAATGAGGAAATGAGAATTTTAACGTACATTTTAACCGCGAGATTCATTCACTCATTAAATTATGAAAATTTCGAGATAGGAGTTTCGGACATGAACTAAACAATGAACGAAACACTGAAGTTTCTTATTCTATCCATGCTTATCTGTATCACGGTCTACAAATTGAGTAAATTACATTGAAACGCGAATTGTTTTAGCTTATATCGGAATTTTATACTTGGTTGTTAAGGAAGGCTCATCGTTGGCCCCGGCGGTTTAACCCGCTAAGCATGAGGAAATCGACCTTGAAGGGCTTTCATACTCCTTTATTGCTATTTTTTTAATACTACGAATACGGATGCTTCTTACTCAGTAAATCCATATTTAATATCGTAATATACGTACTAATGAAATTTATTATCTTTCACAGAGTAATCGCTCTGTAATCTTGCATTACTCTTTAATAATGGATTATTGCAGTAAAATCTAGCATTAAAATGTTATTTAAATCTAGCATTAAAATGTTATTTTTTCGGTAAATTTATAATAATTTTTACATCTTATAATACAATTTAACGCCTGTCACACTACTTGTATATCCCCCATGCGTATTCCAGTCGGTAGTGCCGATTTAGTGATGTTGTTAGTAGAGTTAACGACTTTTTCCCGCCGTTAGCGACTTTCATTCCTGGTTTACCGCGACATCTGATCTTTTATTTTTGCTCTCTTATATATCTCTCTCTCTTATATAATTTTGCTCTCTGAAATTTTTCAGTTTCGTCCGATCGAATTTTTTCTTATTATGACGTTTCCACGAATGATAATTTTTTCTCCTCCTAACAACTCTCCCTCGGGTCGTCTACTTCAATATCATGGGAATGATTTTGATTGCAAATACTAGCGATGCCATTCGAGGCTAAACATTGTATTGACATATTTGCCGAAAAACTCATTAATTCTACGAATACTATTTAAATTATTATATCTTTATGAAATAATAAGTATTTTGAAGAATATTTAATATAAATAGAATGTTGTGGGAACAAGGGAATTTTTAAAAATTGGGATTTTAATGACATGATTTTAAAAGTGACGACTCCGTGAAATTTCCGTGAAATATACTATTCCCTTGTGTACGTCCTTAAATGTTTTCCTATCATGTTTTTCCCAATTCCTATCTCAAATAATAATTACCGCCTATTGCGTATTTTCTTATATATATATTATTAAGCGCTGGTCGCCATATTCCTACCTTCGTGTGTTGTCCATTATGTGTGTCTATGTTTGCGAGACGAGCGTGTGTGTGTGCGGGTGTCTCTCGTAGGTGCTGACGTCATGTTCCTTCCTTTCCTTTTCCTGAATACCTACCCATACAAAGTGTCAAGACCCATTGTGTTGCCAAATACACTTAGGCCCGGTTTCACCAACGACAATCAAGGCTTGATCACCGATCACCTCTTGATTTGATCTACGAATTCGTTATTTTTGTTTCATCAACAACAATCAGCGGTAATCAAGCTTGAACAAGTTGATTCTTGTTTTCGGGTGATCAAATCGAGAATCAACTAATACGGCGGACTTCGTTGTATTTTCTGACGATGAAGTAAAAGTTATTCTAGATTACTTTAACGTGAGAATCCCGCCACACAGCCGTTATAATATGAAAGTACGAGGCATACTGCAACAAAGATTTTTAAATACGCTTCAGGTTGACCAATAATGCTGTAGTTTAATTAACGGTAAGCTATCAAAATGAACTAAAAAGACAAAGCAACATAAATCATCCAATATCCCCTATAAATAAAATGCTAATAACCCTATGGTATTTCGTAAATGCACGTTTTCTGGTATAGTACTTCAAGTTCACGCCCGGTATGTTTAAATTTAGCGGGGTCTCAAGTGATGAGATGAGTAACACATTTCGCAACATATTAGTTTGTCTCTTTTGAAATTCTATTGCCGGTATAACAAATTGTTTATTTCATCATATCTTTTAATATGATGGTGAAAGCCAATTACAAATGTGTGAAGAGTTATAGAGCATTATATTTGGCAAATCACTTTGGAGAAATATTATTTATGACGCAGCAGTGGCCTGGAAGATTTAAATTGTTTTATTTGCACTCTGAAGTCACTCAGTGTTATTTGAAATGTGCTTATCTAATGCTATTTTTCATTGAATACAACCAACTACGTTTTAAAAAAATCATTGAAAGCTGCTACAATTGGTTTTTAGGGCATGAAAGTACAGACGTTGTATTGATAAACTGCAGCTATGTACCTGTCAGCTCCACAATCTTGATTCCGTCTCACAAAAATTTGTATACACGTAACAAATAAGCTAAAATATCAACAATTTCTATTAGGGCAAATCAGATTTAAATTTTGTTAGTGAACAATGTGTTGGTAGATAGTACATAGTATGATCACGGAACCTGAATATGTGCCGTTGTATGATTTCCAAGTATAATAGCTGCATAATTTCCAAAATCAAGTAAACGTAAGCAGTAATAAACAAATTGCTTACTTGTTGCTATGGTCACGTAATAGAAATAAACTGTCTGTCATAGAATTTTCATTTAATGAAAACATGTACGTTCCACAATTATCGATCGGTTGATCGGCGTTCTTAAACTAAGATCATTTATTGGTGAAATGCATGACTGTTATGATCGTCGATCGAGAATTTGATGGCAATCAAGTGATTGTCGATCAACATGAGGTTGGTGAAACCGGGCCTTAGAGACATACTCGAAAGAAGAGCGGCATGGAGCAACACTATTGTTTTTAAGTAATGAAGTTGAAAACCCTGTAGATGTACCTGGGGTCCACCTGTAAACGGCTTCTTTCATGAAGTCAACAAGTTTCAGCCCAGTGGAGCGTAATTCATAAATCTAAATTATGGTTGGTCATTATATGGTGAAGTTATTCTTTTCTTCAAACTTTACCTTAATCTCTCAAAAAAATTTGATTGCTGAACCCCTTGTGCTGAAATGACGAGTCTAGCTCGTCATGAACTTCCGATGCCGAATCTTGTGATTACGAACTACACTCGCCATCAGATTTTCATAATTTTAGCACTTTTTAGGGGAACAATATAAATGTTTTGAAAGTTAATTTTAAAACATCTATAATGCACATAAAGAACTCATATTTCATGAAATATGATGCGATGGAAGGAATGAAATGATTTTATACGGGTAGTGATAGCTGTGTTCTCGGTGTTCTTACTGGAATAGGGTTCACTCGTAAACTTTCTAAAATCCTACTTTTGGGCAGCAGATTTGAAATTGCACTTGCTCAGGAAATATTGCCCCGATCGCCATGAAATAAATTGTGTTCTCTTCCATATAGATTACTAATTCAAAGGGTATATGCCGTTTTAATACAGAAAAATTTACAAATAATTTTTCATTAGTATACTATTGTAACATTATTTGTGAAACCAAGTTACGATTTGGAATCTTTTACAAACTAACTGTTAGTTTAGTCATCCTTCTGTCATTATTTTCTTCCATTTTCATGTCTCCACTGAACAGTATCAAATTTCCTACCCACTCACTATTATGTCTATGAGTTTTAGAGGCTGAGTTAGCCTTCTCAAAAAGGGTGATTCTATTACACGATGAATCATTTTCTGATCTCAGCTTTTCTCGTGGTGGCTACGCAGTTCCTTTGTGATGTGCTTAGTTTGAATGCGATCATTTATGTGGTTAGCAGTAGTGTGTTACAGGTGGTCGTTTCAATTTTTGTCCATGTTCGTTATATATATACAGTAGAAGTCCACTATAGCGAGTATGGCTTATAACGAGAGTATAGCTATAGCAAGTGATCATTTTGCTTTGGTTGGTCCACGTGTTAAAACATAGGGAGTTCCTCCAGTTATTACGAGTGGTCATACCTGCACTATCGCTATAGCGAGTAGATTTTGCCATGGTTGCCACTCGGGTTGCATAAATCGCAGGATTAAAAAAACCCCACTCATTACATTGTCATGCCTAGCAAATCTACATTATAATGAAGACTTTACGAGAGAAGACTTTGTCGTTTGATGTCACAGACTTTCCTGGGGAATGATTGAACAACTTATCTTGGAATCGGTGCACCAGTCTGTAATTTCCTGGTGCTATTTCGTCCTTACAGCCGATCAGAAAGAAGAACATATGGAGCTCTCTCGATCCTCCTCCTATTTATGGAATCGTAATTGCTAACCGCAGGCCATACCTTATTTATGATTGTTCACGAAATAAAGACAAAAATAATACAGATGCATGACGTACATTTGTTACGAGTGTATGACTTTTGGTGACAATATTTTAAAATCTTTTTAATGAAATGATCTATTTTCAATGTTTTTGCGTATGGATTGATACAACTACTTCATGGCTCATTTTCGCCCACTTTTGGTGCCGTTATAAATGCCGAAAGAGGTGAAATGAAATGACCGTCGGCTATAACGAGTGTGCGTTATAACGAGAGATTTTTCGTCATTTATCAGCTCTCGTTATGGCAGACTTCTACTGTAATAGATTATTTTAGCATTGGAACTCAGGATTCATTCATTCTACAGGTGACCATCTTGAGCCCAGAAGCTGAGGAAGCTCCTCTGGCAAGAATGGAGGGAGAAACAATGGAGGAGGACGAGAAGGACAGGCTGGTGATAGAGTCCGAGTTCCCTCGTGAGAAAGCAGACCTAGAGAGGGAGGAGAAAGAAAAGAGTGCAAATAGATGCAGTGCTGGTAGCAGTAGCAGCAGCATGACAGGAACAAGTAGTATGGGAATAACTGCCACTATCACATCATATTCTTCCATCCCTGCCACCATTATACAGAACTGTGATTACAAAAATGCCTGTGCACGTTTCAAATCTCTTCTTGGTCTGCCTGGTAAGTTGAAAATGATTATTCACCAATCCTGTGACCGCATGGTCTGTCGTAGATGAAATTGCCTCATACTCCTTATTGACTTTGGAATAGAATAACATGTTGACAGATCTCTGAATTATCTCTCTCTGGGTAAACCTTCTGATCTCTGAATTTTCTGACCTTTTCCATCTCTTGAAGAGGTTAGTATTAAAGGAAATATTGAACCCGTGTGTTTTGTTTGTATTTAACTATTAGTCACCCCCGTATTCAACAATAAATATCTATAAAAATAATAATCTAAAATTACAAAATAAGGGATAGTTTCTATCAAGGTAATGCTCACAATTTCTTTGTATTGCTTTTTAATTTCCATATTGTACCTTAAAAAAAAGGAAAACTAAAAGCATCACACAGAATTTTAAATTGAGTATACACTAAATAAATGATTATTCTTATCATAGCAACATTACAATGAATTTATCATTCTCTGTGGTCACGAAAGTGTTAACTTTGAAGATCAGGATAAATAAATTGCGAGTTCGGATGTTATTATTTCTTATTTTTCAGAGTGACAAATTATATAAAATAATTTTTTTCTTATTGAAATGTTTCAGAAGGTGTAATTATTTTTTATTTTGATTTTCACATATGTCCGCAAAAATACCAATTTATAAACTATGTTTATACATGAAAAAGTGTCCAAAATTGCCCCAACTTATGGTATTTTCTGATGAATTACTGTCAGAATTACTTTCTAAGTACTGCCAATAAAAGAGCCATGTATGAAGTCAATTGATTTTGGTTCAACTTGGTGAAATCAAATTATGAATAGAGAAAATAAAACTGTTACTTTCACAGGAGAATTTTTATTATATCATGACTGGTTGATGATGGCAACTATTTGACAAAATCAGTCTTGATATGTTAAAAATTCTTCTCTGAAACTCAAAGTTTTATTTCCTCTATTCAGTAGCATGAATCTTTAAGCTTCCAAGAATTCACAAATTTAAATTCTTGCTATTCAGTGAATTAACTTCACATCTCTTATCAGGAGGGCTTATTAAAACATAGGCCATATCTTCATTTGACCCACAGCACACACAAAAAAATATCATAAAAAGTATCAAACACAGGAGAGAAGCATTAAAGTGATACATGTTACTTTACAGATGGTCATGAAAATTTTATTCATGCTTATTTATATGAGTCTAAATATGTATAAATTCGATGCATTAACTTTATTAATGATTTTTTGGTCTTTATGAAAGGAATTACGAGCTTCATAGGTGATACATACCATACAATTCAGCCTTTTGCCTAACATCTTACTGGAGTAATTTTACAAATCTACCCCTTAAGTATTTGGGATGTTGCTCTCTTTTTAAGGCTTTCTTTTACATTATTCCTTGGAACAAATTCTAAACTCATAAATTAAGTTGTAAACAGTCCTACAACATAGTAGTCAACATTTGTGTAAGTTTTATTTCATACAAACAAATAATTTTCTTTTTGTGACTTGTTGCTTTTTATATTTCTATTTTCATGAAGCTAAGTATCACGGTTTTCAATGTCTTAAGTCAGGTATCTTATGAAGTAGGCAAGTTCCAAATGATGGCATGTTGTCTATGTGAAATAATCCCTGTCTTTACACAATATTATCATTTCAAACTTCTGACAACCACTTTTACTGTCAGAAGTGGTGCTGGTGCTGAAATTGACCTGCATATCAAAATTCACTGGTATTTTGTTGGTAGAATGTTATTAATGATTGTAAATGCATGAAGGAGAAAAGTACTTGGTAGTATAACAATAAAATACTGATAATAAATACAAGAATATTTATGAATATAAGTACTCTAGTTATTCCAAACTCTTTTTGGAGATTTTCTCTGAATCACCTTCTAAATGGAAATGAATTATTTTCTTGCATTCATTATTTCTCATTTATGATGTGGTTGTGATTTTTCATGTGGTAAAAAATTTACTGTAGGGTTGTTTTTTAAAAATTTCTTTTTGTCTGAGGGCATGTTCCACTTTTTTCAATTTCCAGATGCATACTTTGCTCCTGATCGCAGGAAAGGCACATGCCATTGTGACAGTTGCTACAAAGTGCTGCGTGATGTTGTGAATGGCCAGGGTCCCTCAATCTCAAAGGTTGACCCTCTTGCTGAACATTCATTACCAGTGGGCTGGTGTGAATTTCCCTTGCGCCTCCCAGCACGTTCTTCCTCCCCTTCTTCCACCCCAGTTGCTGCACAATCTTCAAATGCACCCTCATCCTCAGTACCAACAATATCCACTACAGCACTATCACCTTATACATCGACTACCTCTGGTGCTGGGGATAACAGTAGTTCGACAGCTCCTATGGAGAAGTGGCATATAGCATACCATGGAACTCGGGCAGGTGCTGTGCGTCAAATCTTGGACCATGGTGAACTACTATTGCCTGGTGAGTCTTAACATTTTAATTCATTCATGCAATTCAAATGACTTAACATTTGTATTCGTTGTCAACTAAAAGAGTTTCTTAAATTTGTTTATGTACAGTATAAAATGAATGTTCAACATGGCAAAACCTATTGACAGTATACTTGAGATCTATGAGGGACTTTTATTTTATTTCACAAGAATATTGGCTAGTGATGATAAAACAGTTTACCAATAATGATCGAGGTGAAATTTATATGTGGTTTGTGACTGTCAACTCAAAATGCTTAACAATGTATCTTAATTATGGAAAGTATAAAAGCTAATGCAACTGATATTGTTAGTGAGCTTAGAAAATTAAAAACAAACCCAGAGGAAAGACATGATAATAAATGAATGCCTCATGGCCCAAGAAGAAAAAAAAACAATCTAGAATACAATGAACCTAATTGTACGCCAATTCTCATTTCATATGCTATTAACGATATATTTCACCCATAATTAAATTAGATTGGTAGTTACATGAGAGAGAATGAAATCATTTTAATTCTTAACAATTCTTGAACAAATATATTTTTAGTTGTGTATTAAAGTTTCAGAAACTAGTGTAAAAATTATACTTTAGATTTTGTCATTTATTGTTACTCATCAGCAGTTAAATGATGTGAGAAGGAATAGAAGTGTACAAAATGTGACTGTTACATTCCAAAATTAGCAATAATATTAAATAGCATTCATAGTAGAATAAGTTACATTAACAATAGAAGAATATTTACTTTCTTACATTTAAATTATTAAAAAGCTCTCTGCCTATAAGATGCTGATCAATTTTAGAGCTAACTTTTGAACTAAAAAATGTGTTGTACAGGCCTGGGAAAGACTGTTATATACATATCATTATATATCAAGCAAATTCAGGCAGTCAAGTGGGTGTGTTTCTTTGCTGGTCATTCTAGAAGGAACTAGTCCCCATTGATTCTAATCATAAATCAGTTAGTCATAAATTGTTAAAAACTAATTTCAACTTATTTCTTAAATGATGTATTTATAAAAGATAGTTTCTTTTAATCTGATATAATTTTCAGGTGAGTTGGGTTTAGAAGGCAGTCTAATTAGAAAATTAAAGTCAAAAGAAGAAGACTCTGATGGTTCCCAGCTTGTGTTTTCTCCATCCATCAAATATGCTGGTCTTAGTGCCTTTGCTTCCAAGTATGAGTAAGTAGTATTGCAATTTATATATTATTTCTTTAAATAAAATTTGGTGATGATGATGAAGGGTAATCTGCTAGTTAAGGTAGGTTTTTGGTAAACTTTTTTGAACAGTCTGAATAATGCTCAGCCACTTTTATTGATCATTGTCCTATCTTTGCAATCCTAAGATTAGTTTAACTACTGAGCCTCACCTTAGCACGAATCCCTCTTCAACTCTGTGTGATTCCTATGAGGCTAAAGAGAGCCAACAACTGCCTCTCCTGCCATTCTCAGTACATTTTCATAAGTTTTCTTCTCTTTCCACTTCACCTCCATCTTGTGCCAAACCCTTATCTCAAAAGCCTCCAATCTATGCTCATCATCCTTAATGATGGACGAGGTTTCAGATCAATATAATTTTTTGCTCCACATCAGAATTTTTACTTATATTTTGTTTAAGCCTTTCTTTAAAGTCTTATACATTAGATCCTTCCTTTTCACAGATGAATATTGTTCTAACACAATTCTTCTTCCAATTCTTCTTCTTGCTGCTACATCCATTGTCCTCTATGATGCTATCCAAATAAGTAAACTCATCTACGTCTCAATTAATGCCCATCTAGTGTTATCTTTAGGATAGCCTGCCTACTTCTCATTACTTTCATGTTGTTATCATTAATTTTCATCCCAAATGTCTCACATTTGTCCTGTAAGGGCTCAGCAAGATCTGCAGTCCTTAGGATGAAGGACTAAGTAGAGAGCTTGGTCATCTGTGGACCTGATGAATTCTCCGCCCACTTTTATTCCTGATTCCACTGCTTCCCATGGCTCTTTTACCATCTCCTCAGAGTATACGTATTAGTACCAGTTTATATGCAAGATTTATTTATAAATATTCATACATAAACCTAGAAAATTATCTTAGCCAAAATACGTATATGTAAGATAAGGCTTGTTTTGGATGTTTTTAATCCTATGTGGTAAGTTAAATGAAAAAGGAACATGAGAGACATTTTGTATGTGAATGTTATAATTTGATTATCTCAAGTGTTTGTAGTGAAATTGATCTCGAGATATCTTCAAGAATTAGATGGTGACTCACCACTGGTATAATAGCATCAGTATTTCAATTCCACTAGTAAATATGTGATAATTTATTCAAATATATGTCCTTTTTAAGGTTTATGGATCCTAAAACAAAGCAGCTGTCTCAAGGACAGGTAGTTCTGCGAGTACTAGTCCAACCCGGTTCCTATAAAGTTGGACCCCCTTCCATTAGCTTAAGTGGAGTTGTTGACCCAAAACTGGAACATGATGCCATTGAGTGGGTGACAAAGGAAAGGGGAGCAGCTATTCCCTCAGCACTGCTGGTGTGCCTCAGTCCAACCCCAGGAGCTTGAGCTGGGGAGTTTAAAGGATCTGGTACAAGCCTTTATTTGTGGTATTTTGGTGCTAATTCAGTACTAAACCCCAAAACTTTGGTGCCAACATTTTGTCAACGATTGGGTGATGCTGAGATACTGTCGGAATATTTGTCTAAAGGTGTGTGAAATACCAAAATGCCTATATTAGGTGTCTTATTCTGCACTGACTCCATTTATGTTGCATAGGAAAGCATTTATTTAATGAAGGGATTTTTCTACTTCCTTTTACACATGATCTGTTGCACCAATCTTTCTTCCTGCAGTAAGTATTTGATGCATCAATTATGTAACACCAATTTAATTTTAAATAGATATCAATATAGGGACTGTTATCATGGCACTTATCAATCAGGAAAAAATAGTGTAAAGGTACAAGAGCAGATGGTAAACTCTCTTTCTGTTCTCTTTACTGATGGTTTCTTTAATAGAAGAGTTTTTCACATAGGTCACGGCACTGATTGCCAAATTTTTTACAGGCATGAGAATAGCAGGCTCTATATATGTATGTATTATCTTTAATATTGTATATTAACATTGAAGAATAGACAGAAAAGTACTGAACGCCTTTACTTTTTCTGTCTTCTTGAATTTGGTTAACTTAATGAATGTGCTTCACCATTCAAAATAATGCCAAATATTAATATAAGAATTGACTTATGTTCAAGGTCCTGTCTGGGATATTTTGTTTTCTGCATTTGTTGACCATACACTTGTTAGATTGTTATGTTTAAGGTGTTATTTTTTATGTATATTGGAGCATTAATCTTATAAAAACCATTTATCACTCTCTAGAGATGATATGTGCAATGCTTTTAAGCAGTAAGAATACTGTTAGATGCATGATGATGTTACCCATCAAATATCTCACCATTTTCTTGCTTGGGAATGTTTTGTACAAAAAACTATTGTAAAATATTACCTGGTTTTTAATCAAATTACCTCATCATAATGAAACATTCACTGTAGATATAGCTGTTAAGTTCACGTTGTCACATTCATAACTCACTCTAACAAAACTAATGAAAAACTATTAATTCAAGTAGATGAGTTTCATCAAGTCCAAGAAACCATAAAATAGGAAATTTTTTAGTATTTTGTACAAAGGGTTTGAAGATTCAGCAGGTTATTGTTGGTGATATAAAACTATCAAATTCCTTAGGTTTTGTTTTGTAATAGAATTATGCTTTGCTATTTGGTATTCTAGTGAACCTCATTGTTATAAATTGATCTGTTAACATTTTTCCATTGTGATGATAGGATCTTAATTGTCATACCCATATATTTTCCATTATGTACCTTAGCTTATCCATGCTATGTACTTCAACTTTTAAAATTTATACAATCTTGGAAGAACTGTCCATAGGTGTCAGATCCATAGGTGTAAATTATACATTAATTGCTTTTTGCCATTTTTCAATAATGATAAAAAGTAAGAATTCTGGTGTGATGTTTCCAGTCATAATAACAAAAAGGAAAATAAATCTCTTTTGTCTTTATGGCTGGAAAGTAATTTTTAAATGCAATAATTAGGCATGAACAGCTAATTTTCTACATTCATCTCAATCTGTTATCTATGTTCAGAAAAGGACTGCTAAAAATAGTTTGATTTTGTTTTCTGACTATATCGATAACTAGTTTAATTTTTAGCCATTGATTTTTTGTAAAGTTTCCATTGCTCAGCAGGGTGGCATAGAGGGTTTATAATTTCTCTCATCTTAATGTTACCTTGTAGTTTATCACAGTGAACATAATATTGGTTGAAATATATTGCTGGGGAATCCCAAGACACAGTTACATATAGTCCGGTCACGTAGAAATGGTTCTTCTCGGTGAATGGTGGGTGGAGCTACGACTACTCACCCCACCTCCCGACCTTACCTCCCCCTTTAGCTCTCTCACTCAATCACTGGAGGAGATGCAAACAATGTTGCCAGTTTTCCTCACACCGGTGGAGGAAAATTAATATAACATATTAATATTAATTAACTTCTTTATTGGCATGTTTTACATGGAAAATTACATGTAACTCCCGATGTTAACAAGCAAACATAAGTGCGCAAAACCGAGATAGAGGACAAGGGGAAGGAAGGTGCCCGAAGTGGGGTTAACCAAGGACCGAAAGGGGTTGTACAGAAATTTCCATGCAGGACCATTTCAATGCGGCCGAACTCTAGCACAATTTTCACCTGAATGCCAATTTTTACAGATTGACTACAGAATTTTAGATACCAAAATTATCATTTTTTGGTGATTAATTTTTGTGAAAGTTATCATTGATTTTAATTGTGCATAGATTTAACATGATCAACATATTTGACCGTTGTGTCCATGGTTCCAGCTCTTGGAGCAGGTTCTATAGGAAAAATGACAACAGTAATCGTTATGGTATACACCATGAAAATAGTTGATTCAAAGTCACAACATTCCAACTTCCCTCTTCATTCCTTGTCCGACACCATTGCCAGAATACAGGAATTTATTGAATTTTTTCAAAACAGTCCATGATACATGGCAAAATAAATAGCAAATTTCTACAGATAAATATTTATTGTTACCCAGGTTTCAATGCTAACACAACTTCATCAGATACATATGATGATAATGTATTAACATCAAAACCTGGGTCAACCGAATTAGCCTGGTGGGCAGTGAGCTCGCCAGCTATAGGCATGTATTATTTTGAAACCTAGTCATGGTTTATATGTCTTCCATTCCATCATCCTGAATAAACATTATCAAGAATTCCAATAACCCTTGAACTGAAAATTCGGTTATGCCTTGTTTTCATTTCGTAAAGAAAGATAGTATCTAAAAGAAAGGTCACAGATTCCTTTCACTTTAGAGAAGGATCCTTATTCATTGTGTATCTAAGTCTGTACATATGTCTCAAAATCTTTCTTATCGAGAAGAAGAATTGCTTTTGGGTCTTAATGTTGGTCTAAATTTGTTGGAAATGAAATGATTCCAAATAGAAGCCTCGTAAACTTGATAATAGTACCAGTAATATACAGAAACACTTTTGGGTTCTTTGCAATTATTTTTATGAAGGGAATTTTTTCTTGGTGACATCATACCTTTTACGGTTTCCAGACTTCACTTTTTGGAAGTATTAATATCCATACTGTTGAGAGAACATCATGCTTTTCCAACACCTTTGGAAAAGTATGTAGTTCCTTCTCTAGTTTGGTTCATACCAAATAGGTCTATGTGACAACAGGTACTATAAAATCATGTATTATCATTAGAGAAGTTATTGAGTAAAAGGGCAGGAATTATTTTTTTATGAATTAAAATTGAATGGAAATTGAATATGTTACCAAAATCTTAGGATTAGCACTTTAATCATGGATAAACCAGTGCATTATATATTTGGAAATTAAGAAGTGCTGGATACATGACATCTCTTGTTATTTACCATTAACAAAAATTTATGATTCTTTTTAAATTCAGTATGTGATGAACTTACTATATAAATTTGTCAAAATATAATTGTCATAGTTAAAAATATGAAAATATCCTGATCAGTAATATATTCAAAAAAAGAATTTGAATATGTCATTCAGTTCTACTCTTGTTAGCAAGACATTAGAAACGGGTACATAAGCTTGTTCGAAATATTTTGTTCATTAGAGAGAAATATGTTCGTGCATATCTGTTTACTTTAGTCATATTACTGGCTGATATTACATTGATGATTTCTATGCTACCTCTATAACCAACAGGCCATTTATGCTAGACAAAGCACTGAAAAATAAATTTTGAATTTACTTCAGTAAAATTTACTAAATGCAAAGACTTAAAAGCTGAAATTTTAATTCTGAAACTAAGGGATCTTATAACTATTGTATTTCCATATGTTGCAGGTAAAATTTTGTTCCATAATTAATGAAAAATCTTGCCAAATGGTAACAGAAGAAAAACACTGCAATTCCACAAATCTTTGATTTCTGGAATTGGAATAGGAATCAAAGATTCGTGGAATTGCATTGTTTTTCTTCTGTTACATCAAGGTTACAGAATTCCACTTAGTTAAGCCTGAAAACAGCTCTTTTACCTAATTGGGAAAATTGTCTACAACTTACGGAGAAAATCTACGGTTATGGAAATTAAATTGCATAATAATGATTGCCACCCTGTTGGGTTTTCTTAGTAGTGGTTATTTGTATTCTTCTACCTTGAATAGCTATTCTGAATTTGAAGAATGATTATATGTAATTGTATTATATTCACTCAAGTAATACCCACACTTATGTCAAAACGTTCAACAAAAATATATAAGAAAAGGATGCATTCACACCCAAATGATTTCCTGTGTTTTCTCATGGCAGCACCACTTAATTGGCTCTAAATTAATTCACCTTTAATAAATTATTGGTGAAATTTTCAAAAAATTTAACTGGAATAATGTATGAAACGTTTCTTCAAATCCTGATTATTTACATTTATATATCATTTTTACTTTTATCAAGTATGAATGCTTGTTATAAATTCATATTATTTTATGAAATGCTTGTTAAATTATGTATCCCTAATCGTGTAGCTAAATGACACACAAAATATAGGTTTTTACTTTGTTTTATTTCCACAGAATATTATCAACACAACCGATTTCGAATGATTATTGTCATTATCTGGACAGATTTGACCAGATGATGACTATAATCATTTGAAACTGGTCATGTTGATAATATTCTGTGGAAATAAAACAAAGCAGAAACCTGTATATTTTGTGTCATTATGGAATTTCACCAAGTAACGGCATCCTCAGTGGATTTTATTCTGTGTGTAGCTAAATATCTCATCTTAAAAAAAAATCATGTTCTATAATTCAAGTCTTATAGATAACCTTAGTTCCAGGAATTAAATCATCATCATTGTATATTGTTCATTATTATGTATATTGAATTGCCCATTGATTTAATTCAGCAATACAAAAATAATGTCAGGAATTTCATTAATATTTTGGCAGTTAAAATTTGAAGTCATCCCCCATTTGGTCATCATATTTTTCAAAATATGAGTGGGTACTACATGAATAAATATAATACCTTCCGCATCATGAGATTTACTGTTACAGAAGGAATTTCATATTTTTCTGCAAAAATAGGGTCTATTTAATTTACCTTCATGGTAGATAACAAGGTTTGCTTATGGCAATGCATTCTTCAATCCAAGCAATTTTTACTTTTAAATCAATTTCTCTCTTCAAAAGTTTAGAATGCTACATTTTATCTACCAATTGTGTTTGCAGAATCCATTGCATTTTGAGCTAAATCATTGTATGAAAAACTTTAATTTTAGATAGTATTCATTGTATATCATTGTACAAACCACAGTCAATTTGCTTGTGCAAACTTAAATATATAAAAATAGTAATGGATACTAGTGGACATATTTGATATTCATAACCTTTATTTAAAGTACACTAATAGAATTATGTTTCATGGTGCTGTATACCTTGATAATTTTTTCTTGTTATCTATTTTTCATGTTTATTTCAATATGTAATTTGGTATGCTAGTCATTTTTCTTGGAGAGAACTTTTTCAAAGGTAGCTGTTATCCATGGCAGCCCCATTCACTCTGTCAGTATGTTTTTACCTGTGAAGAAATTCATGCTTTAGTAAATTAATATACAAGGCAATATTTAAACATATTAATGAAGCAACTACTTATCTCAAGACAAAGAACTCGTTATCATTATGCTATTAATGTTCTATGTTCTAACCCTTAAAACTTTCTCAAGAAGATGTGGCCATCAGAATAGTATACCACTACATTCCACATTTAAAGGGGTATATGACCATTGAAGATATTCCTATCCTTTGAATAAGATGGAAGTAACCAGCTTCTGTCACCCTCTATGTATCATTTTGTGTCAATGTGAGTCACGGTGTGAATTTCATCTCCAAAATAATTTTATATGACATTTATTCAACATCTTTTATTTTATATTTAAGTGTGAATGAATTACCTTCTCTAGGCTGTGCTTCTTGCAGATTTGTAAAGCACATGTGTGTAAACTTGTCATATTATATGCCTTATGTAATGCAAAAAATTATTTTGGGGAAGTTTCCTACCAATTTATATCATGCATTTTAATACTTCAAAGCCAATTTTATAGAAATGTACTCCACTCTAAATTGAATGCTGCAAATGTTTATTTTTCTGTGATAAGTATTCTTATAAGGAAAACTGGAAAGTAATGTATTCATTTGTTAAAATAATTCTGTTTCTCTTTCTCATTTTATTGTGTTCATTATGCATATTTGATGTATTCTGTTAACAGCTGGATTGCGAACTGAAATTCTACAGCTATTGTCCTAAGATTAGTAGGTCATAGATATTTTTTTCGATTTTTAAGATTTACTACTTTCAAAGCCAATTCATGGAGGTCTTCACTCTTCTGTTAATGTAGGCTTTAACAGTTTAATTGAAAATCACTTCTATTCATGTAATTTCTTTCAAAAAAGATACAATTAGGTGTGCATTCTAGGTAACCTTTTATTAAGATGCTTTTATTTAGAAACCTTTAACTGCAGCTATATTGATCATATCAGAGAGTATGCACTATTCCTAAGCTGGGTTGCCTAGTACAATATTCCAAGTTGCTTAGTATGTGTTGTTAAATCATTTCATTACACTATTTGTCCATGCCATATTGCAGGATTTTGTTAATTAAAATTTTTCCCATTTGATCATTTGTCACTTATTAAAAGTTGATTGTGGAAATGCAGCAGTCACAAGAAGTGGGCTTAATTTACCAATTGATTTCTGAAAACAGTTGAATCATATGGAATTAATAGTGATTGGTGATTTTCTTTTCCAACCAACTTATCTTGAAAGGCATTTCTATTAAATATTTGAAAGAAGCCTTCGTTTCATGTTAATATAATCCAAAGAATTCTTATAGGGGTGAATTCTAACTTCAGTATATGCTGATGCATAATTAATAAAGGTAAAGTTTTTAATTAGGTATTAATTCATTTGAGAGATGACCTAATTTTGTGGTTTCTTTTTTCTTGAAATTCAAGAATAACATGTAATTCGACTTTTATATATGGATCTTTATAAAAATATGAAAATGAAAAAAAATTTGGCAATTATTTGGTTGCTTATGGGTATAAAATTGAAAAATTGTTGATTTGCGAGTATAAAAACATTGAATAATTTAAATCATTGTGTGGTAAAATCTCAGTATACCTTAGTGTATCACAATTAACTGCAACCTGTAATGCCATATTGCAGTGTGTTTTTCTGTTCTCCTTCTGGTTAGTGGCTGTTTTAAGTGTTCCTCTTTTCATTATGACTTTCAGAATAAGTGATAATGGTAATTGAGTGTTTACCATGGAGAAACTCCTCCTTTAAACATGTAACATTCTTAGCTCTTTGATCCAAAAAGGGATCTTGAAATTTGCTCACTGGCTTAGTACAGCCTCACTTTCCCTTGCTGGTATAAACTGTATCTCTCTGTAAACCATTTTCAATGTAATCACACAAGTGTTTGGTTTAAGTGTTGAGCTTTTACTGCAAGTCAACGTTTTAAACCATGAGCTTATATAGCTTCTAGATGTTAAATTGCAAAAAAGCTGTGATCACGAGTGTAGAGGGACTAGACATTGCTGCTAGGAGAGGTTAGTGCCTCTTCGTCATCATGCTGATGAGTGTTCCCAAATTATGTATGAATTACTCATTTTGTGTACATAAGTTTGCTCTGCATAATGACATAAGTTATTGAGTTTGAAGTTTGGAAGAAAATCATCAGTGTGGGACGAGAGTTTCCAGTTAGTGAAGAAGAAAGTTTTTTAATTGTGAGTGGACTACTATATACATAATTCTCAGTCATCTTCATATTTTTATACACCACATGACTGTGTTAGTTAAGAAAGAATGGACTGCAGTAATGGAATTGCTTACTAATAGAAATAACTAACATGCCATCTGATACATTTTTTAAACTAAATTCTAGTCCTTTGTGAATATATTTACTCTGACAATGCATAGTTGCTTTACTTTTTTCAGAGATGGAGGCAAAGATTACTCATTTCTTAGTATAACAAAAACCTTTTTGACTTACTTTCACATTTATATGTGAGGAATCAGTCTTAGTGCTTGTAGATCGGCCATACATGACTGATTTCTTGAACTGTAGAACAGACTTATGATTTGAACCTAATCGAAATATCTTCAAACAAAGTTTGTGGGCATTCAAACTATCTATTTGAAATTTAAGGTTTAAAACACAAAAAACTGTGATGCAATTCTTATTTTGTTAAATTTCGTTTGAACTTAATTTTAATGTAAAATTAAAAAATTTTTGTTATAAAATCATCTACTTTCACCTGCCTGTTCCTTAATGTAATTTTTCATTTACCATTCCTACATTGATCTCTCTTAATGTTTATGTATTTATTGTGAGATATATGATTTTTTGTAAATTCTGTTGTATGTGAAACAGCTTTTGCTGTTCACAAGATATATGCATGTTATTATAAAAAAACCTTTTGCAAAATCATCCTCTTCTATTTATTACTGAAATAATCCCTTTTAAGTAATATCATGGACTTTATGGATATACATGCAAGAGGGAGTGGTCTAGTAATCTTTTTCTAATGCTAAATGTCTTAGCAGAATCAAACACATTTTGTTAGCAGTGAGTATTTTTGAGCAGCTCAAGTTTAGTATCCTTGGTAATAACTAATTGAAATGAATTTCATAATGAGATTTGTTTATGTGTACTAGTTTAACAATCACATATTTATCACAGTGATATTTGGAAATTCCATCTTTAGTGTACTTCTGTTCAACTTGTAATAGTAGTTAATGCCTGCCATTTTATTTATACTAAAGTATTTCCATTTGATGATTTTTATCACTCTCTTTCAGTTGATCATGGTATGAAAGATTTGGGTTTCATAGCTCTTCCTTGTGAGTAGGAGAGCCTTATACCATGACCTAGAGTTCAATGATTATGAATAGCAAAAGATAATATCTTGCCTTAAATCACAATAATGAGGATGGATATTGCTTATTTGATTCGTCCCCTTGAGTGAGGAATTAATTTTGATTAAATTTCCCCTGATGGAAAATTATTTAAATGTTTATAATTTATTAATTGTTGTTACTGTTATGATAATGCCATTTTAAGTCAATTTTGAAGCATTAAAACTATAGTTTTGTTGATTTAAATAACTAACATGCTTAAATAAATATGAAATTTATTATTCAAGAGCTAGTATCACACTTTCTCCCTTTAGGAAGGGGTTAACAAGGTATATATTTTGATCTGGTTGAGAATAAGAGTGCCCTTTTAATACTTAGGATAGTAATACATTCTTACAAAACTATGACAAACTGCCTGATAAGCAGATAAGTCAGGGAGAAAGATGTGTTATTTAAAACAAAAATCATAGCCATTAGTTTGTACTCACTAATTAGCATAGTGTATATTATAATTATTTGGCATCATAAGTATTTTTTATGAAGTTTTTCATTAGATTTTGATGATTTTTTTATATCACTCCCAAATATAATTATCATTCTTGGAGAGACCATGTCTAACAATGCTCCCTTTTAGTAAAATAGCTATCTGAACATTACTGTTCATTTATTGGCCCTGTTCCATGGTCATATATCATCATTTGTGCACCACCATCACCTTTTGTTCAGATATGTGAAAAGTCTTCTTTTTAGTCTTTTTTTATGTTTAGTGAAAGGAGGGACAACCAGGAGCATCATGTTTGCAGGACATTGTGCTATGCTCTTTGTATTAAATTGCACAAGGTGATGGAACATCAGACTCAATTTATCCAGTGGAAATTTTTAGACTATGATGTAAAATCTTTCATTATTAATGTTATTTCAGAATTTTGTTGATATAAAAATATTAAATATGATAATTTTTAATTGATATCCATTTAATGAATGTTTCCACTTGTAAGTAGTATCCTACCATGCTGCGATGAGTGCAACTCCCTCACTATCAACCACATCCTGATGGAGAGTGATGCAAACCGCGTGGTTCATGAAAGTACAAACATCAGGGGAGACCTGTGAAACGACCCTGAGAGACCTGACCACGTGTTATTGTTTTTAAAAAAGTATAGGTTTTTATTTTGTTTTTTATATTTTTACAATTCATGGTTAGTTACCTTCGGCCTTCAAGCTATCCAGGGTGATTACTCTGAGACTTTGGCCTTTTTAGCATTTTTAATGTTTGCCCTGTCTGTATGTCATTTATTCAATTTATTTATTTTAAAATCTTACCATATGAATTTTTATTCGTATTATTTTTATTTACCTAAGCCTTTTATTCTTTAGGGCATCTGTGATTTGCTTGCCAAAAAGATTTTTTTAAAATTTGCTTTTATGAATCATTTTAAGAGTTTCTAAAAGACCATGGCCATCGATGCACCTTACAAGCAGAACTACTACTGCTTCTAAGTAGCTTTCATATGATACCTTTCAAAAAGAGAAATATGCATAATAATAATAGAAAACTTGCAAGTATCAGTTGAAGTCCCTCTATTGCTATTATTAGGGTATGATGCTTGCTATAATACTGTAACATGGATTACACCATTCTTTTTATTGTTTATGAATCCAGTGTAGATTTAAAAACAAACTTAGCATAATTAATGACACACTTCCTTCATATGAATCAGTACTCCTCAAATTCATTTTTCCCACAACCTGGCGGCTACTGGACAGGGGCTATAATAACCCTGAGTGAAGTTGGATCCCATCAGTTAATAATAATGTGACGCGTTGCCAGAAGTGAGCAAGTAATTCTTAAAGTCTGTCATTTTCCAATATTTTTGAAAACTCTGATGTAAATGAAATATTTCAGCAACCCTGTCTCAGATATTTTTATTTGGAATGTGTTTTACATCATCATTGTATTTTATTTTAAAAGGTGAATTTCCAAGTTTATTGCACACACCATTACATTCACCTGAAAACTAAAATACTCATTACGCAGTAGGTTTCCAATTAGTACGTAATGAGAATATGCAAGATTCTTTTAGGAAATCTCTATGCGTAAGAGATTTTAATTGGTCATCATAATATATTTTATTGAAATAAGCAATCATGAAGTACATATTAAATATTATCTTTTTTTTCTAAAATACAATTAAGCTCATTTTTAAATTGTAAGTTACATGTTTAAAATTTCAACCATTCCTATTTTTTTTCCTACTCAAACAGCTTTTATAAATGATCACACCCAAAGCCACATGTGATTAAGGAAAAAGATTTTACCAAAGAAGAAACAGCATAAATGGTATAAAGTTAATCCATTCATTTTTTTAACAGATTGACTATTACAAATTAATTATTTGAAAAGACAGTCAATCCCAGGAAGAATATGTGGTATTAATGTCCAGTAAATTAGTAATTAACCTGAATTTATATTCTTTTGAAAAAAGTGATTGCTAACATGTAGTATACAATAATACTCGACTGATAAAGGTTTGATCTATCATCAGTTTGTTAAAAATTCAATATTGACTTGGTTGGAAGTAGAATATGGATTGATTGTGTGCTAAATTATTTCAATCAGAATGCACTAAATTATGTAATGATTTATAATGATCAAATTTATGACAATATTTTTTTAACTATAAAGGAGTGCTTTGATACTCTAGTCTCTTGTGTTTTAAGTACCTTGGGTATTATTATTTGAGTTTAAATCATGCTTTTAATTTTTTTTGTTAAACTATCCAATTCAATTCAAAGAATTAAATATCAATATGTAAAGTCAAAATGGCTTTACAATGCATTTTACAAAACATTTTATAAATTATCATAAAACAGAAACTTAGAAGTCAAGTGGAATGATGTTTTTTTGACTCCTAAATTATTATTTCTGTAAATTTTGAATTCCTACAAATTAAAAGTGTACATGTAAAGATAGATTCTGCATATGCAATTGACATCTTACTATGTTATTATAAAAATGTCAATGGTTTTCTGCTTACAGGTTTTTATCTTGCTTGAAAAACTGGAATTCTTTTTACAAAATGAATTTTTTGGTATACTTTACAGGAAACCAAATATTCTTCACTGGAAAAGTGGAATATGAATAGAAAAATTACCTCTTTTTAAATTCCATCATTTAATAATTATTATTTTGAGTTTAGTTAGTGCTTTTTATTGTATGGTTGAAATAATTTCATTGATAAATTATGGATGATTTTTTAAAACATATGCTAGATTTTTTACACCCAGACCCTAACATTCTGATCCCAGGAACAAGATGCCAGGGCCATTCCATTTCCTGATAGGCATATTGAAGTAACTCTGTTTTCGTGACCACCAAGAGTTCCTGTAAAAGATAAGAAACATTGAAGCTGAAAAATATTACAAGTGTTTTCATGAATAGTTGAATATGTTTAACTATTTAACAGAACTATGTGAAATATTTCAAGTTGGTACCCATTAAAACTTATCTCATTAGGCTTAATACAATAGTTTCTTCTCTCTTGAACTGTTATGGCTGTTTTATGATTTTTGAGGAATTATAAATTAATGCAAACATTAGGAATACTTTTAATATACTGCTAAATATCTGTTAGTCAATTTGGTGCTAAATCTAAGATGTATTTTCTTAAACATTTTCAAACTAATTATCACAGTGTCTATGCTATTACCCATTTACGAAAAAATTTATTTGTCTTAGCTGAAATTGAACTGATAACCATGAGGTATTGATAGATTTTCGTTTTTATCAACTTTTTAAAAACAATATTCAGCTGCTTTCCTCATTCATAGCTCTATTATTGACATAGGCTTTTTGTTAATTAGAGTTCTACATATTGGTGAACAACTTTGCTCTCAAATCAACTGTGAAGCAAATATCCAAGTTAGTAGACATTTATGTATATTGTCTTCATTGTTGTTAATGTTTTAGAATTGGAAACATGTATCACGGTAGAGTTTAAATGGTACATAATAATTTTCTGTGAAGGTTATCGTTATTTGATCTTTTTTCAAGGAGGCATCGAATTCAGTACAGACCATTATGCTGATTCTTCATTGCATCCCAGATGTGTATGGAGTTGTCATCAGATCCGCACATAATGAACCGTCCAGATTTTGAAAGAGCACATGATGTAAAACCAGAAGTCTTATTTGGTGGTCTGTATAGTGCCAGTTGTTGATCTGCTCTCAAATCAAATAATCTTGCTGTTTTGTCCTCAGACCCAGTTGCAAATGCTTGGGCAGAGGGATGAAACTATAACATAAAAAACAAATGATTAAAGTTATATCACTTTGACCAACGATTTAAGGATCATATGAACTCAGTTACATTGATTTTCCACTGGTTTTCAATTCGAGATTTTTAAATCCATATTTCTTCTTTATCATGATTTTCACAGTCTTTTTATTTATAAACATAATATAGTGTAATCCAACTACTTATGATGTATAAAGGGTGATAAAAAATACTGTCAGGTATGCATATATAATATCCATCAATATTATTTAAAAGATGGAGACTGTTGAGTTTTAACAAGCTAAAAGCGAGAATCATTTATATACACAACTCGTATTACATTAATAGAAAATTTACCTGTGTAAATGATAACATTTTTCACGTCTCTATCCAAATTTTGTGCATGATCTACTATGCTGATTTCTATTGTGCGTAGGTTTAATGTGGTTAGATGTTTGTAATGAGAAATTATACTTTTCACTTTGAAGGTATCTTTTAATAAGTGAAGGATAGCAACCATATATTTTTATCTCACTAATTTTAGGTATTTTCACTTTATTCCTGCCCCTTACATGAAATTTTTCACTTTCACAGTGGGCTATATTGACTTGCTTGTCAATACCAAGACTACAAAATTAAGATTGTCCTTTACATCACCCAGCCTTTTTGTGCAAACAAACCTTATAATTATCTTTGTAAGTTCATATTGAAACCTGGGTTCAAGGCCTGGTGACATCACTGCACTCCTCCAGGTAAACCCAAGCAGAATGGTTTTGTGGGTACTAGATCTTCCTGGGAGACTGTAGGTGATACACAGAAAGGAACTGACCCTTCCACCTCGATTGATTTTCAGATGCAGTTGGCTTAGTACTCATGCCCTCTTTCCACATATCGAACTGACATTTGGGTTTTTTAAATCATGAAAGGTAAAATAGGAAAGGTTCAAGAATACAAGGGTTAGGTGAAAAGTTCTCAGCTTGGCAATGAAAGTTTCTTATTTTTAGGACATCAATGCACTTTGTCTAAAATTATCCTTAGTAGATTCCATTATAGAAGTGTGATTATGCAAATTAACAATCTACGGCTCATAAAATCTTAATTGGACTCCAAACATTTTTCAACCACAACATTTTTAGATGTTGGGATAGGTGGAAGTCAGAGGGTGCTAGATCTAGGTGAATAGGGTGGATGTTGCAATAATTCATACTTCAAATCCCTCAGTTTTCCCATTTCCAAAGCACCTTTGTGGGCAGGTGCATTGTCCTGGTGAAAGATGATTTTCTTCTTTTACGATCCAGGCCTCCTGTATTTTCTCGTCCAGTTGGTCCAAAAGACTTGCATAGTATTCACCATTTATTGTTTTACTCTTTTCAAGGTAATCATTAAGAAGATTTCCTTTTGCGTTCCAGAAAACACTGTTCGTCACCTTTCCGGCAGATGAAATCGACTTTGTCTTTTTTGGGGCAGGTTTGCCGGCTTCCACCCACTGCATCGATTACTGTTTAGTTTCTGAAATGTCATGGTGAACCATGTCTCACTGACAGTAACAAATCAGTGCACAAAATCAGTTCGTTTCCTTTGAAAATGTTCCAAACATTGCTGAGAATTTAGTTTTCGCACTTGTTTTTGGTTACCATTGAACAAAGGCAGCACCCATTTGCCACAAAACTTTTTCATATTTAATTCTTCATTAAAGTTTGTACCATACTCTTTATTCTGATATTCCTATGGCATAAGCTATTTCATACACCTTTAATAGCCAGTTGTCCAATACCGTATATTGTGCACTTTCTCAATGTTTTCTTTTGTGGTTACAGTTCTAAGGCATCCTTTCCATGGATCATCTTCAAGAGAAGTTCGGCCACATTTGAATTCTGTCACCCATATCTTAGCTGTTGAAAATGAAGGGACTGACTCCTTATAAAACTTCACCAACAATGAATGTCTTTTGGTGATAAGTTGTTAAAAACATAGAATTTTATGACAGCTTGATACTTCAGTTTATCTATTTTGATTGAAACACAAACTTTGTCTACTTTGTGAAGCAAAGTAAGCAATACTATCAATTGTTCAACTTGAAACTTGTCTCACATTGTTGAGAAACGTGAACCTATATAACAAAGCCAAATTGTTATTGATATTAATGCCATTACTTTGCAAGGGCGATACTTTTCACTTTGCCCTTATACACGATTAAGGACAAAATATTGAGTTATTTGGGAGAGCGAAAAAGTCCATTATTTTGTTATTGGTATGTAGTGTTTAGTATAAAGTCTGTGTGAAGGCATATGTAATTATAGCAAAAATGATAAGAGCAAGGGCTAATTAAATTGAAATAATCAAATTAAGATAAAACTAGAGTGAAAAGAAAACTTACTATGACAGAGTTGACGTCAGCTTCATGACCAAAGAATGTCTGTTTTGCTTTTTCTTCTCGCACATCCCAGATCTTGCAAGTTCGATCCACACTACCAGTGACATATGTATTCCCTACAGGATTATCCCCATCTGTTGCAAATGACATACTGACAACATCTCCGGCATGTGCGTTGAACTCCATTGTTTTCTTTCCGTTTTCAAGGTCCCAATGACAGCTGAAAAGGGATTTGATGGGAGAAATTGTGCCTTGATTAAGAAAATTGAATGTTTTGGTGTTTCAAGCCAAAGATTTTCTAAAACATAAAATATAATATTCTAATTTAAATTATCTTCTTATTATTAAATATATGCTATTCCCATTATGAACATTTTTATTGAAAATTTTCTTTAAAAATATAAAAATATTTGGGAGATGTTATTGGGTCACAATGATTACAGTGGAGCTTCTGAATGTTTGTTCAACCGAAAGATGGGGCAGCATTCATCGAAGTATATGCCTACTATAATGGATGATCATCATTCCCCAGTCACTGATCATCATTGATGATCATTGACTGAATGTATAGAGAGAGTGGGCTTTATGCTCTTATAGGTTCAATGGTAATGAATTAGTTTGTCACATTTGAATGAAAATAGCTTTGGTAGGCAATTTAGTGCTCATGTTATCTGTCCCTAAAAATGTTTACATTTTCATGTCTCCTGAACCAGTAATAATGTGCTTATCATCCAGGAATCTGCAAGATGAAAGGAAACCTTCATATCCTGCCAATTCTCGCACAATCTTGGCTGCTCCAGTATTGTCACGATTATTCAGGTCATAAACTGTGCACATATTGTCCATTCCTCCGCAAGCTGGAATGAAAGATGTGAGAGAATTAAAATTTCATAAAGGTAATCCAAAAATTATCAACACTTTATTATATTTTGGTCTTTCATTTATTTTAATTATTCAGGTTGAATACTTTTAAACTAATCTTTGATTAAGGATTTTGATTACGTAAAATTTTAAGATTCTCTGGTTTACTCCCAGAAAACGACTTTAACTTACGAGACACATTATTAGAAACAACATTTTGATGAAATAACTGTTACAAGCAATTGTTTTTGTTTAATTAGACAAGATATGCATTGATTATTAAATTATTGACAGCTCTGAAATACTTGCCTACAAAATTTCCAGAAGGTGCAAAAGCCACACTCATTACCCAGGAAGATCTTAGAGGAATGACTTGCACCTTGTTTCCAGTCCATGTGTCCCAAATGATTAGTTTTCCATCCAGGGACCCTGTTACACAATGCCTATAGAAAAATAATCATATGTGATAAATGTCTTCATGACTAACACAATTTTGAAAACCCTTTTAATTCTAGTTAGTATATTTTAATTATACAGATAATAAATTGGAATTTTCTTCTTTTTGACATCAAGATATGTATTTGACTTTTTCAAGGATCTGATTTCTGGACAATGCATTTTAAAGTATGAGGTGTGCAGAAATTCAGTGAAGAAAATAACAGATTTGTAACATGTGCCATCTATCTGTAGTCAATGTGAGATAATTGTTTGAAGCCTTGATTTTAGAGTTTTCAATAAATTTAGGTCAGATTGCATTACAACAAAAAGTTTGCTCCATTGGCTAAGAAAATTTAAACCAATCAGTCATTATACAGGAAAGATGAATTCTATCATTTCAAATGTAACTTTATGTACAAGAGCATAACACTATGGTTCAAAGTACTCTTCATCTTAAATATTCAAAAAGTATCTAAGTACCACCAAGCGTTTCTTTTATATAACAAGTTACTATACCCCATAAAATGCATTAAGTGTGAATCGAAGTTTATAAGTACTGTCAAAAGACTGTTGCTAACAAAATTGTTTTACAGTGAGTGTGAATTTTTTCAAATGTATCTTACACCTTTTAGTACTACATATCCCTAGGGTCGATCTATCGGCCTTAGGGGTATGTGCGAAAAGTTCCATGGGTCGATCCATCAACCCTATATTTTGTCTTATAAATAAAATTTTTTATTAAATTACATAGGAAATAAAAATAATTTCTTATCCTAAAAGTGTTTTGAATGCAAATAAAAAAATGGCATTA
>WURS02000018.1:3004118-3039787 GCA_011762765.2 Rhinocypha anisoptera
CTAGAGGGAAGTTTGGGGGGTCCAAGGGAAGGGGAGGTAGGGAGTGGGAGAGTTGGGAACGAGGGTGGGGAGGAGACGGGGGAGGATATATAAATATATATATATATATAATTTTATACCTTAATGCACATCATCCAATAGTGCTCCAACTTGTCGATCCCTTCCAAATAATGTTTGGGCTTCAATGAGATACATGCTTCAGCTGATTATCAAATATTTTGCTATTTGTCCTCCTAGATGTCAAGCCTTTAACATAAAAAATGCCTGCCTTAATTACATTATTGACTCATAGGTTTTCTACCCATTAAAGTTGAGTTTATTGTACTAACTATAACCAAAAGTGTTGGAACATTTTCCTGTACCTTCAATTTTTCAACATTCTATGCATTTATTTCTGGTTTAAAATCATCAATAATCAGCTTTCATCTCCACATACTTTCTGTTTTTTTGCCTTTTGTGATTATAAATGTCATACTTTTATCTTTCAGTGGAGGTAGAGTTAAGGTTTAGAGGGAAGGAGGCATATCTGCAAAATACAGCATTTGGTACAGTGCCATCAGTAATCCATGGCAATGGTCCAAGCAAATTAATTTTAAACACTTTGGGAAATTATTTAGCAAATGCCTGGAATCCTCAGGATGGTTGTGTGTCATGTTTGGAAGAAATTCTACCTCATTTTTCGGAAACTAATGTGAGTACTAATGATATAAGCAGGATGAATTTAAATATAAAATTTGTGAAAAATCAAGACATTTTTATAAATTTCACATTTTTTTCATTGATGAGCATAAATATAGGATCAATTTTCAGTTTTGTCTGAGTGAGGCTCACTAAAATATGAACCAATCCTCAAAATTCTGTGCATTGGAACACCACTCTTACTTATCCATATGAGGAATTACCATATCAATGTTAAAGAAAATATTGGAATGCAGAGAAAACGTTACATGTAATGTAGTACAATACTGAGGACAACCTACTAGACAGCAATTAGCAGCCACAGTTGTTAACAGCTTTATACATAGGATGGAATATGAATAGGGGATCAGAGTTTATGGTCTTAATAAGCAGATGCATTGATAGTCTGGTGGTCTTGAAATCCTATAGAAAATTTCCAGGGATGGATTTTATAAATATCATCTTTCCAGTATAGTCTAAAAGCTAAGTTGGTGGTGTTGACAACCTAACCTTTCCTATTGATGAGTATTTATAGGGAGATCTACAGGGTATCCCAAGTTTATAAAAGAATTCATGCTTGTTCATAACCTCTACATGATTGCAACTATTCAGAAGTTTAAAAAAAATGGAAGTGATTTTTCCTCTATGATTCGTTTAAATGATGGCAATTCTTCATCACTTAATAGAGAAAAAATTCTGAAGAGAGGTTCTGATTCTGAGGTCTTACACTAATGGTTTGAATGTTTGTGGTGCCAACCTAAATGCAAAATTTGAATTTATAAATAATAGAGGTGAGCAAATGAAGTTCAATGTTATAATTTTTTTCATTGATATTTATAAAATACCATATGTAGCATGTCATTATGCACTGCCATTAAAAACTTTAACATATACAGATATTTATTTGCCTGCTACAAAACAAACATAAATTGCAAGCTTCAAATGATGAGCTATTTGTAATAATATATATTATCTAACAGTTGTAAGAATTCATAGCTGTAAATGTGTTCTGACAATTATGTAAAAGGATTTTGCCAAAAAAATAAATTAGTTTGACTGGTTACAATTTTAAAAAATTATATGGTCCAAAATATGTTTGGAGTTAATTTAAATCAGAGACTTTGAATGTGCACATAGAGACAATATGTATGTGTAAGGGGTACATTCAGTGCCTACCTAATTCTATCCTTTACAGTTGAACAAAGGAAACTACCCAACAGTATTATTTGCTATTTTCATTGAACAAGCTACTCCATTCTTGGAAGAGTTCTTTCAGAAATTGGAAAAACAAGAGTACCCAAAGAAAAGAA
The DNA here is from genome assembly GCA_011762765.2 of Rhinocypha anisoptera. Taxonomy (NCBI): domain Eukaryota; kingdom Metazoa; phylum Arthropoda; class Insecta; order Odonata; family Chlorocyphidae; genus Rhinocypha; species Rhinocypha anisoptera. The sequence continues at coordinate 3,006,107 of WURS02000018.1, forward strand.
TTCATATATTTATTCATAATTCTGTGAGTATTTTTTTGTTTTACTTATAGCATGCTGAAAATTTTCATTTGATTTAACTCTTTTCCTTACTGTTAAATTTCCTGTAACTTCTTATGTTTTAGGAAGAGTATCATACCAAAGATGTAAAGAATTTTATAGAAAGCTTTGAGGATAAATATGCCAGCATTAAGCAAATTGCCCCCCAGGATAACATAAAGGAATGGCATGCGCGAAACTTGGCTATGTAAGTATTTTTAGAAGTTAAGTGTTCAAATTAAATGACACTGGACTGTAGATGGTTTTAGAGGATGCTTTGGAAACCTCCGTCTGTTGTCACATGATTATCCATAGTAGTTTTACCTATTTTTGTTATCAATGGCCTTGTGTTTTAATCCAATACAGGCTCTTAAACTGCTTTTATTTTGGCTTTACTTGCACTGGATTCCAAAATCATGACATCAAAGAATTTATGATACAGATTCAGTTGTAATCTGGTGAAAATGTCCACAGTGGTAGGGGAATAAAACATTTGCAAGTTCCACTTAATATATGTCTGTGATTCTTAACTATTATCATCATTATCAGAGATTATCCCTAAGAGTGGTTTCCAGAAGCTTTCCAAAATAACCTTCCACCTTTCAACTTCTGCACACCTTTCTTCCCAATCTTCTTCCTTTTCTTCCAGTATCACAATGTCAAATGCAATTTGCATCATGCATACTAATTCTCATAGTATCCTTATGCCCCCTTTCTTACTTCTTTCCTTATTCTTGCATCTGCCCTGCTTTCACTGTCTTATCATTGCTGCCTTCTCACTGCAAAGAGAATGTATTATTAAATCTTCTGTTATTTTAGTCCATATTGACTAAGTAAAAAGAAAAACCAAACTGCCTGTGTGGATTTTTACTACAAAGCATAATCAAATGAAGAAAATCCAACCTTGAAGTTTGGTCCTTTAAAGCATGGAATATGTTCTGTAGTAATTTTTATGAACTGATGTAGTTAACACTATTTTCTAGACATTAAAAATCTTAAACATTAAATGAAACATTTTCCCATTCAAAAATAATGATACTATAATACTTTGAACAACTTAAATTTCAGAAACCATTGCAACACTGTTAGCTGTGATTATTTTCTCAATGTGGATGCAGTGGCACATTTAGATAACCCATCAACATTAATGCATCTCATTGAGCAAAATAGGTAAGTGGAGTTATGTTATTTCAAGACTTAATACCCTTTATACTCGCGTGTAGTTCATCCTCATATGTAGTTTAATCCTCCATTTTGCACAGAAAAAGTTGATATTTTCACATCTTATATGTTTTAGTTACCTTATCATTCAACCACAGTGCTTGGTAACCATTGCTTCCTGTAATAGTTAACATTGTTTGTCTGATGTCTTGAAGCTATAAATCTATGTTCAACAAGTGTTCTTTATTTTCTACTGCTTATGGCAGGATATTAACACTCTGGCCTGAAGAGAACTCTAAACATCATTAATGTTACCTAGTAATCCATTGTTAAAGAAAATAAAAAAACCCTTTTTACTTGAAATCTTATATGCCATAATTTAAGGGCTTCATAATTTGTGTGAAAATTAAGTAAAAGCTTTTATTGGTATAAATTTCACTGAGGAGGCTGTAACTTGGTGGAATTTTGTAATAAAACAATATAATCTTCAATACTTAGTGTCCACAAAATTCAAACCAAGCATAACCGAATTCAATGATAATTGTCATAATTGTTAACCAGATGATGACAATTATCATTGAAGCTAGTCATGCTTTGTTTGAATTTTGTGGAAATAGACAAACTCTTGAAGTTAATATTGTTTTCCTTTACTGTAAGTTATATGAGAGGGAAAGAATCATTTTCAATCTTTTCAATAATGAGATAAGCCCTGTATTAACTAAAAAGATGATCACTTCTGTGCTGCATGCTGTTTCAGTCATTTTGATTGGACAGACTCACTTTTATAACCAGCTTACTATATTAAGAGTAGAATTAAGGTATTATGAATTTTGGTACTGTGATTTTAGACCTGCAAAATTATTATTTGTGTATAACTCATGCCCTGGGTGTCTGCTTGCAGTTTTGGTTGTAAAATTTCAAACTATACATGAATATACAGTTTTTTCCATTGGACTTCCTCTCTACCTTCTTATTAGTTAGACAATCAACGTAAAAGAACTCATCAGGGTATGGAAAGAATACTTTGCAAAATCCACAGAAATAAAATTTATTGAGTCATCATGTTTCACTACACATAAGCATCACAGGTCCTGATGATGCTACTGTATATTGCAACATGTTGACTAAATAAATTTTATTTCTGTGGATTTTGCCATGTTCTTTCCATACCCTGCAATTAAATTCCATGAGAGTGAAAAATGTGATTTTTTTTAGCTTTGTTGTTAATGCGAAAATGGGTCTCTAGTAACCCCAGGTATCCATGGTACACTTAAAGAAAGACCAAATTAGTGAATAAAATGAGCAGAGGTTAGTCTTGACATACTAATAGGTTCTGTAAAACCGTAATGTCATACAGAGCAAAAAGGAGAGAATTTAGGAATTCAGTATAATTTTTATTATTGTGCACAACTTAGTATTTTTCCTACAGTAGTTTTTCTTAATTTTTTTACAATATTACTGTATTTCCATTATGTATTTTCAATATTGAATAAATTTTTTAAATTATTTATTAAATAAAATTCATTGAATATTTTTGTTTTGACAACTTCAAACCAGATCCTTCGTTAATACTTAGAACTTAATTAGATTAATTCACATAATATACATAGTTATTTTCTTTTTTTCTTATGTGTGATTCATTTTTCGACCTCTATAGAGTTTAAAAAATTCACATTAATATGTTGATGATTACTCCTTAAACATACTTATGTATTTTTTTCGGAATAATTTTAGGAGTATTGTCGGACCAATGCTCACAAGACCCCAAAAGGCCTGGTCTAATTTCTGGGGTGCCTTGACTACGGATGGCTTTTACGCTCGCTCCATGGATTATATGGAGATAGTCCAAAATGAACGAAGGTATGTACATTCAATTTATTAACTTATTTTGCTAAATATATTTATTTTGTATTTTGGATTACATGGAAATCTTAGGATTATAGGATAAATCTGTAATACAAAATAATGCACGACTTCCTATGTGATTTGATGATGAAAGGTAATCTACCGATTAAGGTAGGTTTTTAATGAGCATGCACACCTAACTATAATCCCTCTTCAAATCTGCATACTTCCTAACCCTTATCATTCTGTCCAAAATCCATATTCTCTTCCTACCCCTACCCCTCTTTCCCAACATTCTGCCCTCTATTACAACCCTATGTGATTTACTGCTCATGAAAATTATTTATGATATGAAAATGAGTGAGAAAGAAGAATGAGTGGTACATTAACAAGGGGTGATTTTTCTAACAGTAATGGTTTTAAAGGCACCTATTTGGTGTCACTAACAAAACAGTAAACAAACAGCACAATGGAATCGCTTCTATCTCCTCCTTCCATTCCCATCCTTGTGTGACTTTCCCTCATGGTCTGCATAATACAATAAGAACAATAATATGGCTGACCAGACTTAAAACAATACCATGTACACACAAGTCGAGCCAAGCAAAACACGAGAGTAGTAAATGAGATGCTTGGAATGCACAGAATCCATGGCATGGTCTGCTGCTTTTTTTGTTTTTCTACCCAGTGTTCAATCCATTTAGGGATATGGGGTAAATGGTAAACATACAGGATTGCTATATGGAGCAGACAATATCACGGACTATATGTACTTTTATCAATTAAGTCACTAGTTTATCAGGTACCTTTATCATAAAATGATAACTATATTTCCATATCCTTGCAAAATTATAAATAAATAATTATTTAAATAAAAAGATTATGTATAAAATTGATTTTATATTTTTGTTAGTTTTTAAACTAAAATTGAAGTGCATATTTTATCACTGATATTGGTTCTACAATTTCTAATGAACAAATAATCCCATTCATTCAGACCATGTTTATGATAAAATTGAGACAAGGCAGATCATAGTGGGTGATCTGTTACATAAACATTAACTCAAAAAGACTACAGAAGTTATTCTTGGAACATCTTCCCTTTGCTTTTATGGTCTATTCACATAAATGTATCTGAGTGTGCTGTGTGAAGGCTAGTATGGAATGAGAGGAGAGGCAGGTAGAGTTGTGGCAGGGTGAAAGGAGATGAGGGAAACTTATGGATATTATCATGATAAGCTGTTCTGGTGAGGACAGAGAAGGGCAGGGGCTATACAAGTGCAAGGTTTGGGATTGTAGCTTTCAGGGATTGAAGGATATCCAACAGTTGGGTGTCTCTCTATTGCGTTATGATAAATTATAATATTGGGAAAAGATAATTCAACATTTTTCATTCAAGCAAAGGAAGTAGGTCAAAAATGGAAAAGTCAGAATAACTATTTGGAAATTGATTAGGGATAAAATGGACAGAGACAGTAAGGGAATCAGGAAAATAATTGAATTAATGACAGGGCCCTTTATAAAGACAGCCAAATTGATGAGGACATTCATCAGATATGTAAATACTTGATTTGCAAATTATTTACAATGTAGCATTAAATTATTCATAAACCCTATATTGGCCAGGTTAAAATGGCTTTATTATCTCCATCATTCATGATAAGGTTACTCTCCACATGATGTCACCCTTGTATAACTGTTGCTAAATTTTAGTATAATGTGGTTTATATGCTGGTCCCCACCTATTGTAAAACACTTCTTTTATATAACATTTACCCTCCTTACATTCATACTTGGTTTCATTTTTTGCAAATTGTAAAAGTGACTCTTATCTTTAGCAAATAGAATATTTCATTCTGGTTCTCAGTATTTGATATACTAGGCCATTTAATGTAGGCATTTTTTCTTAAAGGAGAGGATAACTTGACATATTGTGCCATTATGTACAGACATAAATCCTCATTCAAGATATGAATATTAATGAACATTGATGGACTTAGTGGGTCGCCTTTGTGAAGACCAGAAACTGATGTAGGGTAGAAAAGTGTGAAAGTGAGTCTGGAATTCCTAACTATTTTGCTTTATTGTCAAGTAGCCATGTATCTTACTAAATTTATATAAACAGATATAGGAAAATTATAGTTCAAAATTTTTTAAGCCAGTGTTTCAACTTTACAATGCTTTAATGCTATGTATTTATCACTTGATGCTTTAATGTAGACTTTTATTCTTGCTGCAAGTACATAGATGCAATCTAATAAAAGTAGATGATATAGTTACTTGGTATATTCTGGCTGTAAAATCATCAGTCATCCATAGAGAATTTGTTTCATATTATGAAACAAAATATTTAAATGTTGTGTATAAGTAAAAAAAAATTTTATTTATTATATGCATTGGGTCGATATCATTAATTGCTGCTAGATAGTCAATGAAAATTGACTATGATGGTACATAGTGAAAGGTCATATCATATTTATAAAGGCAAATCAAAGTTCTTTAAAACAGGAAGTGAAATATTAAGAAATCCATTAACATTAGTACATTCCACTTTAATACTATCATTTTTTAAATTGGACACTACGGTCCATTCCCTTCTTTATTAAATGTTTTGAATACATTTTTCAGTCGAATTCATTTTCCTCTACAGAAACTGTAATGATTAAAAAAAAAGTTATATGGTTAATTTTCAGTCAATAAAATACTCTTGATGACATAATTTATTTTCTGAAAATTAAATTTATTTTCTGAAGCTTAAATATAATTTATTACCTTTCTGTGAGTTTGAATGATTAATATTCAGTGTAGTTCAGTAAGCTACGGAAATGCAGCTTAGGTGTCATGAGATTACCCGTTTTGAAGAAAACTATTATTATTGTTCATTTGTACATCAGTGCATAGTCAGCCTTCTAAGAATAAAATCATTTCCAAGCAAACACCTTTACCTTCATGACAAATTGGTTACATTTGAGATGTCTTTGCAGTTATCGTTGTATTGATGTCTTTGTCTTTGATAATATGGGTTATCCATATTTTAAGAATACAAAAGAAATATGAATGAATCCAATTGCTATGCCAGTATTTCTTCTTACTCAGTTATCTATGTAAGAATCACCCTTAGTGACAACTGAACTGGTAAAAGACTAACCCCATAATTTATTATGGCTTCAGTCTTGGTAGAACCTTATTTGAATTGTAGAGAGATCCATTGAATATTTGCATAAAATATTAATTTATTTAAGTTTGCATTACAAAAAGCAAAAACAGGTTATAATGCTTTGTAGTTTCTTGAATATGTTCATTTATATTTGAATACTGCTCTGCATTTTATCAATAATTATTGAGGCTGTTAGCACATATACTCCCGTTAGGTATTATTTTTTCACTTTCAGAAGGCTACTAAAAATAATTACAACAGCAAAATAGGAATTTCATCACTACTATAAATAATAACAACAGCAAAATAGATGTTTTTATAAGTATAAAAACAATGTCTTGGGTCATAAATTATTTCACATTAGGTACTCATTATCTTAATAGCAGTAGATGTAACAGCATTTTTTTTGGAAAATCTTGTTAAGGCTGATATTAATTTATATTATATTTACACTGATAAATTTATCAGCATATAATAATGAAATGGACACTGATCCAGACAAAGAAAGTATTTAAGCTCTTTATTGGATTTTATAAGATTTCTTGCATTTTCTCATTAAACTTTTTTGAAAATAGGTGAGATAGTAGAAATATATATTTTATAAGAAGAATGCACCAGTTCAAGAAAATTAACCAGAAGTAATATCGGTCCTTTAAAATTAAATCCTATTAGCCTCATGTTCAGAGTGAATTTTCCTAATTTTAATATTTATAATTTTCACAAAGTTTACAATCAATCAGTCAAAATTGATGCTGAAGTCAGTCTTGAAGCTTCTGCGATCTATGGAATACATGTTGTCTGCATAGCACTCGTAAACACCTGCATCCATTTGTGTGGCTGGGTCGATCTCCAGTTTTGACTTGAGGCGATCTTTCCCCATTCTCCATTCGTGAACCTAAGAATAATTAAGTAAAACAGAAAATAATTTTGAGCATATTTTAATATAACTTTACCTTTATCATTTTTTTATTTTTACAACTGATATAACAAGATATCTTTATATAACTTGGTATCTGCTTTGGTCATGCCATGACATGAAGTGCTTTTTCTGAGAAATTATGAACATTTTGACCATATTAACATCCATTTTTTGTGTTTTGTATAAGTAAATATATACATGTGCTTTGATCTATTTTTCTTGGCAGTAATTTTGTATTTTTTTATTCATTATTTTGTGAGGGTAAGTGTATGAGGTGAGAGCCATTTGTTTTTGTATCACCATAGTATGTTGAAAGTAATTGAAAAAAATTCATATATTGTTAGAAGCTCTACAGTATTCTTTCACTGAATGTACTGGTGTCTTCAAATATTAGCCAATTCTTCCTAAGTACTTTAGTTGAATGGAAAATTAATCATTAGTAAAGTTATTATTTGATGTGAGATATTCATTTAGTTACTTGTATCTAATAATGAGAGATAATTTAGATGAAAAAATGACTTTTGACTGGGCCTTTATTACATTGACTGTAATTTTCCTCAAATACTTAAGTTTCTAGGTTTTCTTCTTGTTAAAGGTAGGTTTATGTTGAATGCTATTAACCACTACAAAGAATTATTGCTAGCTACCCCAGATCTTTGTTTTGTTTAATGAGCTCAGGTAGCTACTAAAAAGACACCCGTACTAAAACTATTATTATGTGCTGCTCAATACCTGGACCAAATATTGAAATGGACATTGTATATAGAATTGATTATAATAAGTGGCTTTTAAATGATGAAGTTATGGATGCTTGCTCTGCAATATTCAATTTTAAATTAAAATAAAAGAGCTATTTCATCTGAAAATAATGCCATTGAGATGTTATCCTAGCACTTTCATAAATGGAAACCCTGGATTAACTACATTTCCAGTTTATTTTAAATGCATTCGATTTATTGTAGAAGAAACTATAAGGGGGTTATAAAAGTTTATACTTTGTTGTTGACTTTGATATTGATTTTCTGTGAAATCTACTGAATCATATAATTTCTTGTCTTTATTTATTTATCATTAAGATAGCTAAAAAATTAGCATTAGAGATTAGATTATTAATATTTTACTCTTTTCTCTTTGATGCTTTCCTAATTTGTTTTCTTATTTATTTTCCTTTGTTGTTTTCATTACAATTGAAGACTTTTTAAGACTTAAGAATTTTCTTTAATGATTAAATGTTTTCTCAGAACCCCTTAAAATATTTAGCTACTTAGTTTAAGTTTTAAAAAACTAAAAATGGTAGAATCGGATTGAATATCTTGAATAAAAATCTTAAAGTTATTTACGAATTATAAATGCACGCATACATAAGTAAAACAGAAGTCCACTACCGATGGGATTAGGAAATTTCAAACTAAGGCAAGAAAATTAAGTGATGAGCTTACTGACCAGTTGATGTTTTACAATGCACAGTTAACTTTGTTTGTTCCAAATATCATTTGGGATAATATGAAGAGAAATGGATATACTCATTATGTTATTAGTGAAATTTTAACCATTAACTACTTATTGATTAGTGGTGAGCTGTGTTTCCTGTAAATGATAGAAATTCTGTTCATTTATTAATCATTCTGTAATCAATTGACATTGAACTGCAAGATAATAACTAAATGAACTTTTCCTCCAGAATGCTCCAGGGTAATGTAGCTTATTTGATTCACTTATATTCATGAATATTTACTATTAATAGTAAAAAGAATGTTTTCAATGTTTTGATTCAGTGAAGAATATTTTTGTTCCTTTTTAGTAATACCCTTCTGGCCAAAATGGGTGCTATAGTTTGGAATAAACATATATATCATAGAAATAAATACATAAATTTTTGAATTTCCCCAATTGCATTTACACACTGCAATTATTTGAGTTATAGAAGTGTTAAAGTAAGGTTTTAAGAAGGCCAAAATGATTTGTATATACTAAACTTCCATCTGCATAAAAGTTAATGTATTTGAAGTATTGAAGTATTATCTACATCAGTGTTTCCCAAAGTGGGTGCTTTGGTCTAGGGTGGGCGAAAAGAAACAAGGAAGTTACGATCGGGGAGCGTTTGTGCATAGGTTTATGGAATTAAGGAGGGCAGTGGCTCGAAAAAGTTTGGGAAACACTGATCAACATTAACTAATATCTTGGATTGACTCGTGTCACTTTGTGGAACAGTTTCATACTTGGAAGGAATACTTCGTTTTTCCAATTAAAAAGAACTTTATTTCATAACCTGGGTTTCAACTATACAGTCATCTTCAGGTGTGGAATACAAAGGAGGGCATTGGAATATTTAGGCTTCTTTTGCCGGGAACACTGGGAACAAAGAAGCCTATATATACTGATGTGCTCCTCTGTATTCCACACCTGAAGATGACTGTATGGTTGAAACCTGGGTTGTGAAATTAAGTTCTTTTTATGTGGAAAAACAAAGTATTCCTTCCAAGTAAGAGCTGACATTGTGTTCCAGTTGAACAATCAAATGAGGTGAGATATTTGAATTGTTGTATGTTTAAGTATTATTATGAGTCTAATTTTGAATAAGTAATGACTTAATCACTAAGCTCAATTGAAAATAAGGCCAAACTTCCTTTCAATTGCATTGAACACAAGACATGATATCTTTAGCAAATAATGAGGAAATTATTTATGAATAAATTTTGAAATTATGGCCCTCCATACCTGATTAATTTGTCTTTATTTAGTTAGTTAATGTGATAGGTGTCCTTTTGTACATGCCCTTATTATACATAAACTGTTTTATGGTCTTTTAGTGGATTATACCTATTAAGTTTTTTTTACGTACAATCCATATTTTAAGTTCAAAAAGTCAGTAAATTAAAGTTAAATCCTAGAAATTATCTTCATGAAAACATCACCTATTTCTTGTTGATAAAAAAAATGTCTGGCCAGAAGGAATGTCTGATAAAGAAGTTGCTCTTGATGGAAAAGATAATTAAGTATTGTGACTCAAACTTTAACAAAATCAAAGCCAAAGTAATTGCTGGTGGGATAGGATAAGAAGACAATGATGACTTTGAATTAATGCAGAAATAATTAACAATGCAGGGATTTTTTTGCATTTTAATTGTAATTTACTATGATAAACACACTATTCACATAGAAGGTTGCTTTGTTATTGAGGGTGAAACTCACTTAGTACTAAGCCCAACACTGTGAGAAAAATCACACATCTGGGTAGGGGAGGCCAGTTTCTTTCCCAATGCCACTGCCTGTGGTTTCACAGTACCTACTGTGATAGAAGGAGCTAAATCTGTACAGTGACAAAATTGTTCTAGGCAAAGATGACATTCAACAAAAAAATACTAGAAACTGATAGTGATGCATGCATGAAAAAGGGAACCTCGTAAAAGGTAATGGGAAATATTTTACTGTATTTGGAAAATTTCATCTCATAGGAGTAATGCATAGACAATAGGAGCTGGAGAAAAAAGAGACAGGCCAAAAAGTACAATTTTATAAAACATGTTGAAGATTTAATGGATTCAGATCAAACCACCGAAGAAGTTATATAAAAAGTTATGGAGGAAAAATATGCTTAATATACCCCAAAGAGATAGTTGTTATTAGTAGTAGAAAGTTGTTATTAAAAAACCAAGGCATTATTGGATCTGTTATGGGTAATGAATGAGAATAGTTGAGAGTTCACAAGAAAAAAAGGAGCTGAATAATGGGAGTAGGTAATAAGGTGAACCATGCTTATTATATTGAACTTAAATAAGGATTGTGGAGTAAAATTCTTACATAAATGGTGTACTGCATTATCTTCCTTTGAAACAGGTTTCTGAGAACTTTTACTTTTTTATTTTTGAAGGAAACATTTTTTTGCTACTTTATAGTTTTAGAGTAGGGTAAGAAAAAAGTGTTAGCCCTTGAGAACTAATATTTACACAGGTACACACTTGTTGACACTGTAGGTTCTATAGCTAGTGTCAACTATAAAAAGTGAATGCGTTAAGAGGTTGCAAAGTGATTTATGGTATTAGGCTTTATTTTTTGAAATTCATAAATTATGGAAAGTCTACTGGAATAAATAATTGTACATTCCGTTTTTTTTTGTAACCTAGATTTTGTTATATGGACCTGATGCTGAAATTTTGTATGTAGCAAAACTTCGGTTGTAAATTACTACATTGCATGTGGACTTTGCAAAGTTTATTTCTGTTTGTCTTTCATAATGTTTTATTGCACTCGTGGAAAGGTGAGAGAGGGTGTACTTCAGAATCTCCTCCTTTTTAGCTCATTGAATTCCCTCACAGCAGAAGAAAAGCACTGATATTGCTAATTAGCCCCATGTTACAGAGCTGTTACATGTAACAGAATTTTTTGATGGTGCTTAAAAATTCATTATAACTCAGAGTTATTGGATTTGTATGGTCTAATTGTAAATAGGTACATGTAAATACTTACATTGTAATTTATTTATATTTTCACTACATACTGCAAATTTTTTCTGGAAAAATGTTGGTTATATACTTCCATGAATACAAATTGAATATGGATTTTCCTATAAACAGTTATAATTAAAACTTTCATTAACTGAATCAATGTAACTTATCAAGTAGCTTCAGTAAACTTCAAGTAATTAAATATATTAAAATAGCACATCAAACAGCATTGCCATGTATATCACAGTTTGAAAGTGTTGCTTTGTGTTGTAAAAGATACTACTGTGCGCTAATGTACGAGTTTGAATTTGAATTTTCTAAAATTAGAACAGTATTAAATTCAACAGTCATTTATGGAAGCTATTATTAATGTGTTACAAATCTTCCATTAAAAATTATTTTGTATCTTGTTTAGGAATAGCTTGATAAAAGTCCAATTTCCCCACATCTCTTTTGAAGTCCATTGGAAAACTTGTGTTTCTTCTTCATGTTTTGGCTAAAGGAAGGCTGACTGGATATCCTTATTTCTTAATGGGAGTTATTAATAAAAAGTAATTATTTACTAATATTAGTTAGGTAATGTTGTTAAGAACATTAGCTGTCCATTTGTGACATGCCTGAAGGCATCTAGTTCTAAGTTGTAAATGATTAAATACCACACTATCTATTATATAAATTTCACATGTTATAGTTACATATATTCATAGTCAAAATGAGTTTGTGTACTTACATGTAGGTAGGAGTGTGCATATAGTTCTGTGCCATCCTTGAACCATGTAATGTGTGGACGAGGAGAGCCTCTCGCCACACACAAGAAGGCGATCTTGTGCCCCAGAACATATTCGTAGTCGAAATGTGATGCTAGTATTATCTTTGCTCCCTGAATATCAGAAATAATTTGCTTTAGTGAGTGCCTTATTAATGTACCTATATAACTTTTTTTAGGTTCTAGATTAGAGATTCCCATGAAGCATATTCATGGCCACATACATTATAAAACCCCTTGTCATTTTGTAGTGGTTGTTAGATACTTTTGTTAGATAAATATATTATATCAGTTATTCATGGACCATTTTCAACGACCATATTATGACGAATTTTTTTAGTCAATTATATGAAATTTATTCAAGATATTAAAGCTCAAAAAACCAATTTCTGAACCTAAATAAAGCTAAAAATAAGTAAATGATTGAATGCCATTGTAGAAATTTAAGTTAAAGTAATCCATTACATGCTGATAAAGAGAACACTTCAAATGGTTTTTTTTTATATTGATGATATATAATTTTCAGATACTTCATTTTCACAGTTTGTGCTTAATGTACCATTAAATTTATCTTTGACTATGGATGTAAGCTATTCATTTGCAGACTTTAAGAAAGATTGTCATAGATTAATTCCATAATCATTTGAATCAGATTAAGGTGTGCACCATCTGATTAAAAGCAAACTCTATGACTTATGCTGTATAGTATCATGAAATCATCTGTGAATAATTTTGTTTCATCCCCTCTAATACTGAAAATGGTCATATTTTTATAGCTAAAAGTTATTTTTAGAGACAATATTCTAAAACATCAAATAAAGCCATGTCATACAAGTTGCTGTTGTGCCAGTGAAAAATGCAATCAAATTTCAAACACTTGCTTACATTGTTGTTGTTGTAGTATTGATCTGATTCCGGATCTCGATATTTCCCTGTGATGGGTAAACCAATCTGTACACGACTCTTGGACCGCCCTCGGCCCCTCCCTCTTCTGGCTTCTGCCCCTGGGGGCCATCCAACCCCACCCTCGAGTCCCGAATTTAGTAGTAGGTAGACTGCTATTGAGATCAGCAGGAGAAGCAGCTGGAGTCTGCCGAGGGTCAGGATCCCATTCTTTCCACTTCCTTTCCTTCCCCCTCCACTTTTGATCGACACACCCTGAGTGAGGACAAGGGGAGCGTCTGTCATGCTGGCCATCAAAGTTCTGAACCCCCCCTCTCCCTCCCCCAACAGTGCTCCTCCCACCCCTCCACTCTTGAATCCTTTTGACAACACCCCCCTCTCCCTCCTTTCCTGGGTTCAACCCCACTCTGACACTGAATCAAAGGAGCCTTCTCCACCTTTGTGGGGGAGTGTCCTCCCTTCGTGTTTTTGGTTTCACAACCTAGGCAATTATCCCCTTCCCTCTCTCTCTCTCTCCTTCAAACCCCCTGGCTTTATTTTGCAGAGGATAAGTTTGATGTTTGTATCTCTCTTTGAGAACACACTTTAAAAAAGTGGGTCCAGTCTCTTTTGTCTGCTTTCAACACTTAGGATAAGGGTTTGGGTTAACACCTCTTGCCTGCCCGGCAAGTCACGAGCTGTCTGTGGGGTCACTGGAGATCCATCTCCTATTTCCTCCCTGGGGTGACTGAATATGCCTATCCTCTATCTCCCCTCTCCTCTCTCTTTTTCAAGTCTCCCCTGTTGAGTCCTGAGGTTTATTGAAGAGGGAGAGAGGCAATTGAGAGAGAGATTGGGAGGTGGGTGGGCTGTTATACGATGGAGAGGAGGGTCACAGCAGGGGGAGGTGATGCCAGGACTGGGATGGGGTGTTTTTGCTATCATGTGTGTGTGGAGGTCTCGTTGTCTCCCCCACCTCTTCTACTGGCACCGATCCTCCTGTCTCCCCACTTCATCCTCTGAGCGCTCACTGATTTTTGCTTGTTCATTTCCTTTCCCAACTACTTCCTGCCTTCCTCCCCTTCATTCACCCTCCATCTATCTCCTCCCACTCCATCTTTTTCCCCTCCTCATTCCACCATCACTCTGCATGCCTTTACCAGCTTTCCCTCCTCTCTAGCTTTCCCTCTCCCTTCTCCCAGTCTCCTTCCTCCCCTCACTTCTCCTCACCCTCCTTTTTTCCTACCTTGTATTCATTACTCTGACATGTGCCAGTCCCACTACATAACTTCTTTTTCTCTCTCTCCCATTTCAACTCTGTCCTTCTCCCTCTCCATCCTCTTCTCTGTGTACCCAGTGCCCCTGCTCTTCCTTTTACATTGATATAGCTTCCTACATGCCTCTTCTCCCCCTCTCTTTGTATCTCATTATTGTGACATACAGCTTTATATCATAATCACTCAATACATGAAATTGGAGTAGTGTTAGTGTGCTTCAGAAATACTTTCAATTTCTGCTTTCTCATTGTTCTGAATTAGTTTATTACAGTATAGTTGTAAAGTAATGTAAATGAATTGGGGTACACCCTCTTTCCATTGTATACCACATCTTGATGATCTAGTTTAAGGAGAGGTTAGTTATGTAGTCTTCATCTATGCCTGAAGTTATAGGTTTCAATCCTGTCTTGGGTTTGTATGTTCTTGAATGATTCACTTTTATTCGCCTGTGCTAGTACCTTGAAATACCATTGACCACCTGTGAAAATAAACTCTGCTCAGAGCTACCAATCTCTATCTAATCTCCCAGTCTCCGATGTACTTCCTTTTATCTCATCCCTTCCCTGATATTCGACTGTTTTCCTCTACTATTTTCTTCTCTTCCCTTTCATCTTTCCCGCCTTCACTGTCCTCTGCCTATCAATATGTTTAATCCTTCATATCCACCATTGCCTCCCCTACTCTCACATCCCTCATATCTCTCCCTTCCCTCCTGGTAGTTCTCCATATCCTTGTGAATTATCCTCTTTCTGCCTTCCATTCCAATGCTCTCCTTTTGCCAACCATTCTCTCTTACAACTTCTGTGCCTTGCTATCATGACCTACTCTTCTCCCCAGTTCCTGTCCCTCATCCAACCAAATGCTGTAATTTGACATTTATTCTTGATTGATGCCTGTTTCCATTCTGTCCTTACAAGAGTTGTTCTTCAGCTATTAATATTTGTCTTGTGAACTTGGTTGCAACTTGAAATGAGGTCTCACTGATTGGAGTAAGAAAATTTTTGTGGCTTGAAAGGTTCTTTCATTGGTGTGATTGATTATCTCTTCATCTTACTCAACAGCTATAGTGCGTGATATGTGGAGATAATTAATTATTTTTCTTGAAAAGATTAATGTACTCTAATTTAAGTAAAACTGTTGGAATTTTTTGGGGAAGGCTGCTTATTTATTTACCCAAGTCATTAATCCTCATCTGAAAACCAATTTTAATTACAATATTAAAAATTTTACTTTCATCTGTTGCTTCAAATTTTTTGGGCTCTGTGGCTTGTACTTTTACAGTCATTAATATGACTGTTATATAAACTTTAAAGCTATCAGTTACCTCATACTACTAAGATCATAATGTTTATGGGAATGCAGCTATATACTATATATTTAAGTACCTCACATTTCATAGTATTTAGTTATTAAAAACAAGGATTTCATGTTTAAAAGGAAATTGTATTTCACAATCTTGCTTAAATTTTTCAATTGAGATTGTAATATTTTTCATGCGCTGTGAGTTTGGAATGTCAGAGGTGGACTGGGAATAAATGAAAGATTTCACATGGACATTACCAAGCAATTCCACTTGCAAAAAGTTTTTTTAGATCATGGCCATATTTTATTGTGTTGTTCATCAACTATCCATCAATAAAAACTTTTACCTGTAGAACTGCTTGGTCATTCCTTTAATTTATCCCTATCAAAATGAAAGAATTCTCTAAAATGATGCCTGAGATGAGATGAGGCCAAACAACAATAAAAGAATATTTTCACTGAGAATCACTGGTCCTTGGGATGGTTTATGAGATAGTTTATGGATGTAGATGATTCTGAAGGTGACATCTTAAAATAGCCTATACTAAAGGAGATAGAGCAGTTAACTTGTTTGGAGTCAAGTGTTTGCTGGGTGTTTGGTGATTTGCTTGTTGAAAACATGTATCAATTAACATTCCTGGAAGGAGTTTAGAATGCATATGAATAAATTAGCATTGAAATTAGAATACATTACCAGATTACAAATACTTTGCCATTTTTTAAAAGTTCTTAAAGCTGTATATTAGTATTTTAGGTGTTTTCCATTAAATGCTCTTGCTTAGTGGAATTTTGTTGGGTATGACAAAGAATACCAAATAATATACACATTGGAGATGTACATAAATATTTTTATATCATTTCTTGTGAAACTTCTGTTCTATGGCACAGATATAACATTTATAAATCTAATGCAAATTAGTTATACTATTAAGAAGTCTCAAATGGAAGTCCATTGGTATGGAATTGATACAGGAGTATATGTAATCGTTTGGATTCTTAGGAGAATTAAGGATGGAAGAATTTTATCTTGCTATTTCTTAGATTACCTTGACTTTAATTTGCTCTGATATTTTATTATGAAATAAATAAAAAGTGGTAGACCTACAAGAGGATTCAAAAATAGATTATTATCACCTCCTTATTTGTTATAATAATGTATGAAATTTCTTCACTTAGAAGGATATATGGATCAACTCTATAGGCAGGAAATATGGCTTGAACATTTAAATTAAGAAGGGGATAGAAAAGTATCGTAGTAGTATTTTTATCTATGGGGTGTTTCAATCGTTATGGTCATTTTGCACTTCCTAAAATCATAGTAAAACCCTATTGGACAAACACAACACCCAAGCGCTGAGCAGGACTTGAACGTGTGACCTTTGGGTTAGCCAGCGAGTGCACTACCCCAAGGCTAACCTGGCCAGCATAGAGGGGGGTGATAGAAAAGCTGTAAGGATAAAGTAGATGAGAATAGCATGGGCCCAGATATTATGGGCAGCAAAATAGAAAAGTCACTAGACTACGAATCAAATCAAGCAGTAGAAACAATGTCCCCACAGACTTATTTAAGGTTTTAGAAAAAGGAAGGAAGAAGTGTTTTTTATGTGATACATATTCATTTATGATGTGGTAGAAGCATTTCATAGTAGCAAGAAGTGAAAACTGTATCAATTTTAATGGAAAATTATTCATAGAATTTGTAGCTGAAGATAAGTTTGGATTTAGAAGAGGAACATGATGTAACAGCCGTAATAAGGACATTGATAAAGTGAAAAGCAGGATATTTCACTAACTTTGTAGATCTCAAAAAAGCATTCTTATTTGATTGAGTTATTTTATAAAATATTTGGAGATTTCACAAAGTAATGCACCACTGTTTATTTCTTCGACCTGAGTTTGAGTTCTAGTGCGTACCTTCTACCTTTTTTGTGTGAAGTTACTAGCTCCACTGCCAGGTGGTAGCACATTAATGGGTGTTAAAAATTGCAGATGCCGGAGTTATAAATTACAAGCAGTTTACTATGATCAAATTTCTCCTTCCTGAAGAAGAAAGTGCTGGAAATATAAGTGGTTCTTTTATACGTATGGGACCACTGCAGTTAAGAGTATTTGCCATGCATTTACCACATTTTGGATATTCCAAAGTTTGTGCAAAGTGAATCCCCAAAGAGCTCACATGACCAGAACCAAGAATTGTACTGAGAGGGAATACACACAATTCCAGAATGCTGGCATAAAGTAAACTGTATGTTCCATAAACATAGGGAAATAAATCATGGTACATTACTTTTTGAACACTCTTAATAGAGGAAATAGTTTCCGGCGTGACTTTGTGGAACTGCTTCATGATTAAATGAGACACAAACTTTGAAATTCCACATTTAAAAAAAAGTTTTTATGTGGAATTTCAAAGTTTGTGTCTCATTTACTTTTAATAGAAGTGGATTGGAGCTATACACGTGGAATTCAATTACTGCACATGATGCAGACCTTGCAAGTGTAGTGGTGGTAAAAATCAGATTGAGCAGTATTGGGAGTTTGATATGATTTTATTTTCTCACCCATGCTTTTAACATTATTCAGGGGAAATGGTAAAAGAGACATGTGAATGACTTGATTAGGAATTAACCAGTCTCCAAATAAACCCCATGGACGTTTATTTGAAGATGATAGTAAAACATGTAAATGATATTTTGTCATTTAAAAAAATTAAAACTACAGAAGCCCTGAGAGGTGAAAAAATCTTTAAAGATGAAAATGATAGCACTACCTTAAATGTCATTACATTAGTACAGTTCATAAAAGAAGTATTGATTGAAGTCATGTTTGTTATTTCAAGAATAAAAATATGTCTAATTTACCATTTATTTACATTTTTTATCTGTTTATATATTCCAACAAAATGTCTTAAAAATCCAGTTTCCATATTGAACTATTTGGGCTTCTACTTGTGGACAATGTGGGTCCTCAGAAATGCAAAAACGAAATACAAGCTCACACATAAAAAACTGGTGATAAGATTTAGAAAAAAATGTCAAGGCTTTGTGTAGGAGTACATGTTAGAATAAATGAACAGCTTTGCTTAGGGAGTATTTCATAGGAAAATGGACTTGTGGCAAACAATTGGAAGAGGAATTACATTAGCCAAGGAAGAATTTATGAAGAGAAGGGATCTTAAGGCAGGGTTCTTGAGAGAGGAATAAAGAAAAGGGTAGTTAAAACCCTGATATAGGAAGCACAATTGTATCATTTGAAATATTTGCATTAAAAAAAAGATGAGCACAGCATTTTGAAATTGTAGGAATGAATAAGAATGGAGATTGTGGTGGATAGAGATAAAAAAAAATGATTTTGTTAGGTATGGTAGTTGACAAAAGAAAGGCTATGTGGGAAATGTGAATAAGGCAAGAACAATAAATGGAAGAGTTACTACAAGGTAATAGTATCTTGAAAGTGGTAATAGAAAGTAGAATTTTAGGTAAATGATACAGAGTAGGAAAATAACAGGCATTTTAGTTGTAATTATGGCAAGTTGAAAGTGTGTAGAGTTGATGAAGGATTTATCATAAGGAGAAGAACAGCTGTTCTTAGAATCCATCTTTAACGGCTAGATTACTAACAAAATCTCTTCACCTGTAAACAATATAATTGAGTCCTCACTATTTTTATGAAATTTTAGTTACATAACATTTGCCTTTGTGCCTATGTCAATGGTTTGTTACCATTTTCCATTTATAATAGGATTATTACACAAAAATATATACATAATGGGAAGTCCTTGTTTTTTAATGTCAGACAAAGTTGAGCCTGTAATAGATATCTAAATCATGCAAAAGCCATTAATTAAGTTTTTATAATTACACCCTTAAAGTAATGTTTTTGAGACTTCAGCTCAATGCCATAGCAGTCAATCTTATATTTTTATGAATACACATGATACAAACTATCATGGGGGTGTTTAAGCAGATGTAGTCCAATTTTTTTATCACTCTAATGTGTATGTTGTTTATTTTTCACCTTAATTTGTCAGTGAATTCCCTCTCTGCTCAGGAATCATTTTGGTGAGAGTATCATCAAAGGAAGACAATTCTAAATCCAGCAGAGGGGGTATTTCAACCAAATAATATTACAGCTCAAACCAAATTACCGTTACTCATATTTAAAAATTAGAATTTCAGTGTTTGAACAGAAACATTTCATTTTTTATTTCCTTTATTCCTGGTCCAACAAATGCAACATCACATGCAGCATAATTCAACGACAGCCAACTTTCTTTGAGTCAAAATTCCATGGCATTTGCATTGTGGGGTGGGGATTTATTGTTGGAAAGGAACTAGTCAATGGATTCATATATGCCTGTTCTAACATATCAAATTCTTCTTAGGAGCCAAAACATTACCCCTTGGTAGTTCATTTCAATTACATTTCACCCTCCAGAACAAAGTCATTGGGGGCTTAGATTTTCAATCATGCATAGAACTTAGTCAATCCATGGTCCAATGAATCCATCTATTATTATATATATTTTAGGAAAAAATCTTGGTATAAAAAATCATAGAAATTATGGAATGTTTACTGCTACCCATTTTGAAGGCTTTCATTGTTGATACAGTATATACCATTTCATTGCATGAATGTTTAGAATTGATGTCTGTGGTACATTTCTCCAGTTAATATAATGCAATTCTGCAAATGCTAATAATTTTCAAAATAATAATGGAATTTTTGCAATTGGCAAGTAACAGTAAAGTTAGGTTTTACTAATAGCTTCGTAAAGTGACATATAAATCCTGAAAATTTTATTTAAACATTTAGGTAGTAGCTGTTATTGCAGAGTATCAAATGATGTCCCATATAGATATTTGTGAAAGCTAGTGTCAAACTTGTAAATGTCTATAGGGGTCTCTTAAAGACTGGCTTAATGATGGTTTACTTTGACCTGATAAATCTCCAAATTAGTTGCAAAAATATTTTCATACACTAATCAAACCATCTTTAATATAATAATAGCTAATGACTTAATTTTCCAAAATATAATAGGTTTTTAAATATTAAACATAAGTTAATTGAGAAAGTTGTTTCCCTTCTCTAATACGTGTTTTAAGCTTTAATTGAAATCATATATATTATCTCACATCCATTTCCAAACATGCTGATATGGCCATGTGCTAATATGATCCTATGCTAATCGTGATTTGCTTAATGTTACATATAATTGCAGAAATTCATAGAATGATTATGTGATTATTATTTATGCATAATTTTACATATCACTATTTCCAAAAAAGTAGTACATATATGTTTATCCTTCTGATATTTCAAACTGGATTTTTCAACTCCAAATTTTTTATATCTTAAGTAAAGTTGGTATGATTTATTTTGTGAAATATCTGATATTGTTATTACCCTATTGCAGTTTTATAATTGCCTTTATGAGCTTTGAAAAACTATTAAACTTCTATGGATAGGTTTATTTAAATAAGAGTTCTTAAATCAGGAGGCAGTGGAATGGAGGGAGTAGGAAATGAAAGTATATCTTTCTCTGAGATCTTGAGCAAACTCAGGTTTGACCTTGTTATATATGTTTGTGTACCTTTACAAATTAAGAGATATTGATATGTGTTTTAAAGTACTGTAATGGCAAAGGCAATGGGTGTTTTCATGTAAGTCTTTCCTCTCTCCTCACCAGTTAGAAAATAACTTTTTCAAGCAGTCTGCAGGTCGCAGTAATTAAAATCGCTTGGTTGGAATCAATAACATTCTTTCAGATATTTTATCACACATTTAATCCATTTTTCTTATAATGTTTACATCTTAACTGTTATAGTAATATATGAATACCTATGTAGATATTTTTATGCGTTTATATGTATGCATTTAGAGTCAGTGATTCACTCATAATAAGTTTTATATAAGGAAGTTATAGTAACTGTAGGAAGATAGAATGAATGAATGTTTCATCTTTGCTAGTAAACATTTCTATTTTTTTATGAAAGTGAATAATTTATATAACTCAGACATGTAATCTATAAAATGAAATCATTCAAAGCACATCTCAGTCACTTGCTGCATGATTGTTCATAATGATTTTAATGGTTAACCTTTTTCTTATGAATCAAGATATATTATTACAAAAAGAATCTCAAGCAATAGTTAATATGATTTCATTATCATTAAATGTCAGTGTTGTTCAAAGCAGCAAAAAATCTTAATGATTTGAATTAATAAAACTTTAATGTCTGTTGAAAACATTGTTCACATAATCTCTGCTATTTAAGTAGTATTAGACTATTAGCCAAATTTGTATATTTTTCTTATTGTATGAGCTATCAAGTATGTCATTTTTTTGAACTTGTGTTATAGCATGATGGGTTCACATAGTTGTAAAATGGAACTTTGGAGTAATAAGGAGTTGTGTGGTTTACGAAAATTAAAGGCCATCCTCTTAGTCTACAAGTATTGTAAACAAAGGTATATTATAAAATAAAAACTTCTAGTTTTTAATTTTGAATACACTTGAAACAGTAACTTTCATTTCAAAGAATATCTCTTTTATGTATGCAAAAATATCTTTACAATGTTTAAATTATGACATAACAATTATGTAATGGGAATAACTCTGATTAAGAAAATTTTTTGTCAGTATGAATTTTAATAAGTAGTCATTACATAGTCAGTCCTAAATCCACGTCTGTCAATTGAATATTGGTTATCTGCTTGGCATTCATAGTAGCCAGCGTCTTTTTGGGTTGTTGGATCAATTTCCATTTTAGATTTGATTGTATCTTCTCCTATTGTCCATTCATGAACCTGTGGAATTAAAAAAACATGAACTTTGATTAATATAAAATATTAATTCATCATAAATTTGAACCTCACAAATTTCATAAGGTCATTGACATTTTATTATAACTTTTTCTTTTATGAGGTGGTTTTTCATTGACTTGTTCATCCTAGAATTCCAATCCTTTTTATATATACATTGTAATGTGCACATGGAATTTATAGTAATAAAAATCCAGGGTTTCATTAAACATTGATTAAAAATAACTAGGCTGAAATTCAAATACATAATATCAGTGCAAGTGTGAATAGAGGAGGATGAATCAGGAATCAGACAGTGTTGAGCTGGAGAGAAAGGGAGCCTTGTTTGTTCTTGCCATGCTAAGAGAAACGAGAAAATGATAGTGCGAGATTTAATGTGGAGTGTTGTAGTATTACACATGCAATAAAATCCTGTTATAAAGCATCTCACTTTACCGGGGTTTGGGCTATACTTTGGGTATCACCATGTTCTCCAAAATGATTATGTCGGCTATTTTCTTTGTTAGTACTAGATAACTTGGTAACAAGTTTTATCTAAGCATGCCTACCGACGACACATCGCAATGGTGCTACTTCAAGCGGTCATATCAACGCATTTAGGAGATAAAACATAAATTTCTATTGTATTCCATAATTAAATTAGTTCAAAATTTAGTTTTACAGGGTTTTTGTTACCTATACAGTTTCCTGTAATAAGACAGGTTGCCATAATGGAGGTGTAAACTCTGTTCCCTTAGACCCGAGTTATAACAGGATTTTACCATACCTCAGAAACCTGGCCTTTGAGTGAAGAGGATGAGTGTAGATTTAAGTCCTAAAAAATATGGGTTTGAAGGAGATTAGTAAAAGTTAAATTAATGGAAAGGAAGACAAATTAAGAGGTATTGTGCATGGTTAGGGAGGGAAGGAGGTTGTGAGAAACCCAAACAAAGGCAGGAAATGTATAGGAGAAATATTAAGATGAGATAAAGAGTCTTGAAGAGTGTGTTAAAAGGTAGGGTTAGGAAATTATGGCAAGACGAGGAAAATAATAGGCATTTTGAATGTTACAAACAAAAGCAGGTAGTGTCTATGGCAGTACGCAGACTTTAAATTTGATTATTATTCATTTGAAGGTGTACATTATTTTTAGGAATTATGAGTGTGGGAATGCATAGGAAAAATTTTTTCAAGGTTGATAGTAACCTACATTAACATAGCTATGGGTAGAAAACCTATTATAATGAACACCAATAGACCTTTAATACTTTAAATTTACTAATTGATATAGTGACTGCTGTCTTGAATAGGCTGATTTATCTTTTACCTTAGAGGAAGTGGCAACACAATTTTGGCCAATTTGACATACCTGTGTAGTTACTTCATTTAGGGTATTAATGCTAAATTTATCACAAACAAATATGCCAATTTCTTTCATTATAATTGATACTCTATGGTGCGTAAAAGTAGAAGAATAGGGTAAGTACCTGATGCAAAATTCTTTAATTGAAAAACTAAAATTGACTTAGAAAATCAATTCACTTTGTAATTTTTACCGTTTCTTTTTGACAGTAATTTTAGCCCAGTGATTTATTTTAGTATTCATATTTATTTATTCTAATCATGTGGCTGTTATCTCATAAATACTGGGTTAGAGGATTTTCTTAAAATAATTATTAGTAATCAATGGGATAAAATATTCACAAAGCTAGGAAGATATGTAATATTTATATGATTTTTTCAGTTAAGTACATTTTAACATCTTACCTGGAAAAATTTGTGTGCATATAGCTCAATTCCATCTTTAAACCATGTGATATGTGGTCTAGGCAATCCTTTTGCCATGCAAAAGAAAGTGATTTTTCTTCCTAGCATGTAGTCAAGTTCAAAATGTGATGATTTCACTATTTGTGCACCCTGTTAACAAAAGAAAAGATGATAGAATTTTATTTTTCCGACCACTGAGGGATGGAATATCTTTCATAATATATCAGCATTAGCATAGGTAATTTATAAAATGGTAAAAACTAATTATAATATTAAGATTTAATAATCTTATTAATAATAATTAGTCAGCCGCATGGATAGATCACTGCATAAGAAACCTGAAAACCCTCTAATCATCTTCTAACCACCCCAGATGTCACAGCAGGTGTATATCTATAAAACAAACTCCTAAGTATTTTTTCCCAAGTGTGACAATTAATACCATATCATATTGAATTCTTGTGAAATTCTTTGTCAGATACAGCTAAAATATGGTGGCAGTAAGAGGATTGAGGTTGGAAAATATGCCTATATAGTTCTACATCAAGTATACATAGGAATTTTGTGGAAATATAGCTTCTATAGACAACAAGAAACAATTGATTCCCATCCATTGGAAGCAAATAAGTTGAAACTATACGGTTACATTGGAGTTATGTATACATTTTTATGAAAATTATATGAAGGATACATAAAAAAGCTAAAGAGTCAGGTGAGATATGGTGAAAACGATTCATAATCAGTTATTTTATGCTGTTCAAGACACCTTCAAATACGTAAAAATATTAAACAAACATAATGAAATAAATCTTTTACTCAGCATCTATAGTAATAATATTCTCCAATGTAATTCTGTAGGTATATAAAAACACTGGAACATCATTACTATACATAATGAAGACAGTACAGTTAAATATCCCCACATGGGACCACCATGTTTAATAGCACATTTATGCAGTTTTTCAAACCACATGTCCATTTTCTTAGCAAATTAAATACACTCATCCAATATTAAGTAGGTGCAGTGAATTCCAATACTGTTAATTGGTAGTCTCACCTTGGAATAAAATAGTGGAATCAGATAGGATCAAGTGATAACATTTTATATCAATCGGGCTGTTAATGGATTGGTATTTCATGAAAGGGATATTTTGGTACTTACATCAGGATGATTGTAGTAGTTAGCACTTGCAGGGTTCCTGAAGTTGATTATAACTGGGACTCCGGAAGAGGAGTAATGTGTCCTTCGTCCTCCTCCCCGCCCTACACCTGTCCTTCCTCCACTCTTTCCACCAGCAGTAGCTCCTGCTCTGGCACCTCCTCCAGCTCTCGCACACTCACCACATTCTGGGTAAAGTAGGATGACAACTAGCACAAGAAGGAATGATGTTTTGAAGCAAAGTCTCCTTTTTTCCAGGGAGTGTAACAGTCTGCGCACTATTGACATTTCAAGGGTTATAGTATATCTGCAATGAAAAGAAAATCTTGTGTCACTGATGTGTTAGCTGTGAAGAAATGTGTGGATAGTGTTTTGTTTCCAGTTCAGCATTTTACTTAAACATTTCTAAGAGGAACATAACAAATTATTATCATCATTCTAAAATTAAAACACACTGATAAAAAATTACTTTTTTCTGATAAAATCTTGTTGAAGTAACTAATGCTGTTTGGTTGTAGATTACTGTGAAGTGCTTTTAATTTTCAGTATGTTATCATTCTACATTTATGTTTCTTTGAAACACTATCTAAAATTTCACAGAACAATATTAATGGAGATAAAATTATATTATCATTTCTATTTTAGTTTGATAAATGGTATTTCTTGGTCACCAAGAAAATACCAGGATAAAGCTTTTTATTAATATTCAGAAGACTGGAACATGTTTTGTAAATTTTTATCACTTTTTTAGTGCCTCACTTAATGCAAAGAAAGTCTACTTGTCTAGAATATGTGATGTCAGTTCTGTTTATTCTTTCCCATAGCTTTTATGGTCGGTTTCATGCACACTATCACCACTAATCTTGAGAAAAAGTTTTCCTTAGGGTTTCCCCAAACTTTTCATTTGTTACAAGTGTGACCTCCCAATTTTCCTATTTAAACAAGTAACCACTCACAATATACATCACTCAGATAAACTAAGGATATCCATAAGGCCACACACAAGAGCATCATTGCCACTGATTTTTCCTCACAGGAATAAGGCTAGCCTTGAACACTTTTTAAGTAGATGACCCCTGTTTCCATACCTCTTTTAGACAATATGTTAATGAACTCTTCTCTTTTCCACTTTCCCCTATTATTTTTCTTTTGTCTCTTCTTGTTATCCTGTGCCTTTCCTTGATGATTTCGTCAAGTCATGGCCCCACCCCAAAACAGCAAAAATCCTGTGAGAAATGAAACACCATAGGAGGACAAAACTTTTAGGATGGCACGTTGCTGTTTTCCCTAGACCAAAGAAGAGAGGACTGACTGTGTGACAGGCATTAATTCACACCCATCATTCCACTGGGGTTGAGTGTCAAGAGGGGAAACGAATCAGTAGGGAAGGAGGGTGGTTTGCATAAGAGCTTCTCCCACTTCTCTCCATCCTATAACCACTCTCTCCTACCTTCCCATCCCACTCTCTGTCAGAAATGGGAGATAATACCCTTGTCGGGGTGGCGGTCTGTTTGAGTGAATTTGTTTTGATGCCTCAATTGGTTGGGGAGAAGATTGAGGGGAAGTGGTGACATGGGAAGGGGGTCTAGATGGATATGAGGTGTTTTTTTTTAGGGGACTAGTAAGGTTGGAGTACAGGGGAAGAGTTGAATGGCTTTAGAAGAGCCCCCTATATTGATGCGGAATGGAGTTTTCATGATGTACTTTCAAATTAAAACAAATACATTACCTATTCGTTAAGTACTTTAGCCGACAGTGAGGAGATAGCTAGATTACAGACATGACTTTACATTTGGGCTTGAGAGAATAACTCGTCATATGCATTGGGGCCAAATGTTTAATTTGGGCGTGACGACGCACTACGTAAGAAGATATTTTGTATCTTTCTTAATCCTCCAAGTATACTTTGCAGCTATCGGAGGGCAGTCTCAGAAAAAAAATTCGTAAGGAAGACGTTACGGTGAAACCGCGCTTCTGTTTGTGTGGGTTGCCTACCCACACCTTTCTGACGTTGAAGGTTCCTTAAAAAAATTTATTATTTTTGATCAAAAGCAAGCTTGATGATTTTCTTCCTCTCCATACTGTGATAATGGTCCCATGTTATGTCACCGTCTTGCTTGCTTCTCATGCTAGAGAAAACGTAATTGATCTTCCCGTCTGTCGGAGTAAATTTTTCATATCGTGATTTGCGACGCCGCGCCTCGATGATCTGAATGAAAGCGTATTGATGCTAGTGATCGGGTGTGCGAATCAGTTGAAATCAACGTGTCTCCCGTCATGACTCTGGAGTTTTACGATGACATTTACTAAGTCTTCAATCAGTATAATGGCATCCCGTAGCCAAGTATGAGAATTCACTGCCACTTCTGCAGAACCTGGAAGGAACTGATAACGTAAACTTTTGCAGAAAAGTGGCGAAGGCGATGAGATTTATGAGAACCGGTGTGTGTTCCTCATAAATGAATAAAAATGATGAATTGGAGCCCCGATTGGCTCTTGAAACACGAGTGAAACTGTTTGAAGTAAGACTGGATTTGATGTAGCAGTGTCATAAAATTTTGTTGCCTGACAAATAAGTAAACGAAAAGTTATGCTTAATATTTTATAGATAGTAACCTTTATCCAAAGGCGCCTTCATGGCTGCGAGAGTGTGACGAGTACGTAAACGAAAAAGTACGCACGTAACGAAAAAACGTATACAACTAACATAAAATAAGTCGTGCCTTAGCCAGACTGCAGCTAATATTTTATGGAACGAGTCTTTTACTGAATGAAGATTTTACGTACTGATATTTTTTTTCGCTTTAACAATAGTAACAACTATCACATTAAAAAACTTTTTTAAGATACTGCCTGCCTATTGGAGCATGTTAAAAGGAACCTTGCTATCATTTACATTCCTGGACCAACCGTAATGACGGATGAATCACCGCTCCTATGGAAAGACCGGTTATCATGAAGGCAATTCTTTTGCTCGGTCTGAAATAAATATTTTTATTTTTTTCGATTTTGAAACCAATTATGCCGGTGGTTGCATACGTAGTTCACTGTAGAGAGGGGACCATGCAATGGTGTTCTGAAAACTTTTATATCAAAAAATCAAAAACGAATTTTGTAATTCCATAATTATTTTACTGTTCAAAATATGAACCTTATGTCCAATACATTTGTTCCAACAAAACTCGTTTCTGATTCCGTATTTATAGTGATTTTCAAGATCTGCAAAATACTACTTACAGGCTTCTCTTCATCCGAAAATAATGTTTGTCAGAGAGGTAAAGTTTAAGTTTCGGTAAGAGCTAAAAGCCAGTGTGAGTTATTTCTAGGGAATAAGGTGGTAATTCCAATAATTAATTAAGGTTATCTCTCGTTTTTCCCATTGCTAAATCACCTTTGTGGGCAAGTATGCTGTCTTTTTGAGTAATGACTTTTTTTTTGCTACAAACGACTTTTTTCATGAATATCTTTTTTATTGTTTAGTTAGAATATTGGAAAAATATCCCCTGTTTATTGTTTGAACTTGTTTTAAAATAATGAATAAACAATATGCCTCTTGCAGCCTAAAAAGCTGAAGCCATGACCTTTCCTCCTGATGGAACCGCATTTGCCTTTTTTGTACCTAACGGCCACCTTCTGCCTACTCTTTTGATTCTGGGGTGTAATGGTGAATCTACATTTCATCCATCGTTTTACTCTTATTAAATATCCGTAATCACTTCAAAAATTTCCATGTGAATGCATTTGTGATCTGCTGCAAGATTCTCACGTCTTTCACAAGCTTTTTTTTCCAAATCCTCATGCAAAAAATGCCCTTAAGTTTCTTTTGAAATATTTGGTTGTGTCAATCACTTTAATATGCTTGCTATTCACTATCATATCTTACACTTTTGAAATTATTTCTTTGCTTCCACTTTTTACTTCTTACTCGCTTCGCTCTACTTATTTTTGTTTATTTTAAGAAAAATAATATGTACAGACAATTCAGAAAGCTCTTTAGAACCAGCCACTGGACAGAGTGACATGTGCAACCATATGAACTGATTCAGGAGCTATAAATTTTTTGATCACCCACCCTCTCCCTATTGAAATAATAATTACAAATAAAAAACCAGCAGTAGTTCTAGATTATAACAAGAATATTGGTGATGTTGAGTTATGCCTCACCAACATTTAAAAAACTTCAAGAACTGAACACTCAAATGTATTACTAAAAAAATACACTATTTTGATAGGGCATAAATTCTTTTAAGAGTGATTAATATAATAGTAGAAAATCAATTAGGAAACTAAAAACTTTGCAATTCCACAATATAATTCCTTTAATTAGGAAACTATTTTTTTTACATTGGCAGAAAATTTTATATATAGTCATGAAGAAACTTGGGTATATAGAACAGTCCCATGTTCCCCTGACACAATAACTTATTTGGCTTACAGATAGTCCTATAATTCATTGATTTTCCCCCCTTCAATGAAAAGAATTGTTGCTTCTCATAGGACAGGGTTGTGAAAGGAAACATTCCCCTAATAAAATTCACTGCTCTTATTGTTTATTGGTATAGTATTTTATATACAATGATTCCTGGTGTATCCATACTTATTAATACCTAATTAACCCCAAAGTAGCACATAGTGTCACTAAAGTGATAAATTGCTGATAAAATTTGAATGTGATAATTGTTTTATTGAGGTTTCATCTTTTAATCATCTAGTTGATCAATTACTTTGGGATAATTATATTTTATTAATCCTTTTTGTAAATCTTTAAATATCAACTTTATTGTACAACTTGAATCATAGCTCCAGCATATATTTTCAGGACTTATCAATGTCATTAAAATTATTGAGTGATAATTTTTATATTATAAGTCAGTCTATCTAAAAAATAATAATATGACCTTCCTGGTTGTAAAATTACGAAACAGGTTCTGTAGTTAATAAGAATACAAGATGTGGCCTTAGTTATTCAATTTTTTTGTCAGTAATGTCCTCATTTGAGTGCACATTTACATTTGAGATACTTGAGTTTGAGTGTCAATGAAGCATGCATGAAAGGTATCACCAGAATGTCTATTTTATGCATGAAGAGTTTTATTGGGAGCTTGGAGAGAACGCCGGATGGGTTGGGTGGGGGGTGAGGGAAAGAGAGAGAGAGAGGGAGAGTAAGCAGGCCGAGCTCCCGTTCGCTCAATGGTTCCCCCGGCCTTCCGCCAATACTGCGAATCTCAGGGAAAACGAAGCAAACATCCTCACGGAGAAAATACACAGAGAGAGAGAGAGAGAGTCACGGCTCATAGAATAGCACACGCGCAAACAGACAAAGGATAGACATTCGCGTCCTGATCTCGCCAAAGAGGAATATATTCACGAAGCCACGAAGTCGGCCAAACGTATCTCTCCGCCGCTCTTTTAGTGACAGCTGCTAAACCTGCCGCTAGACTCTATACTCCTCCTCGATTCGGCTGAGACGGGCGCGCCTGAGCACGGAAGATGGCACTTAACGCACGGAAAAAAAAAGCGAAGCCCTTCCCGCGGTCGTTCGACGGGAGACCCCCGTATAAGCATCGGCGGGGTCGAAATCACTCACGCGAGGAACACGCGTGGAAGGAAGGATAATGGCCCCGGGGTTACGCAACGATGGAGGCGCAAACGGAGGAATTTCTGAGCGTTAAGATACCGCTCCGACGGAAAGGAAAAGCAATGGACGCCGCCAACATTTCGGTGGGGGGGGAGAGGAGGGACGGAAGCGGCCCAGTTGCGGTGGTGGATGGGGAAGGTAGGGGTGAGGGAAGAGAGTGGTGGACAACACGAAGCGACGGAGTTTGTACTTCGAGATTAAGCACGGAGGGGCGAAGGGGTGAGTGAGTGTGTGTGAGAGAGAGTGAGAGAAGGTGGGAGAAAGGGGGGAGAGGAGTTGAGAGTGCCCGTAATGCTAAAACAATTCTCAGTGTCTTCTTAAAGGGTTTTCGAATTTCCGGACGCCCGGGCTTTCGCTTAATTGCTGAACGTAGTCTCAAGGAGATGGCTGATTGTCCCACACCCCACTTCTCGCTCTCTTCTTTTTATTTAGCTTTTTTAGTTAGGAATAGAGTTTGAAAGGAAGCGAGAAAATGCATTTGAGTAAGCAAGTGTGAGAATGAGCGGAAGAGAGGAGATGAGTTGAGAGTGATGCCACAACAGTTTCAAGTGTCCCTTTAAAAGATGTGCTTTCTCTCTGACTCTTTACCCAAGCTAGACGGATCACAACGTGTTCATTTCTATTTTGTGTTATGTGGCGCGTCTTAAGATGCTCCATGGCTTATTGCCCTGTGAAGCACGGGTTATCCACAAGGGATGGAATCCTAAGGCAAATGAGCTTGATTGATGCCTATTCCATCCCGCTCAAAACGGGTTTATTCTCTTCTACCAAGCCACTGTGCGACCCATTGGCCTCATTCTACTGATCCTCATCTCTATCTGGTTTCAAAGCTAAGTAACCCTCTATGTTGTATAGGATTCAGATTCAGATATTTAAAGATGAGACCAGTTTATTTCCGGAAAATTGTCGTGCTTCCGACATTTATGTGGGAGTATTCAACCTTTCCAAAGAACTTTCTTTAACAGTTTTAAATTGAGTGTTAAGATTAGATGAGATGAGTCAGAAGTGAGTATGTTCTTTGTATGCGATGGGTTTTATTAAAACTATGCGTGTGCGATGATTGGAGTTAAGTTTTATAAGGTTGCGTTTAGCTGATGAAAGGGGTTCTTTTCCATGCAAGCGTGACTACGTGCATTTGCGTTGTGTAAGTTGCTCCTCGGCACCTTGCCTTGTGCAGCACGGACCCGATCCACTAGGGATGGAATCCTAAGGCAAATGAGCTAGATTGATGCCTATTCCATCCCACCCAAAACGGGTCTATTCTCTATACTGAAGCCGTTCTCTGCTCACTCTATGGGTTTTCGTCTCTATCTAGATAATCTGACTCGAACCAAAGCTAAGTAAACTTCTCTGTTGTATCTAGATCTAGATTGAGATTAGTTTATTTCCGGGAAATACCCAAAAACTCCAACATATATTTAGAAGTGTAGAATGAGAGTGAGCGAGAAAGTGAATTTTTAGATGTTGACTGATTAATATAAACTCATTCCTTCTAGTGTCTCTCTTAACCGTGATTCGATTTATTAGGGCTCTTAGTTTAATCCAACTCCTGAAAAAACTGCACTTAGCTCAGAAAGTAACTTCTTAATTGGTCCAAAAGTGTTGTTTTTCTTACAATTCGATTTTCGATTGGATTAGGCTGAGATCCCTAGATTTATTTAGGTCAATCGAATTGGATTTTTGTTTTTACTTTCTCTTTAGGTCACACAAGCTCGCTGTCTTCGAAAGCTGATTGATTCAACTCCTCTGGCACCTATTCTATCCAGGTCTTGTTCTATGGTCTGTGGTATGTTTCATGGGTGTGTTTGTGTTGTTGGGGGAGGGGTGAAAGGAAGTGAGAAAGGAGAGAAAAAGGAGTGAGTGGAGTGGAATGATAGTGAGCGAGAAAGTTGGAGATGAGAGAGTGAGTGGGGAAGAAGAGAAAGGAGTGAGTGAACGGAAAGAAAGTAATTTTGCCTGTGACTAACCCTAATTCGATTCCCTGATTTGTGGTGAATCGGATTAGATTTGTTTGCTTACGTTCTCGCTCTCTTGATACATTGTTTTTACTGGATTTCTATGACTGCACAATTTGGTTTAGTTGAGGACTGGACGATTTTCATCACTTGTATATGTGTCAATTTTGGTTTATGTAAACTTTATTTTTTTATTATAACTTTAAATTGTTGTACTTGTATCTATTTTTCAAAAATTTGTTATTTTTTTGACAAAATAAATTGTTTTTAATGACTTTCTTTGAGTTTTGTTTTTTAATCAAATTTTGGGACTAAGTATTACTTTAGTAATCAAACTCAAATTGCAGTGTCTTATTCTCTAATCGATATTCCCTTTCTTTCTAAAGATGCATTGTTTTCAATGGGCTTCTATGCCTGGATAACTTGATTTGATTAGATACTGGACAATTCATCTGCTTCTCTCTCTCTCTCTCTCTCTCTCTCTCTCTCTCTCTTTCTCTCTCTCCTTCTTTTTTTTTTTCTTTTTTTTTTTTTTTTTCTTTTTCTCTCTTTTTTTTTCTTTTTTTTT
>WURS02000018.1:3039887-3057650 GCA_011762765.2 Rhinocypha anisoptera
GGAATTGTGGTGAGAGGCAAACGGCCACAGAGTCATTGCACATTCTCACCCTTTTTTGCAAACAAAGTTTAAGGGTAGCATCCTCAAGTATACCTCAATGTTCAGATGGTTGAATATTATCTTGCGATCATCCCAGATTGGCAATTTAATATTATCTCCTATTTTAATTTTGTGAGGAACTTAAAGCGCTATACATCGTTATGAAACTGGTGACATGTAATTTTCATTTAAGGCACATATACACTTAGGCACATTTATTTGCCATCTGAGACACTGTTTAAGTAAATATATTCATGTAATCAGTGGTGTCTGATGTAACTGTGAAATATTTATAATGAAGCAATATGGATAAATTGGTTTTCTACTGTATATTTATTACATTACTTAAGTTATTAGTATAATGCTAATAAATAATATTGTGGAAAAACCAAGTTATTTATTTTGTATCACTATTCATGTAATCCTGTCAAGTCTTTGCTCGTCATAGGGATTCTTATGGGCTAGACTTTTAGTATATTGTATTACAAAAATTCCTTTCTTAAGCACAGCCCTGACATGACTGATAGTTCAACAGAAGTATTTCAATGGCTGGACCAGATGAATCAAGCCTCCTCAGTGAATTTTACTTTGGCACAATTGACACCTACTTCTCTAAACTACTTCTTTCTTCAACCTCTCATATGACCTACCCTTATTCATGGTGGACACAAGTATTTTTTTCTTTCCATTTCCTAATCCTTCCTCATTCTCTCTTCTATCTTAGCCCTTCACATTATGGTTTGCCTTCAAATAAAGATGCTACATAGAATGTAAGACTGGTAGATGATAGAAGGTGATGACGTATTGAAGCAAATAATAGAGAATCAAAGAAACACAGTCGTCAACCTTAAGATCAGCCTGATATGTGAGGGTAGACACAGAGCCACCTAGAATACAAAGTTTTTTAATCAGTTCTAGAATATTCTAGGTGGGTCTGGTAGAGCCCAACTAGTACTAAGCCCCACAATATGTGAATTTTTACACA
The DNA here is from genome assembly GCA_011762765.2 of Rhinocypha anisoptera. NCBI lineage: Eukaryota > Metazoa > Arthropoda > Insecta > Odonata > Chlorocyphidae > Rhinocypha > Rhinocypha anisoptera. The sequence goes on from WURS02000018.1 coordinate 3,040,912, forward strand.
TTAGGGTAGAGGGGTCAGTTCCTTTCCCTTTGCCACCTGTGTTTTTTCATAAAAATGTGATGATTCAGAAAATCACATGGCTGGAGATGTCTAGAGGCATCACCGGGTCTTGAATCCAGGTCCACCATTCATTACCCAAGTGCTCTACCCTCTGGGATACCATGACCATTGTAGAGAATAAATAGGTGAATAAGATAAATATCATGAATTAAAACTGACAGTGTGAAGGAGGAAATAATATTTCATCATAATAATTTTAGGAACAGCAAAAATATATTTTATTTGAATGAATAAAATGTATTTTTATATGTTGACATTGAAAATATGTAACTTAAAATGAGTGGACTATATATATTATGAAAACTGAAATTTCATCACATGAAAATATGAAAAAATCCTTGTTTTTGAATAAATGATTCTTTTTTTTATTTTTAGGGGGCTTTGGAATATTCCTTATATATCTGCTTGTTATCTCATCAATGGAACCTTGATCAAGAATGAAGAGACAAAACCATCGTATATTCGCAGTCTCATGGATGCTGATATGGCATTCTGTCAGAACATGAGGGAAAAAGTGAGTTAATATTTATATGTGTATTAAGATTATATGTTAGAAACTACTAAGCTATTATATCATCACTCCATATTCCAGATTATAACCATAAGTTAAAATTTTAATATTTTCATGAGTTATCACAAGTTATGAAATTTTATTTCCAGGTTATTTATCAGTTCACAATATATGGCACTGACTAAATAGCTAAATATTTTCACTGACCTAGAGAATAATTTTTTTTTAATTTCTTGGTTATAAACTTAGGAAATTCTCATTAAACATATATTTATGATATAAATATTACATCAGGTAAAATGAAATTTGATCACTAAGGTATATGGAAGGATTGCCTTGGTTCCAGAGTGGTGGAACTAACATCAAGTAAATAGTATAAATTGATATCACCTTTTGTCACCCTTATTGTCTCCTTTTCAATCCTGTTTTTTGTTTTTCTAGTAATAAATTATATGAAAATCAAATGAATTTGCTAACAAAGAAAGTAGGAAAGAAGGGATCATAAAGAAAAAGAAGAAGGGAAAGAAGTTGTAAGAAAGTAGGGATATTTATTATTTATTGTGTACAAATCATTTTACTGAAAGTCAATGGTTGGCTTAATTTTATTACAGAATATTTTCATGTATGTTAGCAACCGCATAGACTTTGGACATCTCATCAATGCAGACAACTTTGATACATCTCATTATCACAATGACCTTTATCAAATATTTGAAAACAGATGGGACTGGGAGCAACGATACATCCATGAAAATTATACGGAAAATTTCAACCCTAACAAGACCATTATGCAGGTTTGTTGTATTTTATTTTTACTAAGCTAGAAATTGACTACTACATTTGAGTAGGCACGTTCACTCAGAAGACATGAAATGACTAAATAATCTCTTTGCAAACTCATTCGTCATACTTAATATCATTGACTGTTAAAGTAGTAATGATAATGCAAATAAATTATATTCCATCATTCTTCAAATAAGTATGAAATCACTCCAGTTAGAGAAAAAAAAACTTCTTGTGTTACCACACATTCTTTAGTTCAATTATCATATTATCACTTTAATGCAATTTTTAATTGTAAAAAAATTATATAATGATTGAAAATATGCTATTCTGGAAAATCTTTCGCTGTAAAAATTTTGTGAGGATGATTTAAATAAATTTATTTCTCACTGTCAATGTGATTAAAAGATCAGTGGTCATTATTTTAATAAAACTTAAGCCTTTTAGTGCCAAATGCAGATGCATTGGTGTTTCTTAGACAAAAATTGCTTAATGTCACTATATCAGCCTTAATGTAGGCATTAATAAAATACTAGCATCTATTTCTATTGTAATTGACAATCACCATGGAAGCCTTTGCAGCAACTATTTCTAATGTTAAGGCATTATAATTATATTGCTTTTAGTTATTCATTTATCCATATATTCCATGTACATTATTCATACATACAAGACAAGATGTTGCAATGACATACATGTAAATCAATCAAACCTGAGGACAAAGGTCCTAATGGTATGTGCACAAAACTATGTAACCATTTACCAGTCTGGCTGCCTTTAAGAAACTTTTTGAATTTCTGGTATACAAATGTTTCTATAATGTACATGATTACCCCTGACCATATGATTAACTCATTAATAATTAATTTAAACATAGTGACTTATAAATAATTTTGTTTTATATATTCTGTGGCATGGCATATGCACTTGCCTAATTGTACAGTGCATTGTTGCAGTTGTATAAATTGTACAGTGCATTGTATCCCCTGGTCAAATAAAATTATTATTATTATTTTAAACAAATGGACATTTAGAAAACAAGTTTGTAACTCTGTAATTTTCCTGACTTGGATCAGTTTCTTGAAATCCCACTGACCCTTTTGTCTGGGAACAGCTAAATTTGGGTGGCAATAACTATGTTAAAAACTAACTTTGTGTTTTTTGTTATAAATTTAGCCCTGCCCAGATGTGTATTGGTTCCCAGTGGGTTCACCACGATTTTGTAAAGAACTTATTGAAGAAATGGAGAATTATGGAAAGTGGTCTGATGGATCCAATATGGTAAATATTGAAAATTTCTCTTTTATGATTAGGTCTAGTTTCAGTTAATGAATCTATGTCAGACTTGGGCATGTGGTATTAAATCATGTAGACCATGGAGTGAAACATAAATGAAGTAAGTGCTATGCCATCAGTAATTTATACATTTGTCCCTCTAAACTTGGAAAGAAAAATAAACTTCTTCATCTGTAAAATATACTTAATGAACAATGAAAGTGCTAAATGATTCAAATTCTTATATAAATTCAGTCTAAAATTTTGCACTGTAATGGCACCATTATGATCTTTGTGTTATCATAGTTTGCTTGGATGTTGTTTTCAGACCAGTGTTCTAAAACCTATCTTTTTATTTACTACTTTGAATTAAGAGTAGGGTATGGAGAGACAGAGATATAACAGACAAAAAATAATTGGTGTCTCTTTCTATAAAAATGCTTGCTCTCAAGTTGACAGTTGTTTTATTATTAAAATATGTTATTTTTCAGTAAATTATTGCATCGTATATTATAAAATATTTTCTTTTTTATCCAGTGAGTGAACACCATATTTACTGTTTTGAATAAATGAAGAGCATAATATTGAAATAACCAGAGAAGAATTATTGATATGTACTAATTTTTCAAGTTGATTTCTCTGAATATAATTGAATTCTTTACTAATGACAAGCATATGTGAAATTCATGACCCATTATGAAACTAGGATACCAGGCTGGATGGTGGTTATGAGAATGTTCCAACAAGAGACATTCACATGAAGCAGGTTGAGATGGAACAGCACTGGTTGGAATTCCTCAGGGTATATGTTCGACCTCTGCAAGAACTTGTCTTCACAGGATATTTTCATGATGTATGTGTAGTATTCACTGCTGCCATATTATAGCAGTTATGGTACATGGTAAAATAAAGCTTGACTGAGGCTTGCTATTGGATTTTAGATTGCTAAGAGGCCAATAATAATGGTGTTTCAAATCTTTATTAAGGGGTATATTTCTATTTATCTTGTTCTTGGTGATGTGAATGAAAAAGTGTGAATCTAATTGCACTAAATATTGGGTAAATTTAATGGCATTTTATTTCTATGTTTCTTCACACTCTAAAATTCTTACTTCAGTTATATTTTCTTTTCTCTTCTGGCTTCACAGTGTTATGAATAATTTATTTTTGTAGGATTTAGTGTCTACCACTTTCTTTCAATTTCATATGATTTCATTGCTCAGAATTAACTTGAATCCTTAATTTATTTATTATGAGCATATTTTTGACATATCATTGCTTTGGCTCTCATATTTCTTAGCACATTATGATATGGCATTTGTCAGTGTTATTATGAGATTGTGATGTGTCAATTCATCAGTTATTAAAGAGTTAATTCCCCCCTTCTGAAATTAGTTGTTTGTGAAACATTGTCCTTAATTATTGACATTTATGTGATGAATACTGAACATATTTCAAGGTTGAAATTTCTGAGAATTATAAAAGTTGATACAATTTTTGTTACTTTGTTAGTATTGGGGCTATTTAGCTTCATGTTTTAAATAATTTTTCCAATATTAAACTAGCATTTAATTGCTTCATCAAATTTCAGAAATCGATCACCTTTTGATGGCCTTCTCTATTGGGTTTAATCCTTCTCACACTAAAAAGTTTATATATTTTAAGGCAGTAAAGGCTAATAGAACATCATAGTGATTATACTGATAGAACTTATAGCTTCAAGGATTATTACCAAGTGAATTACCACAAACCAGCTCCTATTAACCTTCCATTTCTTCTCACTGACATTTCGTCAATATAGTCATAGATGATGAACATGGTGATTCTTTCAATTATCTTATGTTAGGAAGTCCTTATTTTGATGTATTTTGCATGAATGTGTGAAACAGAATATGGCAACATTCCTGAACTCTTAAGTAGGTCCTTTTTCCAGCTCCACAAAGACAATTTTATACCAGTTGCATGACCTACCAAGTATGTACTAAGACCCAAGAATTCTAACTTAATAAAATTCTGCTTATTTGTCCAACTAATTTGAAGCTTTTTTCCAACAACTTTAGCAAAGAATCAGTTTATCTGCACCAACCTGTGTAATTAACCATATTTTTATTATGCTGCCAGATCCACTTAGAACAATTTTTATTCCAACTGGCTTAATTGCTTTCTTTATATATATTTTTTAATTTCAGGTCTATGCTTTTTGTGATTAATTTTGTGTTTCTCTGCTGTTCCTGCTCTAACATTAATGGCATATTTCAGTTCACTAACCATATTTATGTTCTCAGTTTTTGCAGTTGTTACAATGTATAATTGGGAACCGATAGTTTTCTTGTATTTTATGTTTTCTTAAGTCCCACTTTGTCACCCTTGATAATAAAATTAATAATCCATTGACTTTCCCCTCTGCATGGATCTTCTTTCTGAAAAAATACTCACATCATCTTTTTCTCATTTCTTTTTTCTTCTCCCCATTGAAACTCATCACTGCACATTTAATATTCATACTAACAACCATTATTAAAAATATACGCTTCCAAAAATATTCTTCTATGGAACAAATTATTTGTTTCCAATTTGCCTTTTTATAATAATTGTAATCATTTGCTAATGATTAATACTTCAATGCTTTCATGTATTGAATGCAATTTCAAATCATTTCCCGTATACGTCCACAAACATTGAAACACAATTTTCATGCAACTTGGTATGTGCATGAAAAAATGTAGGATCAACGAATTGAAGGTGGATATGAACAAGTGCCTACCAGAGATATCCATATGAATCAGATTGGGATGGAAAAGCAGTGGGACCATTTTCTCATGGAAATAGTGAGACCTCTTCAGAGAAGGGTGTTTGATGGCTACACACAAGTAAGATTGACATTTCCAATCACATCAGACATCTCAAGGTAGCTCTAAATAAAATAAAAAGTTGAGATGGTTTTGGGATTTAAACAGCTTTTACAATGCATTTCATCTTTAGGAGATGGTGATTGTATTTTGCTATCCGTTTAGAATCTTTTCATAGAAATTATATTAACAGTATTTTATCAGTGTGAGCATTCTCCATTGGTGATATGGCCCCACAAATTTTTAGTTTCTGCACTCATAATTTAAATATTTTATCTCCTCATTTAAAGCATTAATGAATTTCTATTATTCTGGGATAACTTTTTACACATTCCCAACGTCATGCAGGCAAAGTTTTTAGTCAGGGGATGTTAATCTGTAAAATATTGAATGGATGGTATTTCTTGTAATATAGAATTTTACGTTTTATTTCCTATGATTATGCCATTATTATTTCTTGTCTATTTTGTAAAAAATCATGATCTGCATTTAGTTGTCTCTGATCAATGCTTAATGGTTAGTAATTATACCATTAACAGATAATAATTTTCAAACGAGACAAATATGCCAAACTAAGAATATCTTTTATCATACATGGAGTCTGACTTAGAAAAGATATCATTGCATATGAAAAATGTCTAGTGTGTTTGGGTGCAGCTGTTCAACAACTAGAGGAGTACAATAGGTCGTTTACAATAATATCCCTAATTTTTACACAGAAATTTCTAGTTGCTCCAGAGCAACCAGTGTTGGTCCTTGATATTGAAATTTTGTAAACAGCCTATTTTACTCCTGCAATTCACCCATCCTTGACATTCCCCCAGTGATCACTTGCTCCAATAAGGTTTGGGCAATACTCCCTTCATCGCTAAACTTCAACCATTTGACCCCCCTCTTAACCCAACTGTATAAATAACTACAAAAGCCTATCTTGTAACTTAGACAAGATGATGGTATTCAGAATTGAAACATAGGTCATGAAATAAGTAATATTTATGTGAAAATGAAAAGTTTTTCAATTGAACGGTGAATTACTTTCACAAATCCATGCTTAATACTGTCATGTATATTATTTTAATTATTAATATGAAATAGGGCAAGCCACTGTCACAATCAATGGATCTATTTATCTTGGTGACATCCTTTCAACTATTTTTATTTTCTTACTACTCAGGGTGCATTACTTGCCGGCATGAAGTTTTGCATGAAAATTTAATTAGCATAGATTTAATCCATTGATCAGTGTTACCTATGTGTATTCAAATGATTTATTAGGCATGGGTCATGAGAAATTTGCAACTTCAGGATATGATTTCTGATTTGAATTCGAGTTTGAGTTGAATGATAATAAATTGCATTGGGGGGGCTTTCAATTGTAATGGGTTGAAAATGTATCTTCAAACAACTAGAATCTAAATTTTGGAAAAATCAAGCAATTCATAACATGTTTGTTTGTTGTTTTTGACTCTTTGTCTTTTACTCTTTTTCTTTTGTCTCTTTGTTTTTGACTCTTTGTCTTTGATGGATATGGTTTTTAATCTCATTCATGAGGTATCTTGAATATGCTTTCTTATTATGAGTACGAACACAGTATGATTATCACCACATAAATAACCTCTCAAATTGGTTGAGCTTATACATGTGTGCACCCTATTTTCTCTCCCTACAATGGTCGAATGTACTGCATATATCCTCTTACAGTACTTCATTCTCTCTTTTGCCACCTCTAGGTTTTTTCCTATGTCTACCCTTCAGTCATATGCTGAGAACTAGTGTATTATGCTGCTCTTCTGGGAATCTCATTATAACATGAAAGGAAATATTTTTTGTCTCTTGGTAGTTTGGTAAGCCATTCAGGCCTTAGATAAATGGAGGATGTGTATTGTTCTTTTGAAACAGAGGATCATCTTGTGGATCCTCTGGACAAACTTGATAATGAAAAGCAATCTCCTTCATCCTCGTCTTTTTGATATTAAAGTTTATGTAGAGAAAGTCGTTTTTGGGAGGGATATTGAAGATGAGTCCAAAGAGTATAAATCTCAAAAGGCATCCTTTGCCTGGATACAAGATACATATATCATTCTTCTAGAATTCCATCTGTTGGACACTGTTCACTGCAAGTTTTGGTTGATTATATTTTGCACAAAAATTCAGCACAAAGTTAACTCCTAAACCAGTCTGCCATGAATAAATAGCAAGATGTCAGATGAAGGAATGTGTGTAATAATAGGAATATCCATACTCACTGGAATAATTTCAAAGCCATTAGTAAAATTCTCTTTTTCAAAATATCCCTTTCTTTGAAAACAATCTTTTCTGCGGTAATGTCACTTGAAAGTTTTGAAATTTTTATCTAAGACACTGTACACTTTGTAAGTAATGCGGATAAGAAAGATTTTGGTGATCTTGCAAAAACTTTCAAAAAATTATTTCCCATTGTTTCATTATCAAAATCAAATTTTCAAGGTTTGAATGTTCCCGGTAAACATATCTTTATAGATGACTGTGAAAGGACTGCTTGATATACCCTTTGAATGGGAAATTTTATCATTCTCCATCTCTTTCTTATTTATCTAATTGATTGCATATGAATTGTGTGAATGTTACTGGGGCTCTCCATCTAAATAGAAAGTAAAGAGAAAGAGAAATATACTAGTCTTGAGTAAGAGAATACATGTACTAAAAAGAAGCAAGATGATTGCATACAAAAGTCGCAGAATGATAGTTCTGAAATGGAAATACAAGAGACACTATCAATGACTGTTTCATTTTATGATGATTCAAGTATTGAGTATAAGAAGCATGACTTTTGTAAAGCCTAATTGCATGTGTGAATACTCAGTTATATATGGATTGGGCCTCAAGGGTATTAAGGTGCATTAATGTATTGTATTAGTGGAAAGAGCTTTAGGACTGAAGTAGTACACCATAATCTTCAAGAAACTTCTCAGCTCTGAAGTCAAGATCTACAATGCTTTCATCCTATACAGGGCAATATATCCTGAGTTGCTCAAACTTTGAGAGGTTGTTGATAAAGCTTTCCATGAATTCTCAAATGAGAGGCATTTCATATTCCAGAGGATCCATGTGTCTGGAAAGATGTGTTTTAAACCCATAAGAACCCATAAAAAAGATGTGTAGTATGTAAAGTGGATAAAGAAAAGAAACGATTTACTTATATAGTGTGTTTATATATACCATTTTGTTCTTATTTAACTATGTGATTCCTTTCATAAAAAGATGTAAGCATGGAATGTGATAGGGACTAATATATATCAGATTAAGTGGGCCATTATAATTTGAAGTCAAATTTTGTGTTATATCCATAGATAATGAGCAAGTTAATAGATGAAAGATGTTTCATTTTTTAAACAGTGTTGAAAGAGGTTACTCCTGATTCTTTAGTAAAAGAAGAGAATGGCAAAGTTTTCGAATTCTTGTAAATCATGGATAAAATAAAAAAATAGACATTTTTCTTAGAATGTATGTTTAAAAAAACTTCTGAATGATATACTAAAACTTAGTTTATTTAGGTAATAATAATATTGATTTTGTCTTTATTATGCCGAAATTAGGACCTCTCTTACACTTGAGCATTTGACAACACTTGAGCAATGACATTTGACAATGACTTGAAAACACCCATGCCCGAGCAGGACTCAAACCTACAACCTTTGGGTTATCAGTTGGACACTCTACCCACCAGTCTAACCCGACTGGCTAGACTAGGTGACATACGTCAAAAAAACCTGAGGGTTTATTAAATACTAGCTTAAGTAGTTAAATTGCCACATAATGCATTTATATTTTTTAGCATGCTAAAAAGTAAAACTGAAATATATAGACTGAATAACCAACCAATGAAGAGTTCAGAGAAAGAAATAAGCTTATGGACTTAACTGGTTATTAGAAGAGTGAAGATAATAGGTTATATATTGAGCTTTAATAGTTTAGTAAAGACTGTTGGAAGGAATCCCAGTCAGTAATAAATATAGAGGAAGGCAAAGAATGGTGTATTAGAACAGGAAGTAGTGAATATTAAGAGTTAAAAATTACAGTGTTATGTAGAGTTATTACAGGTGATAGGATCTTCAAGAGTTTATGCAAATCAATCTTTGTAAAAATAACCTATGATGATGATAACCCTCAGTTTTTAGACTACAATTATGTTTATGGTTTTGATCTGAATGTCATTGTCCTACCATTAGTCCTTCTTGGTTAACTATCATGAAGATGTAGCTTCATTCCAGGGAAACAAACTACTCCAAGCTAATTTATGTTGGGAATATGAACTGCTCTTTCTGCATGAATTTCTGTTTTATATAATAAAATGTGTTGAGCTTTTAGGTCTAGTTTCATAGTATATGAAAGTATTAATTTTCTTAATATAAATTATTTTATTTCTAGTTACCTCAAAAGTCACATCCTGAAGTGATTTATTGTTTTCATTTACCATTTCATATAGTTCCAATGAGGAAATGTCTCTCAGTGTGCTTGTTTGTCATGAGTTGAAGTATTGTTATGACTATCATTACAAGATACTTGCCTTTGTGCATTAGGTACAGCAATGATTCACAAACAACAGAATACAAAATCTATTTCTGGTGAGCATCAAAAGTTTATGTTCATGGAGCAATTAATGATATCCAAAAATAGCATCAAATTAGAAATCTTTTTTGATTTTAAATAAAGGATTCAAGTTCCCACCTTAAATATGAAATGTGTGACCTCAAATTGACTCTAAAATAAGCTTTAATTATTTTCTAATATTGCATGGTCTACTTCTGCACTGTGGTCACTAACCTTTACATGTAAAAGTTTATAGCATGCTTTGAGAGGCTGAAATGTTGTGTGAATTGTATTTTAAATAATATTTTTATGAATGAATGTGGTGAGAATTTAATGAATGGATTTTTCAGCATTAAATCTGCTTTGTTAACCTTGTTGCCTGGGTAAAATAAGTGAGTGAAACTATATTAATTTTGTACTTTATGTTATCTAATCAGTGGTACATAATTTCAAAAATAAATGAGGCATCATAAAAGTTTTATTTGTACTCAGATGCTGCTAAACCTTTTTCATATGCCACAAAATATATGGAGCCACTTATTTGTTTCAAATCCATTGTACGTACTAACATATGGGATTTATGGTATAACATTTTCAAATCAGTTTTCAATTTGGGATACATATACTTGTGTTCACTTTAAGGAAATGAGATGCATTTCTTCATGCTGTTTAGACATTTAGAGTATTGTCTCCACTTTTTATCGCTGTAACATCTCAGTGCACATATTCAGTAGCTATTAGTTGAGTAGACAATGTTATGAAGCTTAACATTTTATATCCATTAAATTAAACCCATTAAAGTCCACTTCTTTTACTGAGCATATAACTATATCCCTTATTTCATTTTTCTTTTTTTTAATTAGAATAAATTTGAGAATATGTGAGGAAAGGCAAATCAATGGATTTGCCCTACTTTGAATTTCCCTTCTATGGTTGATTTTCACTTCTTAATAGGCTTCAAATAAATATCAGTCTGTCACTCAAGCAATCCTAATGAAAAAATCACAACTTACCTTGCTTAAACGTTGGCTGTGTAATAATTTCCAGTATCTGAATTTTCAGCAGCACTTCCATTAACTTAATGTTGTTTCTTTGCTTCCAACCTTCTTTCTCCTTCTATGAAGCCTTACTAGTACCTGTTATAACACCCTGCCCTTGTTTACCCTCTTTAAAAGACTCCTAAGTCTCAAGGATAGATTTTTTCATTTTTGGCTTAATCTAGTAATATAGTAGTTACAAGGTAATGGTATAATTTTTGGAGAAAAATATAATTGTTTAAACAATTTCCTTATTTATGAATGACTTTCTCTTAATGGGTCATATTGCAACTTTAAAACTTTTCATTTGCATCAAATTTTTTAAATAATGAAAAATGATTTTAGATTTATACTATTATTTTGTTGCAATTTTCTATTTTCTTACTGTCATCTTTTGTTTGGATGTCAATCAATCAATAAGTATAACTTATTGCTTGTTGAATTTAAAATTATAATATCATTTAGTAAGTCACCAATTTCATTTTGAATAAATTGAATTATATGGGTAGTTCAGAAGTTAGTCAATCAATAATATTATTGATTAATTTATTCAGTAAATACTACAGCTTTTAAAAGCTCTTTTTAGTGCTTCTTAATTGGATGACTATTTCAATTTTCTGAAGACATCACCTGAAGTTGACATAATTAGTTAAAAAATAGGTTGTGTTTATTAAGGCCATTAGGTGGAACTTACGAAGTCTCTTTTCTTCCTCATTGACACACACGCATAATTTGAAAGATTTTTTGTACATTGTTCAAAAACTATAGTTAATAATAACTTTTATGTTTTCAGCCTCCAAGATCCCTCATGAACTTTGTGGTCCGGTATAGACCAGATGAGCAACCATTTTTAAGGCCACATCATGACTCATCAACATATACCATAAATATCGCTTTAAATAAACCAAAGATTGATTATGAGGTAAGATTTTAGGCATTATCTTATTATACTACATTTACCAATTGTCTATGAGAGCTATTTTACATTACTGTCAAGACTACTATAGTAGATAATACTAATGATGCACTCACAGTTGAAACTTCATTTCTGGCAATGCTAGGGATAATTTACAAGGACTCAAAATTCTTCAGCCTCAACAATGGAATTTTTTTCTCCGTATTCATATATGTACCAACATACTATTTTCATGCTTTGATTTTTATTAGCCCCTCAGGGTCATTCTGCGTACCCACTGTGCATGATTAAATTACCATATATTGCCATCATTGGTACCCAGTACACTCCCTGTACTTCTGAATCTACTAATTTTTCTTGGTTATTAATTGTATTTTAAATTCTATTAACTAGGTTTACTTTGTGAAGGCATGTTCTTTCTCCGCAATATAAAATTCATAGTATTTTTAAATCTTAATTTTTTTAATGTTACGGTTAAATTTTTCTCTCCAAACCTGCGAGTGAGTAAATTAATTTGGCCTTCAAAATCCTCACATTTCTTTTGTACAGTCCTGAAAACAACAGCCTATTCTGCCGGTGCAATGTCAAGTAGGGTCAGGTTTTTAAGGATGAGATACCATATCTCTCCCGTTAATTCTCTCCCATCTATCTCTTTGATCCTTGTAAATTATCATCTCAAGCCCCATGAATGACTGCTTCATCTCATCAGTCCTAAGTTAGAGGACCATGTGCTTCACTCTGCATTTATTTGTTCCATCTATCATGTACAGTGATCCTATAAGATTAGAATCAACATAAACTGGGTCCCCTCAAAGGAGTCTCAAAACCAGGTATTTCAGTCCATTGGAATCTTTCACATGTCCTTTCATGACATATGGTATTGTTTTCCTCATGTGTAACTTCTGTGTGCGGTTGTTTTTATAAATAGGTGTCCCTATCCCTAATGGCTTCAACAAGTAGACAGTATTGAGGAAGAATTTCATTGAATGTATAGTCAAAAAGTGCTTTTGATCTTGTATTCTAATTAACTAAATAAATTGTGTATGATACCTTCAGATTTTGCAATCCTTCTAGAGTATTAGGACATATAGTCATGAACAATTCCTGGATAATTTGATAAGTTGTATAGATGCAAAACCATCTCTCATTCAACATAGTAAAAGTATAATTCATGAAAGTTAATCATTCATTGATTCCTATTTGATGCTAGGCATTCAAATTATTACAGAAGGTGAAACTAATGGTGTAAATCTGTGTATTCATTTTCCAGGGTGGTGGTTGTCGTTTCCTTCGATATAACTGTTCTGTGGTGGAAACTAAGCTTGGATGGATGCTAATGCATCCAGGGCGATTGACACACTACCATGAGGGGCTTCCTGTGACAAAAGGAACTAGATACATAATGATATCATTTGTGGACCCGTGATTGATATCAAATGTCTGCGCTGGATTACTTAATAATGACTTAGAATTTGACCAATTAATCAAATTTGGAAAGTCATTTGCAATATTTTGAAAATGATATTGATACAGGTCAATAAGTTGTATTATCTGGCTTGGTAATTTGGAAATGTAATGCCACTCAATAACAATGTTAAATGAAATCAATATTCTTAATCTTTACCAGCATAAATGCCAGCCAGAATAATAAACAAAATCATGCCTGATTGGATGGTGAAGACTGGTTACGTAGAGCCATTAATATTTTGTAAGAGTTTTGTATGGAGCCCACTGTGTTCACTTGCATTTCAAGATATTTTTGCACTTGCGAAAAAATATTCAAGCATAGTACTTTTTATGCATGGAATGAGTGTTCATTCAAGAAAAGGTAATAATATTCTATTTAATGAGCTATTTAATATTACCAACATTGTCAATTCAATTTGGACATACTTTCTGTGTTTAGTGCTAATGCCAGTATAAAAATTTTTGAATTTGCTCAGCTGGAAAGCCTCATGCAGTAAAGAAGTACCAGAAAGAGCTTTTTTAATGCCTAAAGTTATATTCATTTGTGAATGGTTAGCACCTCTTGTATTAAAACTTTTCCAAAGTAATTTTTATATGGATAGTATTGTGTTTAATTTTCTAGAGTATGGTGCTGCTGTATTTTAATTTATGGACCAAGTGTTTTTCTTATCATAGCCATTTCTAAAGTCAATAACACTCAAAGAAATAATTGAGCATTTGTTCTTTTTATAATTTTATTTCTATGTGGAATGTTTGACTACCTTGTGCTGCTTTGATATATATGATTCCAGCACTAAGACTCATATCTGTCTGTAATTCTTTAACTCTTCTTCTCAGTAGATTTGAAAGTACTTACTGTATTCATGTATTGAGACATTCTCTGTATAGTGCAATATGATAATAATTTGAAATATTTAATATGCCTAAACTAGTTTTCTTAAATATAAATTAACATATGAAATAATTTTCCTTCCTTCAATTTTAATTTTATCCTATTTAGAGGAAGCAGAAGAATTGTAGAAAATTTTTGAAGAAAATGAGAGTAATTTTGGAAATGGTTTGGAGAAGTAAAAATGGAGAGGGTAAACATATCAATGCATTAAAGATTAAGAATGTAGATATGATAGTGGCCAGAAAAGCTCTTAGTCTCAACCACATGATTTTGCAATGTTACCTTTAGTCTAAAGTTGGTACATTTGTCATTAGCTTTCATGTTGTGTTACATGTCATTATGTTTCCAAATTTCATTATTCCAATTCAAATGTAATTCATGCTCTCCCCAAATACCCTTACCTAATGCTGCCACCCTTAGTGAGCTGCAACCCCCAAGTGCTGTCTGATCCTGTGTTAGTGCTACCCAGTAGGAAAGAGTGTGCAATTGATAACAACTCTGGTTCGATGGTCACCAGAAGTTAGACTGGCTCTCTACGACCTAAGGAGATTTGACTAGGGCAAGATGTCAACTATGTGTCAATCCCTAAGATTGTAGGTAAATTTTATTTCTCCTTCAACTTTCTTGTGCTTAATATTCAGTGCTTAAGAAATAAGACTTTTGACTTAGAAGTATATTTGATTTCTGTACACTTCGATTTTTTGTGCCTCTCAGAACACTGGCTTCATGAACATGAATGTGACTTATATCAAATAGTGGGTTACAACCTTGGCACAATCTATTGTAGAAAATCTTGTAAAAATGGAGGAACATGCATCTTTGTAAAAAATTATCTTGAATTTAAACCTTTGGACCTGAACTGTTTTTGTATGGACAAGCATTTTGAAATAGCTGCCATCCACCTCAAGGGTAGGATATTAATTGCTGCCTGTATTTATCACTCACCCAGTGGTGATTTTAAAATATTTTGTGAACAACTAGAAAGGGTTTAAATATTTTCAGAACTTGAACGCTAACATAGTGATTGTTACTGATTTAAATGTTGATATGAGCTGCCCATCAAAGAGCAACACTCAGTTATGTATTCTCCTTAGGTCTTTTGACTTACATTGTGTTAGCTCTGAATCTAACAGGAAGAATGTACATATGTCTCGACAATGTAATTATAAATATTGATAAGTCTGCCTATGTCCTTAGTGTCTCAGACCCAATGCTCTCCGATCACTCGACCACTTCCTTTTCTTGGCACTCAAAGTTGGGCGCTGATGAAAATAACAATAGCAAAATTCCCAAAACTTTATATGTTACACAAATGGCTTTATATCACCTTCATGAGTTCATAGGTTTGCTAAGTAATACTGACTGGGATACTTTGCGGGCATATGCGGATGGTCAAAGGAATTTTGCAGCATTCTTTGAACATCTCATGCTATTGTTCGAAGAGGCATTTCCCCAGAAATTAATACAATTGAAACGTAAGCCCTGTCATCAGGCAAATTTGTTTAGTGCAGATCTTGAACTTATGAAAAGGAATATCTTGCATAGGCAGTATAAGCTATGCAGAAGTGAGGAACTCAAAAAAGTGTATAATAATAAAAAAATGGAATACCACTGAGTTAAGACAGGCTAAATGCCATGCTAATGTTAAAAATTCACCCAATAAATCTAAAGCAGTCTGGTCTGTCATCAAACAGGAAACCGGGTTGAGTAAAAAACATTGTGACATTCGGAAATCTTTATTAGTTCTGTAGATAACATTATTGCCAATATTAATAATGCTAAAAAACAATGGATAATGCCACTGTTCTGCTATGTAATAATTTCACTACTAACATGATGCTTAAATGGAGTATATTTTTAGTATTTTTATTTATAGGGTGCGTTGACGTCTATGGTCATCTTGCACCTCTTCAAATCATAGAAAAAACAAACACAGCACCCATGCCCTGGGCAAGACTCGAACCCGCGACCTTTGGGTTAGCCGGCGAGCTCGCTAACCTGGTCGGCTTGCTTAAATGGAAAGTAGTATATCAGTCAGATATAGTTAAAGCTATTAAGAACTTTAAAAATTCTAATTGCAAGGATATATTTGGCGCCTCTAATAATTTAATCAGATCTGTGATACATTGGATATCTTATCCTCTAGCTAATGTGATCAATTCTTGTCTTCCGTCTGGCTATTTTCCCGAATCTTTGAAGTTTTCTAAGGTTATTCCTATTCACAACCGTGGTGATATTCATTCTCCCAGTAACTACTGCACAATTACAATTACTTGTGTGGTTGTTAAAGTATTTGAATCTGCTGTCTTTACACAAATCCTAGACCACTTTGAAACTCTAAATCTGTTTACACCAACTCAGTTTGGATTCAGACCTGGGA
>WURS02000018.1:3069963-3087452 GCA_011762765.2 Rhinocypha anisoptera
TCACATATTGCTTCCTTGTTTGGAGTGATATTTTTCTTGAGCTTAGTAGTTGCCTCTTCGCCATGAATGCCTTCTTAAATATTCAAAATTAATTGAAGTGCTCTTGATATTTTCAGTTGCAAATGTCAAAATATGTGGTATCATCACTATAATGTGTAAATAACTTTACTAGGTACATGTACTAATTTGATCAATGATATCCAATTCAAATCATGAAAACACACTGCAATCGTATTGAGGAATGAAATCTGAATTTTTTTCAAAATGTTACCAATGTGGGCAACAAGGTAATATAAGATATGGTTTCAGGCTTCATTTGTTGGAGTTCTCTCATAATGGAAGTGTTTTAAGAAACACACTGCAATTAAACATGCATAATTTATTTTATCATGACCAGGACCAGGATGATGCTGTGATATGGCGAAGCCTGGCCGTGATAAAATAAACTTTGCATGTGAAATTTCAGCATGTGTTTTTAAACCCTTCAATGAATAGTTTATATGTTATATGAACCCTTGTTTTATTCATGATGATATTTGGCATTTTACCAGTTAAGGTAGCCTTCTGATGATCTCAAAATTTGTTTTTATTAATTGTCTACACTAGAGCTAAACTATTGTTCTGTGGCACTTTTTATCCAAGAAGTGAAAGCTGATGTACGTATAGGTCTGTGGCACTAAGAAGGTTAGGTAATATCATGATCTTTCTTGGTTTTAGGAATTCTTCCTTTGCTTATGCAATTCTTATTATAATATCACTGGACTGTGTTCATTTTTATCTAAGTTTTCTTCTAAATACTTAGGTTTTCTACCTGTCCAAACTCATGACTTCCTAGTTTAACTTATCTTTCCTACTTCTGAAAAATCTAAGTGAGCTCAACAAGGTTTGCTGTTATTTGACTGAAAGACAAACTAGGGCATGGCCACCTGTGAACCTAATTAACTTGATGAGTTACCCACCCTCAGGAATCTCTGTTTTCAGAGCTTCCCATGCTTTTGTTATGCCTTTCATCTAAACAAAGAAAAAATGCATGCACTAATGAACAGCCCTATCAACTCCTCTGCTTAACTTTGCCCAATCAGACTCTCCACATTTTACCTTTAGTTACGCTGCCTGAGTCATAAACAGGTTTTCAATGAGATTATGTTGAGAATGAGTTATCTGTCCTTGCAATCCACTCCTATTTTCTGTATGACCTTTATTAGTTTTGACCATTCTGTCAAATGTTTTCTTGACATCTGCATATCAAATTAATGCATCTGGATTATATTCCGCACTATTGGTATCTGTATTACCTCTATTGTATCAATGGTCCCTCTACATTCCCTAAATTCAAACTGATAGTCATATAAGCACCTATACATATATACCCGATTTAACAAATTACTTGATATCATCGTTGTTTCATGAGAAGTGAAACCAATTTTCCAATAGTATTCACATATGCTATTTTCTTCACTTTCTGTTTTTCTTATTCTTTTCTTTCTTGGTGAGGTTATTATTAAAATATATACATCAATTCATGTTTCAATGTATGTATATCTTTTAGTATGATGTATTTGTAAAACTAATACTCCAATATTTTCTTAAAAAGTCATGAAACCATATGATGGCTCAGTTCCCAACTATTTTCAGCATGAATCTATTTATGTTTACCTTTGAATAGATTCTTTTTTTCTTGACTTTATGAATAACTAGTGTTTTGATTGGTAAAATTCAGAAAATAAAAATCCAGAAGTCTATTGCTCATTTTGCACAGTGATTTCCACATGCTTTATGCAACTTTGGTGGCCTCCTCCTAATTTTTGCCATAGTACCCACTCACTCTTTTCCAGAAAACCAAGAGATGGCTCCCTGACTCTTGACTATGAATGAATGAGAGTATATAAATAAATAAGGTGACGAAGAGAGAATTCCACTAATACCATATCTTCTACCATATTTAAGTAATAATAAAAATACACTTTGGTGTAAGTAGTAACCCTTAGACACTCAAGGTGCTGATATTCTCTCAAGGCTCTAGTTTTAAATTCATTTGATATTTGTTATTTGCTGCAAATTAGGTGAAAACCCCTGCCTAACTGTAAATGATATATTTCTTCATTTATTCTTTCACACTGGGAGTTTTCCTTATGGCTTTAGCATTTTACATAAACATTTGAATCATCCGTGGTGAATTGACTTACAAAAATTTTTTTTGCATCCGTATATTACATACTTTTAATTTTCTTTCATATGAACATTGTACACTTCCATCACAGTGTTATCCTCCATTAATACATGGTATGAGACAAAATATCTTTTCTTTAATGTGGAGCTATCAATCTTGATCTCTGGTAAGACCTTTGGTTCTACCTTGTCAGCAGTCTTTTCAGTATCATTGGTTAGTTCAATAGGATGCTCTGCAATAAAAAAAAATGTGTTTATGCTGTTTCATAATTTTTTCATTGATATCTATGTACCATCAAATTGCCACAATTCTTTCTGGTAAGCATTTTCCTCCATTCCTTACAGTGCTTGAGGCACATTCTTTGAATCAATTTTTCAGGTGTTACAAGGAGGGTGTATAGCATTCCTTATGTGCTTCTGTAGTATGTTGAATCCTTATTCTTTTATCAAATGTATTTATGAGTGCTTTGGAAACTTTATCTCAACTAAAAATTGCTGCTAAGCTGGTGGCAATATTTACATAACAAGAAACATCATTGAGGGGTTAAATTCTGTATTCTGTGTAATTCTTTGAAAATTGCAGTAGGGGAGAAGTTATACTGTCTGTTAGGGCCTTTTTGGCCTGTGGGTTCTTAGGAAACTGATTTTAAAAAGGCATTTTATCTAGTATGGTCTGGAATTCTATCTTCTATCTAGTACAGCATCTACATTAGATTAGGAAATATAATCAACCCTATCTGGGAAAGAAAAAATATGTAGAATAATTTGTAGTTTTAATAATTTCATGGAGTGATTTAGGCACTCTTGATATGATGGTCTATATTTATATAGATAAAAGAAAGTGTAAAATATTGAAGGAAATTTGTGTTAAATATAATATAAGGGTGGTTTTGAATAGCTGCATTCTGCATAAAAAAATATTAAGAGGTTCTGGGAAACTAGTCAAGGTTAACGTATATTAAATATAATTGAGCAGTGAGTGTGGGTCAATGAAAGGTGGTACAGCAACTGCAGTTATAAAGAAACTGGATCAAAGAAAGAGGCTACCTGTTTTGTCTGCAGTGTTAGAGATAAACAAAAAAGATTTAGAACTATCAGTATTAGATGTAATTAATATTTACAATGGGAGTGTTTGGCCACATAAAAATGATGGTGTAGTGAATAGCACTATGTAACATCATTATATATCTCATTATTAAAGAATAATATTTGATTAAACATGAAAGAGAAAAATATGTATTATTTCATAATATGTATGTGTACATATGTACCAATATTTGAAAAAGAGTGAATGAATTTATATTATTTTAAACAAAATTTTATTATCACCGAAATTGTGCTTTATTATTTAAAAATTTCCATCTAAATTATTGATTATTATACTGTAATTAATAAAATTATGGGGTTTATTTGAAATTATTTTCATGTGGAATATGTTAAAATTAATTGAGTTTGAAGTTTATTCAAAGAAATAAAAGATTTCCATTTTCCCAGTGTGGAAATGGATTTCTAAGGTGAATAATATTTTTATAGGAAAATGGAAAATTGGTTAAATTGAATGCTTACATAGTATGAACTGATATGAAGTAAAATGTTAAATTTTGCAGTTTTTGAGATGGATCTGAGGTTAAACAACTAAAATATGTATTCCATTTCAATTTTCAATTATGTATGGATGTGAATAATTTGAGGTGATGGCTCATATCAGTAAAAATATTTCTTTTTCTTTAAGTACCTTATGTATGCAACACAAGTTTTCTGTGAATTTTCCCTTCAAGGCACTTTCCATTACCACCCTTTTATTTTGTATGAAATAAATATCTTTTTGTTCAAGATTATTTTTTATTAATAACATCCAACATTTTAATAACACTAATATTGTATAGTTCATTCATGCATGACACTTAGTGGCATTCCAGCACACACCATTCATAACACCACCAATCATGGGCATGCATTCTGAAACATATATTTGATATGGGAATCCATTTATCTTGTACAACAGAGTTGCAATTTCAGTTACTTGGTCAATTTGACATTGATAACCACCACTCACACTTTTTATGTCTCACTATCTCGTTATTGGTCAAGATAAAAAAATCCAAAATACTGCTCAACTTTTCTCTTCAACGATAGGCATGTATATTAAACAACCTTTTCATAATAGATAAAAAAATCTGAGACAGTTCCAAACATAGAAAGTCCACTCCTTTTACTCACACAGTAATAACACTTCTGGAATAACCAGAATAAGTCACACAGATATGCAAAGTGCAGATAATGCACCTTAGTTTTGCCTCCCAAGACAAACCAATGGGCTCACCGAAAATCACTCGTAATTGACATTATCAGTCTGTTGGATTTTCACCTTTGCTTTTCAACTTTCACTCTTTATACTCATGATTGGAAGGCTTAAGCAGGACTTTAATCATGAGCATCACAAATTCACACCATGCCCCACTCGGCACTTGCAAAAATATCAAGGTTCAGGGCATTGCAAATGTGATGTTCAGTGCCATCATATGCATTGGCTGCACTCGAGCAGCATCTAAGGAACGTAAGGGACCATGGCGATGAAGCCCAGTCAGGGAAACCCTGGATATGGAGGCTATTGGTGCTCCCAATAGTCTTGTCCCAGCATGAAATGCTGCCTGCCCCTCACTCCCCCCAGCAAGTGCACATCGAGGGATGACTACACCCTTTGATGCACTACAATCAAATGCCTGGCGGTGTACCACCAACAGGGCAGATGCTGAAGGGAATTGTGGAAATGCAGATTCAGGGAGTGTGCGAAGGGTCACTAAGTGTTCATCACATGGGAAAGGCCTAGACAGTAGACGTGCCCTATGGTGGAACATAGCTGGTCTATTTCCAGCTTCTTCTTCAGCTACAAAAACAGAAGTAGGGTACAAAAGTCCATTAGAAATGTGGTTGACCAAAATACTGGGCCGAGAATATTCATTAGTATCAGCATCCCCAACATCTTCAAGTAATATCCAG
The DNA here is from genome assembly GCA_011762765.2 of Rhinocypha anisoptera. NCBI lineage: Eukaryota > Metazoa > Arthropoda > Insecta > Odonata > Chlorocyphidae > Rhinocypha > Rhinocypha anisoptera. The sequence continues at coordinate 3,075,133 of WURS02000018.1, forward strand.
TGTTTGGAAAGAGTACGTTTATTGTCAACCACACCCTCTCCCATTCCCCTTGAGTCATCATAAAGGGTACGCCGATCTAGCATCACTTCCAACCACCCAGGACGCCAACCAGCAACTCCTGATGCATGACTCACCAAAAGAGTTATTCTACGCCGATGTCTTCGCTGGCCTTCTCCAACAGGAGTGGAAGGGTCATCCTCTATGTAAGCCATTGTTGTGGCTGGGAAGTAATTTCCCTCTATTCCCACTCTTGGCACTGTCTCTCTTCTCTGGGTCCCAAAACCATTTTTGTCGGTATAGAACCTTGGTTGTGACCTTTGTTGACCATCTTCTGTATTTTGGTTCCCTCCTGCATTATTGGGAGCCTCTTTACAATTCCCAAGATCAGTAGAAAGCCTCATAAATAATTCGGTTTCACGATATCTAGGTGGCATTCCAAAGTCTATTTCATTCTCTACATATACACCATCTCCCATTGGGCCTGGTGTGTGATATATTCTCACTGTGTGGAGGAGTAGACGGCCATATCTAACTGATAGCTCAGATGCCACTGGACCAGATGTGATGATAATTTGACGACGATGTCTCCTCTGGCGATGCCCTGGCTCATCATCTGCTCCATTTCCTCCAGCAACATGTCCATCATCATTGTCATCACCTACATTGTCAGCAGCACCTTCATCTTCCTCAGCACCATCTTCCTCCTCATCAAGGACCTGCCTCTCTGGATCTCTAGCATTAGGATCAGGCATAAACAAGTATGCTCCACTGTGGAATTGTGCTGAGGGATATGCTGCAAAAGAAAGTGCTACTCGGGCATTTATACCAGCCGCTTTTCTGGTTATGGACCGTAGTAGTCCAGTTCTGCCATCTACTAAAAGGCGTAGGGCAGCATTTTCCAGTTGGACATCACCTCCTACTTCCATCTTACTGACACCAAACCAAGACCTCTCTTTTCCTCGTGATATCAATGCTCTAGGACACCAACCTCCACAGAAAATTGTGGCCTTGGAAGCAACAACACCATCAGACTTTTCTCCTAACTGGAGAGAATAAACTGCCAGTGCTAATGGAGGTAATTCTGCTATGAAAATAACCTCAACAACCTCGGAAGACATTTCTCTTCGTGGGTTCCATCCTCCCCCACTGCTGCCACCCATCCCGGAAGACCGCCATTCAGACCCCTCAGCTGTTGAGTCATTCCACACGGGGTTTATTTGGAAGGTAACTGGAGATCCTTCTGGATCTAATACACGGAGAAGAGCTGGATTCTTTACTGCTACATGCAACCTAACCAGGTCCTGCCTGTGTTGGGCTAGGGGATTAAACAGAACAATTTTTCGGAGGGGTTCTGTTGGGGACAGGGTAACTGGTAACCTTCTTGGAAGTCTTTCATATGACTCCCTTTCTGTGTCTGGCACAAGGGAGAAACCTTCATTCTGGGGCTTTGCTCCTGCAACTTCAGCTGCTGAGACCACTACTCTACCTCCTCCTGCTTCATCAACAGCTATTCCTCCGGCCTCAGCAACTTCATCATTTCCACTCCCACCACTGCCACAATCAAGCAGCACCTGAGCACACCTTGCCTGCACCCTCACAGAGTCCCTCAATCCAGCAAAGAGTTTGAGGGCATAGTCATGCATTACGAATGCTTTGGAAGTCCCTGTTATAGCATCATGGTGCTGGAACAGGGCTAAGGCACGGCGAGCTCGCACCAAGCGTTCATAGTCTCGCTCAAGGAGGGCTTTTATTTTTGCACCTCCACTGCTACTAGGACTGCCTCTGACCCTGGACAAAGCTGCAGTGTACATAATCTCAGCAGAACGTAAAGCAGCTTCCACCTCACGGTCAAGGGCTTTCCAGTAAGGCCTGGTGGTGAAGTAACCACTCCAGTAGGCAGGCCTGCCTTCTGAAAATATATCGCTGTATACAAAGAAGTCTCCTTTAAGAGTTCTTATGGAGTGGGGACCAGCTTGTGTTGCACGTTCTCTAACAACCCGGAAGTAGTCAGCAGGGGTGCCAAAGGAGACACTGGCCGAGGAATAGTCAGCAGGATGGGTTCGAATGTACTCAATGATCCGGGAATAGGACTCATATTGCTGGTCCCATTCTTGGGCGTGATCATAACGGAAGTCATCTCCCAGTGGTATGAGGGCCACATTGAATGGAGACAGAGAGGCAGCACGTGCATACTGCTCAAGCAACAGGCGTGATCTCTCGGCAACATTGCGGGCATCCACCGGTACTGCTCGAGCGGTTGCCTCAGTGTACTCCCCAGCAACACGCCGAAAGTCAAATGCAAGGCAGACCTGGGGAGAGCAAAATAAAATTGGTCATGGAAAATATGCTAGAGAAATTTCTTAATTTCATTGTAATAATTTGCAGGTGAAATTGGCCAAAAAATCATTTATATGACTCCTGTATCAGACATAATAATTTTAGCAAGCAACCATAATAATAATTTTGCTTTTATTTCTAGTGGTTACAAAGTAACAGAGAAATCTTCAATATATACGTATATGTTTATGGCAACACCATTTACATGCCGCCATTCTGTCAAGTCATAAATAGAATTTCTGGATGGGGATAAGTTCTGATGTCTTTTAATTTTAAAAGACAAAGTGTCAATGTAAATAGTCTCTGTTCTGGAAGGTCATTTTTAAGTATAAAAAGTAAAGGAAGTATTGAATCCTGAGGGACACCTTGTTGGATTTGAAGTGGCTTAGTCTGGTCTGATTTGGGGCCAGTTGTTGTGTTAGAAAAAGAGACCTTTAGCTGATGCTGAAATATTCCAGGTAGGGAAAATAATTTTTAAAATCTTGACTTTTAATAAGCCCTCTTCAGTAATTGCCATAATGTATGCATAAGAAGTTATTGTGCAGGGTTCATGGTAAAAAATTAGGTGGTTAATATTGAGATTATTCTGGTTCCAAGTGTGCAATTAGGTTTTTGTGAATTGAAAGGCATTTTCCTTTAGTCCTCAACCCATTGGTTGGTTGGCAGCAGCATGCTATCTCTGACATTGTTGGACTTTTTCCTTCATTCCTTAGTATGTTTCATAACCCACGTCTTTCATTATGATCATACAGGCCCCTTGGCCTGTATGATCACCTTGGCTATCCTGTATGTCTCTTTCCCTCAATGGATTGTTTCTCAATGAACTGCTTTCTCCATGCTTTCATGTCCCAATATATGGCCAAGGAGCATGTCTCTACTTTTTATTAAAGTTTGTCCCTGACTTCCTTTTTGTCCTTACTCTTCTGAAAACTTCATTTGTTATTCTATCACCCCATCATACTCTCATCATTCTTCTATAGAATGTTCTAATTTGTACCTCAAAAGGTCCAATCTTATTTTCTCTTCTGATCTATTCATGATTCACTTCCATAGAGGGACACACTCCATTGGAAGTTTGAAGCACTATCATGTGTTTGAATAACATATTGTAAAATATTGTTTTAGGAGGAAAAAAATTGTATTTGGCACTAAATTTGCTATGAATGAATTAGTTAGTACCTATTTGAGGAAATAATGTTGCAATATTTAAGTAAACCTATTGGGAATAGGTTATTGTAATTTTTATTGCTACTGTATAGAATGCTTTATATTTTGCAGTCATCAAAAAGAAAACATTTACTATTTCCATCTTATTGATAAACAAAATATTATAGTTATCTCAATTGCACATACTATTTCATGTAGTTCAAAAGTGTTATCTACTAAAAAAGGTTTAACAATTTATCATATATGTTAATTACTTTTATGTGTTACAATTTATTTTTGGGCCCTTTTGTAATATTTTAATAATAATAATCTTGTTGATGGGATAGGAGTTGGAACTCTTCACCCATGTGAAGAGTTCCAACTCCTATCCCGAAGACCTGAAAGAAGCCAGAATATCACATGAAGACATTGGTAACAGAAAGGTTTTTTCACAAAATTGAAGATTGGGTTATTGGCCAGGTAGAAATATGGAGTAATGCAAGAACAACTTTATCTGATGAAAGAAAGCTCATTCGAAAATAATGAAAGAGATATGGATAAAAGAAAGCCAATAACAGCAAAATTCCTCCATAATTTTACCAGCAAGGTCTCATCATTAATAATATGTATTAATAAAATTAAAATGTATTAAAATATTTTCTTTTACTTTTTATAACCTATTTATTTCCTAAAGAGTTTTTTGTGAGAAACATATTTATTAATATTTTTTGTAAGTAGCATAATATGTTTTAAAAAGTTATATTTATCTCAAAAAACTTAGTTGAACTTCTATTTCCAGAAATATTATAACTATAGTAGTGTTTATTAATATGAGTCTCAGCATTGAATGAATCACTTGATTTAAGTCTTAAAATTCAACATTAAATTAATACCAAAATGATACAGCATAAAGAAGGGGAAAGAGTATCACTAATTGTGCTTTGACTAATTATTCAGATATCAGTAAGCACTATATCATCATACACGTAAGTAGCTAATTAGTTATTAAACTGCTCTTTTGAAAACCACTATTATACTGGCATACCCTAACATGGAGAAATACTAACCTGAGGGTGTGGTCCACATGAGTGCTTGATGGAGTAAATATCAAATGGCTGATTATGAACTAGAAGGGAGGTTTCAGGAGAATCACCAATGCCAGCTGGAAAAAAATTGAAAGTCATGATATAGATGAAGTATTGTGAATTAGTTAAAGGATAGTATGTATGTTTTGTAAACAGAGATTGAAATAATTTGAGAATGACCAAACTGAAATGATTCAATACACCCAGAGTTGTTTCTAAGATAAATCCTATTAATTTAATCTTGTTGGCGTTTACTAATTAGTATTGGTTTGCAATTTTATGACTCAACATTAGTATAAAGGGACTTATATTTAATCTGTGATTTACTGTTGGGATTCATTCAAAATAAAGGGACTATTTTCAGTGTTTAGATATATATGTAGAACTTTACTTTTATAAAATAAAAGAAACAAATGGTCATGAATTGTTAAAAAATTTAGTCCTTTCATAAAAGGAGGAAATGAAAGCTATTGAAGAGCTGGTTTTATCACTGATTAATAAATTTAATTTGTAACATTCAAAGATCAATTCAAGAGATAAATGCTAACTAGAATTAGTGGATTCCTTGAAGTAACACAGAAATATCAGTCAATTTTTATATATACCTGATCCAACTCTTGGCATTTGTGTGCTCTCCCACCCCTGTTTCCAGATGAAGTCCATCATTTGTTGTTCTGCAAGCCACTGCTTCCAGGCATAGTGTATTCTTTGAATCACTGCACCACGTGATACACCTGACGCCTTGAGAAGATATGGCATTGTTGAGCCATGACCAAAGGGATCAACAGCCCAACCGGTCTGAGGACTGACTCCAAGTTGACTTCGCATCCATTGGTGACCTGGGAAAAATTTAATGAAATGGATATATGCTTAATCTAAATGCAAAAGGATTCATTTTTTGATGATTTGAGAAGAACCTCAACATATTGGTAAGTGCATGTAAAACTTTCATTTTTCTCAGGAAAGTAATTTGCAAATATATACACCCATAATAATTCATTCGTAGTTATTATATCAGTCAAAGGTAGGTTTCTGATGGCAACAGGATTATTGGACTCAAGAAATTTATGTACAGCCTATTTATGTTTGATGTAAAATTAACAATATTCCAATTTAAGTTCTACATGCATACTACTCCTCTCCATCCCATCTAATATATCTCCCATCATTACTTTGTTTTCTTAACATTTTATCTTCTAACACACTTCAATATCCAACCCCTCCCCTTCATTCTTCCAATTTCTTGGTATTTTACCCAGCAACTATCTATCTTCCCCTAGCATGCCAAAAATATATTTGTTTGTCCTTCAGGAATAAACAAGGTTGTGATGGTCTATATTCAGCGTGAAGGGTATTATTATTGTGTGAAAAAAGTACAAATTATGCCCTTCTTTCATAATGGTAGGGTACTAATCTTATTTCCAACCGGGTTAGCCTGGTGGGTAGCGTGCTCGCCGGCTAACCCAAAGGTCGCGGGTTCGAATTCCACCCAGGGCATGGGTTTTGTGTTTGTCCAGATGGGTTTTTCTATGTATTGAAGAGGTGCAAAGTGACCATAGCCGTCGAAGCACCCTATAAACAAAAATACTACTACTACTACTAATCTTATTATGAGTTTGTGTGGGAAGCAGCATTTATTATGAAAGGTGAAATTATGGTAGACATTATTTTATGGATTGTATAAGAACGAACGGTATATTTCACATTACTGTTATCCTTGGTTTTATGAGCTTTACAGAGGCAGGAAGGTTAAAGCTGATCTAAAGATTTTTTATACATTAACTGGAATCACATTAATTAGGGTGTTGAACATCATGATTCCCATTCAAGTCGACCAATTCGTACAAGTGAAATGAATATAAAATGTATTTTTTGCTTTCTTTGTGCTTGGTAGAATGGTATATGGTTAATTACATTTTTTGCGAATCACTTATATAGAGGCATCTCATAAAAGTTGAATAAGTGAGCTTGAAACGTCAGCAGCTGAAAAATATGGAAAAGGTAATCCTATACTCAGCTTTAATTTGTAGGTATCAAATACTGTGAGTCTATACTAGGTCATCCCATCCAGACTCTAAAACAATAAGTTTCTTTCAAAAGCATGCCTCGCATGCAATGGCTTATTCTAAATAATTGTAGGCCGGGTTGTTACATCAGGAATTAATAAATCCTCATGCATTTTTTGTTTTTCTCCTATTTCATTCAATATTCCACTGAATGTACTTAAAAAATGTTGACAATTAGAAGTGCATGCAAACAATCTGCAACATAAATTTGGGTGATTTGACCATGAAGGTCAGTGTCAACCGTTGTAGCGATAGCACATTGACATTATTTCCTGTTCCCAGGTTCTAAACTTTGGCTTTTTTCGTTTAATTAATTTAAGTTTGAAAACTGGCTTCTATCTGGGTATTACCATTCCATATGGGCAGTTGAATTATGGCCTTGGAAGAGCCTTGCTACCCTGTGAATTTTCTCGATTTAACAAAACAAATGGACTTTGAGATTGCAGCTATACTATAGCCAATATAATGTTTACCCTATACAAATAACTGAAAATTACTTGTTGTGAAGTGAAACGCTCAACTTTTCAATATAAATTTTATTAAACACCTCCAAAATTTTGTTGAAGATTAATATCGGTACTTGGTTAATGGCAATACACAGTATCTTCTCCCCTTCATAGGGCTTGTCTAATTAAATTCCCTACAAATAATCCACACTTATTAAAATATTGTATGGGTATTTCCGCTTCTCGATGGGTAACTATTTTGCATCGAGATTTGATGGCATTTACCTCATTTAGATTAGTGACGCTCAAATTTAATTACTACTAAAAATGCGCTCCAAGGGGAAACTTTTGATTTATCATGTGCTATCGTTTTATCGTTATTTAGGTGACAATTTGAGTCCATTAATTCCAAGTTATGGGACAAAATAATTAATCCAGCCATTTCATGGTAATTAACATGATCGAATTTCAGTATGCCTCTCACAGACGGTTTATTCTAGCATCAAAGGCGTTTGCAACGCGTCTCTCTCCCTTAACTGGTTTATGCGTCAATTTCTGCTCCACTAGAACTCAGCAAAATTATTTCAGTACTGACGTGAATATATTTACCGTTAATCCGACGTTAAAGGCCAGATTTGAATTAAAATCTATGCATAAAAATATGAATTTTCACGTTAAATTTCAATTTTCATGCAGCCAAAATTCATGAACACGCATGCTCCCCTTATGAAGGTCTTACGGATATGGTCACTTTACGCTATAGTGAATCACATGTACACATTTATTCCATTTCATTATTAATTCAAAGTGAATAAAACTCGATTAGCAGCTGCTTATTAACTCGAAAATATCTTCTATCAGTTTCAGTCTATTTACAAAATTAATACATCAAGGAAATTACTCCAGATATATATTACGGGAGTTAAAAAAGATATTGATTTGCGATTTGAAGGAGCTTTGAAAAAATCCTGATTTTGATCCACTTCTCGTACCAATGAAACACTTTGGACTCGTTTATCTTTCACTCTCAGATTAAACTTGTTTCAGCGCTAATTAACAGTTAAATAGCAGAAAAAAATTTAAAAGTTTTATTTTTATATGTTTACGTATTAGATTTTGGATAATGCCGCCTGTTGTACTTAGAAGTCAAATCACACGGTTTTTTAAAACAACTTCAAGACCTTGCCGATACTCAGCGAAGAGCACGTAATTTGATCAGGATCATACCAAGAACAGCATTGTAGCATTCAGTAAGAGACTCCCCCCCCTCACGTGAGGTACCTCTCTCGCGTATCTCTTTCCTACCTTCGATCAGTTGGTCCAGCATTGCATAGAGATGCGAAGTCGCTTCGTCCGTCATGACCCATCCTCCAGTTGCAATCTCCAGTCGACCATCTTCGACGAGCCGCTTCACTATTCTTCTTTTCGAGGGATGCGCACTGAAAGTTGGATGGAGAAGAACCACATTAATATTTGGGGTTCTGCTGGAATTTGAGAGAGCTTCATGGAAATCCTACGGTAACTTGTCGAATCGGACGTTTCTTATCGCGCGATGGATAAAATGAGAGGGTCGGTTGGGAGGTCACTGCGACGCCATTTCTCTCCCCCAGCGTAAGGTACGGGGATATATGATTTTGGAATAAATATGATTCGTCAGTGTGATTCTAAAATATATGAAATGTTGTCATTGCTTGGAAGAATCTCTATATCAATTTCCATATTCTACCCACAAGATCGCTTCTTAATCCAGATATGATCATAATTACCGATTGATTTTCGAGTAATTTTCTCATAAAATGTTATAATTTTGACTAAGGCTTAAACCCAGAATTTCCCTTCTTCCTTCAAAAATCATGGTTTTTGAATCCAAAAAAGTCGAAGAAATAATCGAAGACATGAGTACACTGTATTTTAGATCAGAAAGTGTCGACTAAATGAGATAAGCAGATTGTCAAATAGCTTAGTTCAGTAATATTTTTTTCCAGAACGGATTGTGATCGAAAGGTACAGTGCGCGTAAGTATCCTCTTTGCGCAAGGTAAAAACGGTTATGGTTTTCCCTTTGGGATCATGGTTTTCCCTTTGGGTTATGGTTTTCCCTTTGGGACTTTTGGGCTATTACAGGCGTATGCAAAGAAAAAATAGTGCTGTTTGTTATTTGGGACCAAGCGACCTTAAGTATAATGAAATATATAGAAATTCAAACAAAAAAATATAATTTAAATATAAAATGGAAAATGTTAGTGACAGGGATCCCAGAAGTCACGGAAAAACCTTCTAATTCCAAATTTTGTTAACACAAGATGATAATGAAGGATAATCTACCGGTTAAGGTAGGTTTTTGATGAACATTAACTTAGGTTGTCTGCGTAACACCTGACTTTGATCCCTCTTTAAAACTTTCTACCCCCTATCATTATCCAAAATCCCTATTCTCTCTTCCTACCCCTACACCGCTTACCCAAACATTCTACCCTCCATTACAACCTTTAGCAACCCAATGCCTCTGAGTACTCCAAAATACATTTCTTGCAGCCGATGTTATAATACCACTAAAGCAATTTTGAGTCATAGAGATCGCCAGAAAAACGTACGTATACATAGGTACTTCATAAATAACATTAAATGTACCAAAAGGTATAGAAATATTTCAAAATAAAGACGCAACTGTACTAATCACCTAATGCAAACATTCCTTAATGCCTAGTATCTTTCGAAGAAATTGATGGTAACAATCTTACCTTTCCCACCACTCCGACAGGAATGATATTTCCGTCCAGATGAAAGTCATGTTAGGGTACTGGACCATCTTGTCCACCATGTTGTCCAGAATCTGCCTCGTTTGGTAGTGAAAGTAACTATCGAAAGTCCTCAGCCATCCTGGATCGTTATGGGAGTGCGGAACAACTATCACCTGTAGAAAAAAGAGTGGTACTTATGAAATTATTTCCTGTGGTTTAAAGCAAAAAATCACAAAGAGATATTAAAGAGCGCTGTGTACAATAGAGCGCTACATTTAAGTTTATTCTGTGACACTTTAATGTTATGACCAAAAAGGAGTTGCAAATGTTTGGTTGCAATGTGGCAAGCCAGGGTCATATTTTCAATTCACTCGAACCATATATTTTTAGGAAGTAAAAATGTATGGAATGTTGAATAATTGGAATGCCATTTAGGAACAAAAACTGATTTTGATGTATAGCATATTGTCACTTATAATTCTTCGGTCAAAATATTCCGTGATAAGATATAACTAAATTAAAAGTATCTACCACCAAGAGTATAATGACCTAAGGCCAACTTGCACGGTGCATGATATCATGCACCGTGTGTAAGGCAAATTTTCCTCGCCGGATTCTGTCATGCATGAGATATCGTTTCCAGCGAGATCATGCACAAGTGCATGCACATGATATCATGCACCGTGCAAGATGGCCTTTAGAATTTGTCTGTCATGAGACGAGAAAATGCGGGAAGGCGGTACATTACCGTTGCGGACTGCGAATGAAACAGTATATGGCGCAAATCAAGCGCATAGGCACTGTGCAAGCTCAGTGCTTTCACTCCGTTAGAGGTTTGATGGAAGGGGAACGAGCCCCGTAAACTATGTATGTCTAGTAAATAATGTGAGTTCGATTGGATTCGGGGTTAATGGAATGGGATTTTGTGAGAGTGCGTGAAATGGTCTTTGATAATAGAAGCTGAGGAACACTTTCCACAAGTAGTTTGGGCGGCGCCTAACTCCGGAAAAATAAGTAAACTCCAAATCTCTCTCTCGAGAGCATACAATGAACGTGAAAAATAAAAAAAAATAAAAAGTTTCGAGGAAGGAGGGAGAGGAAAGGGGGAGGGCGCGGGGGACTTGGCACAAAGGAGATGAATGGGATTAGTTCACAGCACAATGAGCTTTCTTAAAGGGGAAGAAGACAAGATGGCGGAAGCAGGTATAAAAAAAGTGGGGTAGAACGAGGGGAGACGGTACCATGGACGGCGGGGGAGGGAGACGGGAGGGGTGTGGGCGTAGAAAGGAATGGATTCCCGCTTTCTTTCATCCACTCCTCTCCCCTTAATTCCAACGTCCTTTTCATTAGTGCCACCTTCTCCTTCTTGACCCCTCCCTCGCACTCCTCTTCGGCACCCCGTTTGTGCTCAGTTTATTGAACCTTAATTTTATCCCGTTCTAATTAAAGGAAGTGAGAGAAAAAAACATCGTTTTACCGGAACATTGTGCTTGCACTCCATGCGTAGCTCTCACTTTTTTTTGGAATTTCTATTCTCCCGCGCGAGTTCATTCCTCGATCTCTCTACCGCTCGCGTTGTGGACTCAGCAGAAGATAAGATCTCTCAAGTTTTTTCTCGAATCTGCTCTCCCTTGAATAGTTTCCTTCCCTAAACACCGAGGACCGAATTTTCTGTGTCGAAAAAAATCTATAGCTTGTACAAAATATCGCTAATATTTTTCTTGATGGTGCTGTTCAAATTCCGATCGGCACTAATATCCGGCTCTTTAGACTGGGAGGAAAGGTTCTCGTGGACCGGAATTGAAGAAAGTCAGAGGTGCCTCCGAAAGTAAGTTTCAGGTAGTTTTTCAACTATTTTTTTCACAGTAACTCTCTGATATTCAGGAACATTCCGTCAAGGAGTTACAGTTTCGCAATTAGGCTGTCGAGAGGATATCCGTGGTTTCCGATGAAATTAAGTTTAAGATGAAATGGAAATGAAGTAATAAAACATCGTGCAGCAATAATCATCACCGACAATCGTCGTTTTGATGATTCGTTTGCTGCAAATTCCATTTCCGAATTTTTTTTTGCAATCTTTGGAATTCGACCACTGCTTTAGATCCATACAAATAAAGTTTCCGTAAAAGGTACCGTAAGAGGAAGCAACCACTCTCTTGATCCTTGCTGGGTTAGCATTGGAAAATTTTTGGCACTCAAGGCCCAAGGGAATTGATATTAGCGCCTACCCCCCCAAGCTCTTTCGAAGTTTTCACGGGTTGCTATAACTCCCCGAGAGGAATAATGCCTGCTCGTTTTAAGTTCCCCATCATTTTCATCAACCCATTGAAGACACACAAGTATATTTCCTTCGGTGCCCTCAATGATGATGGCTAATTAAGAAAAAGAGGGTGAGGAGATGAAGACTAACGTTCTGTTTTTTTTCCTTTCGGACGGAGCTGGTCTAATTTGGGAAAGAACCCCCTCTTTAAGGGTCCGTGCATAAAATGTATACGGTCTC
>WURS02000018.1:3100289-3119917 GCA_011762765.2 Rhinocypha anisoptera
AGGGACCTATTGATTTCTAAACTTTTTACATAAACTCCAACTAATGTTGTAAACTTTTTTAGCCGGAATTAATATACGAAACGCCAAACGTTATATATTTACTTTATAAATATATATACTAGAATGACTACAAAATTCTAACAGGGTTTTCAATTATTTACTCTACGGCGGATACTGTCAAGACGATTTATTTAATATATTTTTCAGTATCTATTTTTTAAATATTATTTATTTTTCATAAAATACTACGACAAGAAAACGCAATTTAATTACACCTTTCTGAAAATGAATAACATTAATCAATTTAGGATTTTGGTACCCATAAGTTTCTTTAAGTTATAGTTCTGTTCATTTTTAAAAATATACTTACCATTAAAATCTAACTAAATATTTTTTAATTTATTTTTTATTAAGAATGGTCTTCGTGTATTCGCTAGTTAATCCCGCTAGTTTTCCAATTATTGCGTGACAAATAAGTGATGAAGGCATTATTTTCACCCATTCGGAAGATGCTAATTCTTCTCCCTTCAAAATAGAATTTTTTTATTAACTTGACTTTATAGAGGACGGATGCAATTCAAAAGGAATATATTGGATGTCAAGTGATAATTAACGCTTTATAAGGGGAAAACCATCAAAATCAATAACCCTCCTCTACAAACCCCACGAGAGAATGAATCTACTTACTCAACAGCGTCGACACCGTGATGTAAAAAAATATCTTCAAAGTTTTAAATATAAAAAAATTAAGATCGTGAACCTCCAGATAAATAATTATAATGACTTTATTGTGGAGAGTTCGAGACTTGATAGGATTCGAGTTCGATTCTTACAACTGACCCGTAAGGAGTACAGAGTAAGTAAATACAGAGTACGCATCCGTCTCGATTTCAAAATCGAGGTTTTTTTTTACTATATAACGTCCCCGGAATCGAAGTAAGGGGCTTCACCGAAACGTGAACATCTGTCCCTCCCGCCGTTTACTCTGCAGTTTAGACGTTTCGGGGAATTGGAGCTACGGGATTGAAGGAAGTGAACTGCTTGGAAGAGGGAATGTGTTCAGCGTGTGGGGCGATAAGCAGGGAAACTTCGGGGCGTGGAAGAGGTGGGGGCGTTGGAAACATGTGGAGCTAACCGTGCGAGTTGAGAACGATGGGCTTTGGGTGGACAGGACGCGGACAGGGCGAGAATGGGAAGAAAGCGGGACGGAATGGACTCCGAGCTCGGGAAATGGCTTCTCGGGCGCCGCGCCGAGGTTTAAGCTGGGAGGGGGTGACCAAGTCGTTCGTTTCCCCTACCTAACTTTTTTTTCTGACGGAAGGAAGGATAAATAAAAAGGTTGGAATCGGGACCGAAAAACGGGGGGAAGAATATATGTAGGGACAGGAGGCGTACTCGTTCGCAGAGGTGGCGTCTCTATGAACCTTCAAAAATAAAAGGTAGTCGCCTGAAAACACACACCCACACACATTCCCACACGTGAAATCACAAACACCTTTACGGCGACCCACACGCTACCTCTCGATCGCGCCTACTTTCAGAATTACGGGATTTACACTACGACGCTATTGCTGCGAGTTTTACGATCCGACCACCTCTCTCGCTCTCTCTCTCTTCTCACACAAGAAAGGAATATGTGCGGACAGATATAAAGAACAAAGGTGGCGATGGGTATTGGAATAGTCTAATGGTGGGAAAAAGGGGAAGGGTGGGACAGGACTGAGTTCGGAGATGAGAACGACTGTGAAATGGGGGTCGAGTGGCACGGGGTGAGTTAGAGGATTGTGCAATCTGCCATCGAAGGCGAAATGAATGAGCGACTGGTCTCTTGCGTTGTTTGAGGAGGTGAGGATGGGGGTGGTGTCAGTAATCTGGGTTTGTTGGGGTGAAGAGGACTTTCGTCTCTTTGCTGGTTTATAGGGTAGCTACCGTTTCATAAAGGCGAACTTGAGTTTTCTCTTTTCCCCCCTTTCCGTCATTTTCCCGCTGTAGAATTATTAAGAATGAAAATCCTCAAGTCACCGTATTGATAGCTTTCTTCTTTAAGGAGTTTGGCAAGGTTAAAAACCTCCCGAAAGTCATCTTCGTGGTCTTTATTATGATTTTTTTTGCTTGAAATGCTTCTCCGCTTGTATTATAAAGTATCTCCCTGTTCAGCTTGCGAGAATTTAAAGTACTCAAATAATTTGTTTTTATCACGCTTTGAATTGTAAAACATATAAAAAATGGAATAGGTCTATACTATTTTAATTATCGCAGAAATATTACATTATCTCCTTATTATCAGAGTACACTCGTATATAAGTCCACAATTTCAATGGCATTTCTTATGTTTTCCTTGCACATGTATAGCATGAATAAATGAATTTATCTACTTGTCACTACTTTCGTGAAATTATCTTCCGATTGAGAAGTGCTAATTTATCTTAAGTTGGACTTTAGAATAGTTGCTTAAAATCCAAGATGTATAATTGCGTGATTTATTACTCTGGAAGTAATGATTTAAATTTCGTAACGGCTGTAAGTATATAACAACATGAAGTATTCCACCTAATAAAAATAATATGGTTGAATAATTGTATAATTTTTAAATATAAAATTAATTAAATATATGCAACATTTTAAAAGAATTCTGTTTCCACACACTTTTGAAAAATCTTTGTAAGTTTAAATTTGATAGTACATTAAATCCCAAAAGGTAATTAAGTAGTGACTCGTATGAAAACGGAATAGTAATGACATGAATAGGCTTAAGGATTGTTATCGGAATAAAAGCGTTCTCTACCCTACAACTTAATCCTCCCAGAAAAAAACTTTTCTTCGAATTTATTAACTAGAATGGTAGGATGAACAAGTTAACAAATTTCGAGGGATAAAGGTAAAAAAACGTGGAATTAATTAATGAATAATCTTTTGCCTCAGATTTTAATTGAAAATAGTACTCTCTTCATATTACTGTAAGGAATAAAGCCATTTAATTTTTCTTTTCAAATGCGACGGTGTAGTTGACAAAATTGGAAAAAAAATACTTTTGGACTCGAGCGATATCGACGAGATCTAAGGCAATAATCAATTTTTTTTAAATCTCAGTGGGAACCCTGCAAAAAAATCGTGAGAATAACGCCAGTAAAATGCAATATATCATCCTATTATTCATGCACGGCGGTGGGGGAGCTTAATACCATCCCATTATTCCCTTTTTAATTCCAAAGTTCCTCAACCTTGTTAAGCTGGAATTGAAAGTTTTTCCCCCGACCGAATTAACGTGGGTGGACTGGAATGGAGAGGGCGGAGATTTAGAAAAATGAGAGCACTCCATCTCTACCCCGGACTCCCATCTCACATTCGCTCACTTTTCTGCATTCTCTTCTTCCTCCTGTCTACCCCCACTCTCACCGCCACGCCGCTGGCAGGGTAAGAAATGCGATAGAAATATCCCATTCCCTTTTCTCTACCAGCACACCTTTCCACCTTCGCCAAAAGCTCTTCCTCACAACTCCCAACTCCAGTAGTCGCCCCCCTCTTCCTCATCCTTCCTTCTTCCCCTTTTTAGACACTGCCCGCCATCCGCCAATGAATGGACGACCCTTAGCCCTTCAAAAGGTTCGATCTCGCGTTCAGGAGAAAATAAATTGCTGGGCCAACAAAAGGTGATTCCCCGACTTTAATCAGACTGCGGCGGTTGGCGAGGCTTCGAGTTCTGTTCTCTCTCTCTTTATATATCTCCATCCCTCACTCTCTCTTTCCTTCCCCTCCTTCGAACCATGTTCTTTTTTGCACCCTTCATATCCATTCTCTTGTTCCCTTCCTCACTTCCTTTCTCCTTTACCCCTTCTCTTTTCTTTCTTTCTGCCTTGCTGTCTCCTTCAAATGGATTGTTTGGGTCCTCTCCTTTCCTTTTTAGGTTTTATTTGTTCATCGGAAGAGGTTTCGGGGTGAAGTGGAATCTTCCTCTTCCCCCTATTTTCTGCCAGATATTATGTGCTGAAACGACTCTTTTCGTTCTCTTTTTCCCGTTCAGAGTATTGGGAATGTCAAGGTGTGCCACTTCCATTGCATTTGGTGTTAGATAGCAAAAATGTTGGCCCAACGATAGCTACTCTTCTAGCCCGTGCTTTGATATGCACGGATGAAACATGACAGATTTTTACTTTGCAGAAAATCATATTCCAAAGAAGGAAAAATAATAAATATTGCTTATGCTGAATATACCTAATTTAGTGCTGTCTTTCACTTTTGATACAGTGAGTTGTGGAACCATTATATTATAGAGCAGGTACAATCTTCCCCGGGGTCAGAAGCAATAAAATTACAGTTAGATGATATTTTAATTATTGGCTAAAGTTTACGATGATAATGTATGATTCACTACATGCTATTATTTCCAGTTTGACCGTAGTATAATGTTGTATTGCAAAAAATACTTCGAATGTATTTTAAAATAAAAAATACATAAATATATCGATATAGCACAAAAAAAAGCTGGAGGGTCTAAAAATGACACGATAAATGTGCCATTGATCCACTGGGATTTCTTCACAGATTGTCTGGAAATTATGTTGATTGCCACCCGTTAAGGTTTAACTTAATACTCTCGGGAGTAGAAGATAATTGGGAGAACTCAAAATTGCAAAGTTAGCACATGTTTTCTGTCACGGCGAATTGACCTAGAAACGGGTATTCCCGCGACGCACAGAGATCAAAATTCTCGGTGGTTGGAACACGTTTCAGGATTCGATGGCTTCCTGGCATACTAAACACGTGTCCCTAAATTTCCCTTCCCGAGAACAGCGAGGACGTTTTAGTGAGTCGACTAAACGATTACGCCGGCTAGAAATATCCACTGTCTACCCTTTTGGCCTTGACATTTAGTCCTCCCGCTTGTCGAGAGTACTTCTGGCGCCGAGGGCGATACCACGGCTGGCAGACGATTTCATTTCAATAATCATTGCCCGGGAACGGGCGGACGAGCTTCGTGTGGAAGGTGTGGATCACTGATGAATAGGTGTAATAAACGGTTAGTGTCACGGCTGTTATCATTAATAACGTGGAGTCTACGCCAATATTTATTCGGTTTCCTAGTCACGTACGAGTACCGCTCCCCCAATAGGGTCATCGAATCTATCGGGTTCTACTTCGTTTGACAATGGCACCAATTTCGCAGGATTTCTGCCTAAACGCTCAAACTAAGAGAATCTGGGTGAAGAGACGACTTATGCAGTGAATATTGACCCATTCTGAGGTTGCTATCGATTATTGCAGTCGGTTTTTTGGTTATATTTCCGATAGAAGGACGGGACATGGAATTCAGAATCGAAGACAAGAGGAACGGGGAGCATGGAGAGGAGGCGAGTCAGTCCCTGTTGTTGTCAGGCGGCCAGAATGAAGTTGGTGTTTGGCTTGTTGTTTTTAAAGAGTTCATTAGGCGTCTGATTAAGAGAGAGGGAGACTGGATATTGCCCGCTCGTGAAGCGGGTAGGAACGAACACCAACTGGGTTGAACAAGTTTTCAGGAATTTATTGAATCTCACGGCATATCTTGAATCTTAATCGAGTTTATGTCCCTGTATACTCGAGCGCCCTCTTTCGGTTGTAGGGATATTTTCACATTAACTCAATAGTCCATGATTTGATGACTTAAAACATATCCCGAAATCCCTTCAAAATATAAGGTCAGTTCTTGGGAGAGTAAATAATCCTAGAATATTAAATGAATATGAAGAAAGGTACAATATATTATGATTGTAAGCAAAATGCTGGAAATAAAAATATCTTAGATGAAACATTTAGTTGAATTGATTATATTCAAAATGTGTCAGTGTGACCAGTTATAAAGTTCCAAGAGTAGAAAACGTAATTATATTAATAATATTTTTATTTAGAGGTAATAAGTTTTTTAACCCCTTTGCAGATATATTATCTTCAAATTTTTAAAAGTTTGAATCAACAAAAATCGGTGTCCATTAGCACGAATAATGCACTTAAAATCTCAGGAAATTAATGTACTTTTTAAATGTCCTTCAGAAATAATTATGTTATTCATGGGCATCGGCAATTATACAAAAGAAATTAGTTTTGACGTAATTGGGGGAGATTGAATGGTGCTAATAGGAAAACATCTTGAATATTTTAAATGAATAAATATTTTCTTGAATAAATTAAGTAAATAAAAAGGATAAAAACGCCAGAGGGCGATGATTTTTAGCAATGACAAATGTATATATATTTATATGATAGTCATATATGAAATACTTATTTAATATCTTTAATTAATATCAAATAATGTGAGCAAAAATAAATCAATGTGAGCAAAAATACTTTTATAATATAAAATAAGTCATCAAAACAATCTTATTGAAGCTAATTTAATTCTGAAGTTAATAGAGTATTTGGAGTTGCTATGTCAAAAATTGATTCGAAAATATTCGAGGAAGAATACCCCTTGAGTAAGGGTGATAAGATTGCTCCGTACTTATTTCTCAGAATTTGACGCCAATTTGTGAAAAAGCAGTGCAGCATAATATTAAAAAAAACTCCATTATAATTCACAAAAATAGTATTTTGAAGTAACCTTTTGTTGTTATCAGAATAGTAACAGTCCTTAACATTTTTTTGATATCCAAATAGGGGCAATAAAGTGTTAATTTAATGGATGGAAGTAAATTCATGTAGATGGTCGCTGAAAGTTGAAGCTTCGATCATTTATCATACATTTTTACCAATGCATGTAGAAAACGGATTTATTTAAACATAATTTTGAACATAAGAAAAACGTGAACCTTATATTTCTGTAGTTGTATTTACATTCCGCAGACCTTTTTTGTTTCTATTTAAGAGTTATTCAGTGAATATTTCAATCTCGAGCTTTTATTCATTATTGAGTAATAATTTGAGTCATAATTGTGAAAAATTACTCATGGAATTAATTTCAAAATGTATTTTGTAAAAATTTATTTCCCAAATAGCATGCCTTCTTATGTACATGCCAAACGGTATATTTTTTAAGGAGTCTGAAAATGTGATTGATAGCTTTTTTCGAAATATACCTCCATATTTAATAACTAAATTTACTTGTATCTGTTTATTGATAAACTACAAACGGCTGTCCACCACGTATTTACAGAATGCTGTATTTTCTCGTTTCCATTTATTTTTTTACCAAGATATTCGATCAAACAATGTTAGCAGATATCAGTTCTTTGGCAAAAGCTTTACATTAGATAAGCATTATGATCTTGATTATTCTTTGGCTCTGGATCTCTATATAATTAGTAATTCCTTATTACTTAATTCCTTTATTTGTCACAATATAGCAGGCGTGATAACCTTATACGAAGTATTAAAACTTATGAAAAATGTATATTTTAACACTCATGCACACTACATCTAGGAAAAAATGCTGATATGCGTAAATCATTGATAATATATTTTGCTATGGAAATGTTACGTAAAAATAAAATACGTTAATATTAGAATAAATAGTATAGGTATAATATAAGTATAGTAAATGATTAGATATATAAAATAAAATAAAAGCTAATATTATCGGTTGATTTTCATTGTAAATTACACGATTACGACTTGCGGAACAGCAAATTTTTACCCTAATGACCATTCATCAATTAGGTATATAAGCATATAAACGGTAACACTTTGCCGTCAATTCCTGAATGAACTTTGCGACGCAATGAAAAGGAAAAACCCTATGGTGTTTCGAAGTTATCGGTATGAGATGAATTACAAAGTTTGTGATCATTCTCCAAGACTCATGCTTTGCCCATTTCGTTGAGCATAAGATTTCGTTGAATCATTGCCATAACTTTCACAGCGGTGGACTTAATGCCTAATATAGTAGCTGATTTAAACTTTATAACCACGTACAATAGTATATTTTTGAAGTAACCATCCATTCACCGATAGGTAATTATTAGACACTAGAAGTTATGTCTTTTATATTACGTTAAATTCTCCTTCAGGTCAATATACATTATACTTGCTTTATTCCAGATTAAAATATCAATTACTCTTTGCCTTATCATTGCCTTATTCATTCAGTATTCTACCTTCTATCACCGACTTCTACACTCCATTTCTTCATGCTATCGGTCCCATCCACATTTCCTTCGTATTTTCCCCTGCAATATCCTCTCTTCACTACCAAACCGAACTCATCATCGTTTGTCTTCCTCTTGGCCCTTCTTTATTCTTATCGAAACCCACATCTCGAAGCCTCTAACCACAGATCACATTCTATCCTCAAGTTAAAACTTTCTAAACCATAAAACTCCACGGTCCATATGAGAATATTCACACATGATGACAACTCGAGGGTTTTCAGTGATGATATTTTGGAATAATATCTCTGCGAGTTAACGTAAAACACGCGTGCTCAGGCACACATGAAGATATGCCATATGTTATCGCCTTCTATTATCTCTAAATGTAACAAAATTTTCACTTCATCCATTTGCTTCTTCATTGTTAGAACTGAGTACATAATTTTTTTTGGAATTGTAGCTTACGAGAGCCCCCATACTTACCTGATAAAGTTGTCGTATAGTCGAATATCTCCGTGGGTGAATATGGATTCATGTGATTTGCATTTTTCATCTTCCAACTTCCGCCATCGAGTCCATCGCCCTCTAAACGGTCTCCGTAGAAATGCGAGGGAAAAAATGAAGGCGCGGGAGCGCCGCCGGAAAAAAATAATCAATCATGTTTAGCCCTGGATGCCGAAAGCCGACGCTACGTTCCGTATCATCCATCAAAAACATGAACACACGCACACGCTAGCGGGAGATCAGCTGCATACAGGCGTATCAGGTTTATTCGTGGATGGAGGAGCTGTTTAGCTAATATACGAAAAATGATAAAAATTCAAATACAACCAAAAATTTACGGTAAGGAGGGTGTACTTTAACGAGCCCTTAAGTGTTCATTAGACGTAACTTATGGCAATACATGCCTCCTCCTTTACTATCTTAAGGATACGATTGTAACTTAATGAACACTTTTATTCCTGTATAAGGATTTTATTAATAGGTCCTAAATGCTAATTTATGCCATATTTTCGATTGACGCAATCCCAATAATTTAATATGGAGTTAAAGAGCTTCCACGAATTTAAATTTTCAAAATTATTTATTCTATATTTAAAACGTTAGTACTAGAAAAACTATCGTGTTGTTAAAAGCAAACGATTTGAGAGGAATTACTTGAAAATTATAAAGTATTGTGAAATATAAATTAAGTATTATCACCCTTACATTCACTAAATATTGTTGTCTTGCGGTCTTTCTTGGAATAATCTAGTAGGATATGTTTTGAGAGTAATTTTTCCAACACTTGACTTTTTTCATGGAAGTGTGTTAAAAATTACTTTTTCCGTAGCGTAATCGCAAATGAGGATTAATGAATGAAACTATTGCTTTGTAACTCATTGAATTTAATAAGCTCAACACCGTTGTGTGATAAAAAAAAAATTGCTTGCTTGAATGACAGTCGTCAGGCGCATGAGAGTGCTTTTAAGATCGCTATGATGTTACCGAATGACGAATTCAAGGTTTTCAGGCTCAACTTTGTGGGCGTTCAGCATATTTAAGTTCATGTCACAGCAAATATCGAATGACCACTGTAGATTGAAAAAAGAAGTTTGGGATAAAATTAATAGTACTAAAACGAAAGTAACGAGATTTTCGAAAAGTAAGAAGGCTAGGCTAAATATCAAGCTATAATCAATAAATAAGAACAGGTAGAAAAGTTCATTTATTTGTAAAGCATCATAGAGGAAAATGGAAGTACTGGCATGGATATTAGACGAATAATTGCATTAGCAAAGGAGGCCTTTGCGAAAAGGAAAGAGTTAATGAAAGGGACCGTAAATAATGATTTGACGAAAAGATTAGTGAAAACCCTAATATGGAGCTTGACATTATGAAACCTGGTCCATGAGGAAGGCTGATGAGCATAGAATGGAGGCTTTTGAGATGTGGGTTTGGCGACGGATGGAGAAGGTGAGGTGGGCAGAGAGGAAAACGAATGAAGTTGTTTTGAGAGTGGTATAAGGGAAGGAGAGGCGTTTTCTGCGAGAAATCCAAAAATGACAGGAAAGATGGATGGAAGGGATACTCAGAGGCATTGGGTTGTTGAAGGTTGTGATAGAGGGTAGAATGTCGAGCAAGAGGGGTAGAGGTAGGAAGAGAGAACTGGGATTTTGTACAGAATGATAGGTGGTAGGAAGTATGCAGATTCGAAGAGGGATCAAATTTAGATGTTACGCAGCCAACCTAAGCTAATGCTGATAAAAACTTACCTTAACCGGTAGATTACCCTTCATCATCTGTATAATAAGTGCCTTATTTACCTTAAGTACCTTTCCTCTCCTTCTTTCATTTCTTTCTGAATTGAAAGAAATGAAAGAATCGAAGGCTGAATTAATGAAAATTAGGGGTAACAAAGTACGAAGCAGAAATATATAAATTGCAATATAGTTATTAAAGGGTCCAGAATAAGTTGACTATCAAACGTTTTATGGCTTTGCGCTAAGCATTTATAAGGGAGGAGGTTGGTATGTTGACACCATTGGATTCATGTTAACTTTTACGGACATGTTTATTGTATTGTCACATAACGGATAAAATTGGTGTCTGAACACTGAACCCGAAACTACATCGGCTAGGTGCTATGGATGCTAATTAATTTTTTTATCGGAAATGAGAGCAAAAGAACAAAGTTGTTTGGAAAATAATGTGGAAATTTTTCAGTTTTGTGGATTTATAAACGGTGTCGGTAAGATCAGTATGATCGAAGTTTATGAAAGCGTTTCAATAATTTTAATTTTTAATTATTAATTTCAAATTTAAGAAGTAAGACAAAATTTGTGATTAATTTAACATCTTTCGGACACAAGTCTTTTGTAAATATCAAACACTTCATTGAGATTTTCCATTCTACTCACTTTCTTCCGAATAAGAAATATTTCTTCGTGCTTCACTACTGTCCACTTTTGAACCAACTTTTGTAAAGTTCATTAACATATAGATCCTGTTTCAGTCCACTCATTTTTCAAGACGTTTAGACTTGTAAAAATATATAATGTGCATACTATAAGTGAAAGTTTAGAGCGCGTTGCAGGAATGTAAAATGTCGCAGTTATCACATAAGTATTTGTACTTGTAACTACACAACATGGTAATAATTATCCGGGGGTAGATTTTTGGGTGAATGCCCGAATATTTAAAAAAAAACGTATCAAATTATAATTAAAAAAAGCTTTATATTCCTAGCTTTAAAACAGGCAATCATTAAGTCCAAAGGTAAGTTTTTGATGGACTTTACATGATGATGTAGTATTCATGAGGAATCCTGGACCCAAAAACCCATTCCATAAGATCAGTCGGAACACTGTTAATTTATCATTAAAATACTTCCCAAGCTTTCCGTCAAAAAAATTAGCCGAACTCGTGAATATTTCCCAATTAAAAAGAAAATATACGCGGTGACAAAAAATTGGGGTTGGAGAAATAAGAAAGTGAATAAACGACTCCCTCACTAAAATAAGGGGATGCTGCCAGTGAGGACCGATTCCCTTCGGGGTCCTCTTCAATCACGCCCAGCAATTACGCAGCAGTTCAAAAGCAAAAATCACTCGCCCTGGAAATCAATTCCTTTCGTTCCTTGCCACTCCCCCCCCCTCCCCTTTAACCCCTCCATGCCGACGCCCCCCGGAGGCTTAATATCGAACTTTTTAAGGAACTGATCGAGGAGGAGGATGAGGGAGACGGAGATGCGGAGAGAGAGAGAGAGAGAGGGAGAGGGCCCGGCGGGAGATTAAAAAGGGAGTCTAGGGTGAGAGCGTTTTTGCACAAGGGAATAGGCGACTGTGGGGCAGAATGAGGAGGATGAGGGGGGGGGATGTGTTTCAGTTTAGGGAAGAGCTTAAAAGGAACACGCCGACGACTGCCGAAAGGGGGCCGGTAGTAGCGCGATGCTTCGAAAGACAACGTTTATATATTTTTTCTTCTTTCGAAAAACGTCGAAAAGGAAAACTTTTTACTTTCCGACAGATATATTTCGCCCTCTCCCCTCGACCGCTCCCGCATCTTGCCTTTCGATTCCTTCCCCGGTTTTATTTTTTTATCCCTCCGAAGATTTTCTCCCTCTCTCTATCCCCTTTCACCTCTCTCTCTCTCTCCCCCTTCATCTTCCTGATGGTTCTACCTCATTTCTTTATATTCGAGCCTATCTTCGTCCCGCCCCACTCTACTGTTATTCTTCCTTCTGGCCCTCTCTTTCTTGCGGCTATATTGCTTCCATAATCTTTCCACCTACGGAGGGGAAAGCTGAGAGGCAGCGCCTTAAGATTTTTCTTTCAAAAAACTTAGAGCAAATATGTACAAAGCGAAATTTAGCCCTGGTGTGCTGGTTCTTTCCACCAACCCTCCCGACAAATACTGTGGAGTTTTTATGATTCCTTTGCCAGAGGTGTTGGCTCCATAACCAAGGAGAGAAGATAGGCTAGAGAAAAATAATATTTATGTGAATTATATATATATATTTTTTCAAGAGAAAACTCATGCGAGCATAATAAAATATGGATTACCACGGGGTGGCGAGAAAAAAACCCTCAAAACGAATAAAGACTTACACAAAAAGTGCCGATCGTTTCGATGGCGCTACCATACTTTTCAAGGTGCAGATGGGTATTGAGGGGCCTCAGTCTTCATTCTCTCAGAAATAAATGAGAGATATGGAAAGAGGTTTACTTTTCTTTCAAAATGTAAGCAACGGTTAGAAAGAGTAGTAGTAGTATTTTTGTTTATAGGGTGCTTCGACGGAAATGGTCTTTTCGCACCACTTTAAATCATAGAAAAGATCCATCTGGACAAACACAACAACCATATCCTGAACGAGACTCGAGCCATGGTTAGATGGAGAATTATAAATGCATTCATGATGTAACGCGCCTCTTTCCGTATTGGTCACTAAATACAATCATCAAGCTTAAATTGAATTTATCTCGGCATAGCCTAAAGTTGCCTTGTTGGCATAACGTAATTTAATACATATTATGAGACCAATTTTGGCTTGGCCTGTAGTTGGGTCTCTTTTTCGTTCCTCGACTAAATCAAATCCTACTTCAACCAACACAAACAATCGTTTTCAGTTCCAACATTTTCAAAGAACGTAGTTTCTTATTTTTAAAATTAATTTTTAAGTTATAACTTCTACTTTCCCATTTTCCGTAAACAAACGAAAAAAATAAACGCCTACTCGTCACTACTCTTAAAAAATATGTGAATAAGAGCATTAAGCTTCCTTTCAAATGTAGATTTTGCTTAATTTGAACTTTGTTTTAACTGACAATACTTATGCTGTAGGCGAAAGTACTTGACATCTTTAAATATTTAAACATAGTTTGAGGGGCAGTTAAGGAGAAGTATATTCTCCGTCATCAGGAAATCCACAATTGTTTTTGGTTTCACCAACACATTGATTTTGTTTTCATCGCCTTAAGGGTCTTCATCAACTTGTGAAACGGGGTTATGCTTTAAGGTTGTTTATTTTAATCCTGAATTCAGTCTTTGGTTCTCGTATAAACATGCCTGCTGTATATTTCCTTTCCTCTCTGCGTAGCAGGGTAAGGTAATGTATTCCTTTCGTTATTACGTTTCATAACAAACACGGCTTGGGATCTGTTCATATTATGCACGCTACTCATACAAACTGAACAAAAATCTTTGGCTAACCCATGTTCTTTGTTTTATGTCAGAAAAAAGCAGAATAAATAAACGATAGTAAGAAGGTGAAAGACTAAAACCCTCAGAAGGTTTCTTGTGTAATAACGAGGAAGAAAGACGGATCCTCGGGTCACTCTCTTTATTGGAAAGTGACCCACACGGACGTGTACGTAAACACGAAGTCTCATCAACTTACGCAGCTTAGTGATTCCGTGATCACCAACCTCATACATCGGACCCGTATAGTCTCTTACAAAGAGTCACTGCCAGGAGAGCAAAAGCACCTGTGTAGCCGCTCTTCAGTGCAATGATTACAACAGATCCGTGATCCATAAAAAGGGCCTTCCCGCCTGGACGAGTCACGACACGACACCGAAGTCAGACCCAGTCGCGTTTGGTGTCATTCCCTTCACCAGGGGAACCACGCAGGGGATTTTACGGGTCCTTGGGAAACATCTCATCCAAACGAGGCGTGGGTGCGACATCAAAATAGCGCCTGCCACTTGATGAAAGCTAAGGACCCTCTACTCACCCGAAGTCCACGAGGGCATACGTGAGCTCCGATACAGCTGCGGAATGGTCTCTGCGGGACCATTGTAGACACTGCCGCCACGCAGAGTTAGAGAAAGTGAAAGGGTTGTCAGGAAAAGACCAAAATAAAAATCGGCCATTGCGGAACACGCGTCAGCCAGACCAGGACATGGCATTTTATTTTAATGAGCCAAAAGTTTATGCAAAAAAACGTTATTCCCGAGAATGGTCAGATAAACTCAGCGAATACCAAGATAAAATGAACACAAGAGACGGATACATCCTTTACAGCAATTGCAAACGAGTATTCCAAACCTCGACTAGTGACTCGGAAAATTTACAATCCATAGTCCATCGGCCAAAATAACCGATCAGAGAGAGCAGCAACCGAGCAGTCCTGACCGTAATATATATATATATATATAAGTATATATTATGGTCAGCCGTATGTAAGTATATATTCCGTATAACTTATATACTAGTGTATATAAGTCCCTCCCAGACCGCGTATAAATAACAAGTTTCGAGGAAGACTATGGTATCATAGCCCGAGGGAGACCATACGCCGGTGAACGAGAAGAAGACAAGTCCGTCTTCGTCTTCTTTCATCCCGAGCGAAGGCAGCCACCTGGGGTCCGGATCTGTTTCAGCATGACAGACTTTCCATTAGAGACCAGTGCCCTTTATCTCGACATCGTTTTCGGTGGACTGAACAAATCGCGTGTCCCTGCGAAGCCTTACGCGCAGTTGAGCCGGCTCCGGCCGGTCTTTCGTTCGTCAGTCCTTTGAATGGGCACAAAGTTGAGACAATCGAAGCAAAGACAACATCCTTGGAAGCCGCGAAAACATTCGTAAAAGACGAAAGGCCTAAATTTATCAATACCTATTTTGGGATATATTTAGTGACATTTGATCTTATTACCAACGCACTTACGCCCATTGAGATTGTGTTTTAAAATATTAGAAAAGCATTTATTATTGTTGCACTAACTTATAAAGTGTCATTGAGAAACAGTTAACAGATCGATTATTAGATAATAAAAAAAACAGAAAATATTAACCCAGGAAAGGCATCCACATAAGCAAAATTATCTCTAAAGGAATAGAGAGGAAGATAAAGTTATAAGGGCGAACCCAGTTTATCAATCGTTAATTGGTAAAATTGGTCAGGCTATAGATCCACAGTTTTAAATATGTGACAGGAGAGAGTAAAGAGGTCTCCTATTATTTAACCATAAGGCGTGAGAAAATTGAATCATCGGAGCCAATTCATTTTCTCTTTCCAGGAAGTACTGACACCCAGAAAAACTTTGGGTTGGCTGGAGGCGTCGCTTTTATTCAAACGCAGGACCTCCTTCAATAGTCGAGAAGGCTATCCACTGCGATACCACCCTATAATAATCACCTATTTGTACTTCTGAATATTGTACATTCAATATAAGATTTTATTTTATCATGTGCCACCGAGATTAGCTAAGTACGTTTGAATCTTAAGACCTCACTCACGTGTTTATTGAATCTCTTATTGAAATTTTCACAAATGAAGAAAAAAATTAATTTGTAATTAGGTTTCCTCAAGACTACACTTTTTCGTAAATTATAGCAGTTCAAGATGCAATTAAGCCCTTCTTATAATTACTGGGCTTCAGGGGTATGTCTCAAAACTAATTAAGGAGAAATTCCGGAAGAATACTACTACAGATTGATGGTTTTTACGAGGTGACGGCCTCCACAAGGTGACGGCCTCCACAGTGAACTTTGTTAATACTACTACAGAACCTTCCCATTTTTTATATGTTCCCTTATCGTCGTTTCATGGCAAATAAATTGTGTCAACTCGAAGGTCTATTCTTATTTTACTTGTCTATTTATTTTGATTGAAGAAGGCACTAGACCAGTTATTTTGGATGCAAGGAAACTAAGAAAAGAAAGCTAAAAACATAACACCAACAGGAAATGTCACACTCATTATATGGTGAGAATCGAAGAAATCCATAAGAAGGCAGTATAGGTCCAAGAAGAGGTGGGAAGTTGTAGTAACGACAATGATCAAATGTCCTTATTGGGGCGAGATTGAGACTAAAGCAAGTCCCTTTTTTCACATAGCCCCATCTTTTACGGTAGTTCGTATGGCGAGTATTGAAAAAATTGAGATTTTTATTAACCATCTTTAATCCTATGAATCATCTTCCTCTATCCTTACTTATCCATCTTTGGCTCCATTTTCCACTTTATCGTCTCACTTATCCCTCCTTACCTCTCGTCAATAAGTCCTGAACGATCGAAAGAACTTTTTCTACCCGTGGAAAAACATCGAACAAAAACTCATTAAAAAAATTCAATTCTGAATACCATTCCACTTTATGCAAGCGTGCCAGAATTGGCCTATCCATAAGTCTGTCTATAACAGAGGAAATTGATGCAAAGAAATAAATCATCATAAGCCAAAAGAGGCATTTGGTTCCCCTGAGTGATAATGGAGTTTATAATTTGTTTTAGCATAGCTAGTTTACCAGAATATAATTTAGGCCGAATTGAAATATCATCGAAACTATAAAAGGATAGTTATTCATCATAGTAGTATAGTTGAGTATGGACACAAAAAAGACTCAATTTTATGAATATTCACGTAGAGTGTGTCATACAAAGCCGTTGATTTATAATATTCACCAAATGGTTGTTTTAGGATTCGGGTTCTATACTCGGTCGGGATAAAATGCTGCAATCCGTAATTTTTGGAAAAATTTCTTTTCAATATTTTGGTTTCTAGATTGGAATCATATCACCGTTACGATAAAATTACTTCGTCAAGATAAGGTGAAATATTTTAGAGCTTTCGCATTACCGAGGCATGTTAGATTGGACTACCTACATTGAAATATAACACTACGACAGTTCTACTGCTTAAGCGTGATTTGAAGACATTCTGGTCGTCGTAAAAGAAAAATTTTCTTTTCTTCCGTCTCCCGTAAATTTAACTTATCGCGTTCACCCATTCTATTCTGTTCTATTCTTCTTAAAAATATACCATCCTATCCAGAAGCGTCTTTTGGATATAGTATTTGTTCACATTTAGTCACTGTTGGTACTTCACCTACTGCGTCTAATTATTAAGCCATGACACCATTGCGACAAAATTACAATATCAAGTGTCTTAATCTAAATTCGTTATGATACGTATATCGTCCTCATTGTCGCTTTCCTTTCTCCCATATTTTCAGTGGCCAGAGATTTTATTCCCAAGTCCCCCATCGTGGTCTCTCAATGGTATAAGCATAATTCTTCGCCTTACCTCTTCCTTTTTTTGCTTCTTCACTTTCATCGCTACTTCTCCTATAACCCATAAAGTCTTACGATCCGAAGATACTCTTCTGCGCGGGAAGCGTCTGAGGCCGTATCTTAGACGAGTAAGACCCTTCTTATCCCTCTCAGATTTACTCTTAGGTCACCCCGTTAATTCTTCTATCCCTTTCCTGTCTGCTCTAACTTCATATTTTTACCTTCTCTGCTACCTCACCACTGAATACTATGTGTTAGACGTAGTACTATTTCCATTGTTCTTGGTTGTTTGGGGAAGGAAAAGAATCTTTTGTTATTGATATGGAATTACTAATATGGAATGTAATTTGATTATATGTGATTTTTGAAAACGTGAATATCTTTCTTCAGCAAATTTAAGTAATAAACCTATATACTGAAAACTTTTAACTGTTATTTGGTAAAAGTTTTAGAAAAATGGTGACGGTATTATTCATAATAGGAAACTGGACAGACATAGCGGAGAGGTATGTTTAGGCGAAACTATTTTTAGGTAGCATATAACTGTAATAGAAAATTTTACTCGGGTTTAATTTATTGTTAAAATGAATTTAAGGAATTAAAATTAAGGAAAGACTCTGAAAGGAGGCAGCTCATTTGGAGGAAAGATATTGAAGAGTTTAAATGGCTATACAGTGAAAGATCAGTAAACAGTTTATTTTGAAAATTTGAGGCACATTTTTCAATATAAAGGCGGCGCTATAGCCTTTTTTTGTGGGGGAAATACCATTGCATATTTAAACCTAAGAAACCTTCTGTAAGCAGAAAACATAGGACGTGTGAGTCATTACGATCGGAGTCTTGGCGATCGTGGTAAGAAAAATAGGCTTACCTTTCCATCAAAAATCACAGTATTGAAATTTTACGGAACGTATGCACTTTCACACTGGTGTAACTGAAAATCCACCACTTCCACGCCCGTGGGTGAATACATCGCAAACAGGAAGTGCTATTTCTTTCACCCCTGCGAATTTCCCACCGAGGTTTTAAACGATAGCCTGGAGACCATCCCTCCCAGCTATCTCTCACGATGTCGTATCCAACTACTTCCCTTGAACGCTGGAACCGAAGCAGTAATCTCGCCCCCCCCCCCCTCCACCCATCTCTGACTACGCGACCTTTCAATAAAGACAACCAGCCCTCCATTCTCCCGCACGTCTCTTCCACTCCTCACCTCCTATCTCTCTTCGTAACCTGTCTCTTCCCTTCAGCCCACGCGTACATCGTATTCTCGTATACCCTCTTGCGTCCCCCCCACCGCTTTCCAACACACATCTTTCGGAGAGGAACTCACGGCACGGGAGGAAAGGGTCACCACCGCTCCCTTCTCATTTCTCTCATTCAGTCAGTTCCCATCGCATGTTCAGAAATCAGGCACGGGCGATTGGCAGCATAGTAACGAGGGCATCACGGAAGACCGCTGGTTCTATCCCTGAAAGAGGTCAGGTCTCCAGTGATATCCAAACCGAGATTGCTTCGCGGGAGGGGGGCATATCTCCCGTAAACGAGATGCCAAGCTGAGTGATCCTTAGGTGAATTTCCTAGGTATTTCCTAGATCTATGTGTTATAGTCCCTCAACCCCTCCCGTTGTCGTTCCATCTAAGCGTGGCTATAGGATGTTTATCCGAGGACTGTCGTCGAGCATAGTATAGCTTGTTATTCCCTTGAAAATCACTATGACAGACTTTACTTCTGCTTTTGTTTTAAATGCTCAGTTTTCACAATTAAGGGTTGTGTTCATTTTCTTCTTCGGAGGTTTCTTACAGCCACCCGAGTTTCCTCATATATCACCTCTTCTACAATCATGTACTCCAACCACTTCGAAAGAAAGTTATTTATTAGACGGCGTCTATTCAAATACAGTTGGGCATCATTTTGCCATGAAGAGTCTCGCATAGTCTGAATTGTCACTTTAAGGAACGGCACTCCTTAAACTTGCCATACCTTTAAGAGGATGCGTCAGAATTGTGGGGTACGGGTAGGGAGGGAAGAGAGATTTTGGATGGAATGATAGGTGGTGGGAAGTGTGTAGGTTTGAT
>WURS02000018.1:3122646-3136075 GCA_011762765.2 Rhinocypha anisoptera
GCAGATTAGTGGTTTTTGTCTCTGGTATGCGCTCACAAAATATTGGCCGTCGCAACTCTTTGTCTGCTTTAAAAATACTCGCCTATAATAAGTGTGGCATATATTTCTCTCATACTGCAATGGAAGTAATGAAAAATTACTGAATGTAAAATCTCGATTTTGATGTTATGTGAATCATTACAATCGTTACAATTATTCCTCTCGTTAGCCTCTGGGAATGAAATAGCTCTTTCTCTTCTGTAGCTTTTTGTCACTGTTATTATT
This sequence comes from Rhinocypha anisoptera, assembly GCA_011762765.2. Lineage (NCBI taxonomy): Eukaryota > Metazoa > Arthropoda > Insecta > Odonata > Chlorocyphidae > Rhinocypha > Rhinocypha anisoptera. The sequence goes on from WURS02000018.1 coordinate 3,122,911, forward strand.
GTATAATTAGACTTGAAACGTAATATCTAGTAATACATTAAATAAAATGCTCAAAAGGGAAGGGTTAACGGAGGAGTGCACCACTCATCTTTTTCCATATAAATAGTTCAATATAAGATTTTATTTTGGGCTGTCGATTCTACCGCCATCCTTTCACTTTCCTCTATATGCTTCTTATCTCAACATCCTTCTCCATGTCACCACGTTGCATCTCATTCCTCACAGCCCCAATTTTCCTCCCCTCGTCATCTTCTCGTCCAAAGTGATGGTTCTTCTTCCAGTATAAGCGTTTTTGACAAAGGGATGGTCGTTCTTTCACCCCAGTGGATACGAATGTGCGTTTTGAGGGAACGTGTGCTTGAGCAGCATGGATTATTCTGTCTTCCAAAATGGGATCCAGGGATGGAAGAGATCGTGTGTGAAAACTAAAAAACGGGGCATTTTGTTGTGCATAGGGGGCGTTGGGGTATTTATTCCGAACACCTGACGCCTATAACAGTCAAGCATATGTCTCAGGCAGATACTGGACGGTAGAGGGAGAGGATGAGGGGAGTGGGCAGTCTGTTTTTGGGCTCGCCGTAATGGCTAGGCGCTCCATCGTTAATGGGAGAGATGGGCTTTTCATTTAAGGGCGATGGACAGGGGTGGGCATCGCCGGGAGCCCGCGGGGCAGCAAGTCCCTTCCTCCCCGGGTGCCTGAGGAGGAGAGACGTTAAGGGGTGAATCATCCGGAATTTGGGCTGGTTTTGGGGCGAGGGTATTGTTGGAACAAACGGGTGTCATCCCGGTATGTTTATTTGGCACCCAAGTGAAATCAGTTATCAAGTTTCCGCGAAGAGCAGAAAACGAAGAGAAATATAGAAAAGCTTTAAGGGTTGCCTGTTTGCTATCGTTATACACCATTGATGGAGTTTTTTCTTCGTTTATTTATTTAACAATATGTATTGCAAATGGGTGAGAATCCGGTTGCCAGTGGCCAGGGCGACGTTCAACAAGCATCACATACATTCGTTCAATGGAAGCACACTTGTATCCATGAGTAATAATCAGTATATGCAGTTAGCTAACAATTTCAATATATACTTAAGTTTAACAATAAATCACCAGATACCAAGGGAGATATAGCTTTTTTATCTTATATACATTTTATATTTTCTTCTAAATGAATTTACAGTTTTGGGTAAGGTCTCAAAAAGTTCTTCCGGCAATTAGTTCCATTCTTATATCCCTCTATTAAAAAAAGAATACATCTCCACGTTGTTTTTTTTGTGGCCTATATTTTATTTTACATCGGTGGTCATTTCTACCTGCGTAGGTTGATTTTTCTAATCTCCCTTTAAAATCTCTCCATCCTAATTCCCCAGAATAAACCCTGTATACAACGCAGTCTGTTTAATTCCGTTCTGCTCTCAAGTGAATCCCATCCTAAAACTTTAAGCATCTCTGTTACGCTGTCCGTTTTCTTATGGCGACTTAAGACATACCTGGCAGCCTTTCGCTGTACCTTATCAATTTTTTTAGTCAGCCCTCTTTCGTGCGGGTCTCATACACTAGTGGAATATTCGAGAATAGGTGTAAATATGGTTATGTAAGCCATTTTTTTGTTGGCCGCCTGCTTCCTCATAGGTTACGCATAACTCAGTGTAGCGATTTGAAAGCCTTGCCAACAATATAATCTATGTTAAGTCCCCACCCTAAACTTTTGTTAACGTGAACCCCTAAGTATTTGCAGTTAGTACCTGCTTGTAACGTTTCTCCCAGTATATTGTATTCTCTTGCCACACTAGTCTTCTTATTTGAAAATGATATTAGTTTACTTTTAGATATGTTTATTGCCATGTAATTTGTTTTAATCCAGTTTGCCACTTTTGGATGCCATTTGAAGTGCTTCACAGTCAGAGTCATCATTGATTAGCCTATATAGTATGCAGTCGTTTGCGAATAGGCGTATTTCAGAGTTGATGGTATCAGGAGGGTCATTTAAGGTAAATTAGAAATAGTAGAGGGCCAAGAACGCTATCCTGAGGTACGCCCTATGTGACTGGTGATTCATCTGACAGTACGTTCCCTACACGCACCCGCTGAGTTCGACCTCTTAAGAAGGCCTCGATCCATCGTATCAACCTTTTGTCTATATTAATATTCCGGAGTTTATCTATCAGTTTGTCATGTGGGACTCTGTCAAATGCTCTTGAAAAGTCTAGTATCACTGCATCTCCTTCTTTACCTTTGTCTAGCCAGCCAGTTAATTCCTGGCATAATCCAAGCAGCTGGGTTTCGCAGGAGTACCCATTGCGAAAGCCGTGATAGTTTTTATGTAACCATTTGTTTTCCTCCCAATAGTTACGCAAGAATTTAGCTATCGTTTTCTCCATTAATTTACAGGTTGAAGAGGTTAAGCTAATGGGTTGATAGTTCGATACCATGGATTTGTTGCCGCCTTTAAAAATTGGTATGAGATACGCTTTCTTCCAATCATCGGGTAATTAGTGATTATTTAGTGTTACGTTAGAGATGATTCGGAGATATGGTATAATTGCCTCGGACCCAAACTTTAGTGCATCACCAGAGATGTTACCCAGACCTACGGATTTATTATTCCTAATCTTCTTAACTTTGTGTAAGATTTCTCGATTGTCAGTTCTTTTAAGTATTTAGCGGTAGTTCTCTCATTCGAATTTACAATGGTGTTTACTTCCCCCGTATCCTCTGTATTCCCTACATTGAGAGGTTGGCAGATTGTTAAATTCCTATTGCTGATCTTGCCAAATACACTGGCGTACCACTGACTGAGTGCCTTTGCTTTGCCTTTGTCACCCGTTATAATATCCCCCTTATCCGTTTGAATCACTTCGATTTTCGTTGAAGAGTTTTTATGTTTCCTTAAATATTTGTTAAATTTATTGGTGTCACTTTTATTTAGAATGTCCATTAAGTATTTTTCCCTAGCTAATGATTTTTCTCTGTTTAGCTCCTTTACAATTGCTCTAAATTTATTTAGGTAGTTATTCCCAAGCTTAATCTTTGAGCTCGTTTGTCTTGCTTTCCTTTTTAATTTTCGTATCTTGCCATTGTAGTATTCAGGGTCACTATTATTTTTAGTTTCTTTTTTTGGCATATACTTTTCCAGCCCTTGGTTAACAATTTTTTTAACCCAACCCAGATTTCGTTTACACTCCCCCCCTATGGCAGCCCAGCCCTTTAATTCCTCTCTCAAAAATTTGCTAAACCCCTTTCTATCTCTTTTCATGTATTTCCATATGGTATTTCTTTCGGCGCCCAAGGTCCCATTGTATCCCAGGATTTTCAGAGAATCCCATTGTATCGCAATGCATACCGCCGAGTGGTCACTTATACCTGGAATGACCTCCCCTTCTAAGAAAATATCATTCGGTCTGACGAGAAAGACTTCGAGAAAGATGTTCTCCCTTGTGGGGTGAGTTACAACTTGAATAAAACCCTCGTTGAAGATAAGCCCTTTGGCAAGTTCTTGGGCTCTCCCACCCCCTGCCGCGTGCCCACTCCAACGAGCTTTGGGTAGATTTAAGTCCCCCGCTATGAGGGTCTGGGTACCTGGTATTTCCGAACATGTATCCACTAAGACCTCGATGACCATGTGATTGTCGCTGGGTTTCCTATAAGCTACAATAATATTTAAATCCTTTTGTTTTCGCTATGTATTTTAACACATAACATTTCGCAGCCTTGCCTTGACCATTCCAATAATCTACGAATGTGATCTTTAAAACAAATAAACACACCGCCTCTAGTATGGCGATCCCTGCGATAAATTGTTAATCCTGTCGGAAAGATTTCATCCGAGAATACGTCACTACTTAACTAAGATTCAGTACCTATTAGAATATCCGCCTCGCTGGCCTCTATCAAGGTGTGAAAATCATCTCTTTTTTTGATTAAGCTACGACAGTTGACCTGAAGAACTTTTAAACCCTTACCTTGAGATTCCTTCCTGGTGTTTTGACAGTCACCTCTTGGTGTCGCGTCTGGTTCCCCTTCTCTTTCTTTCCGGATGGAGGATACACCTCCGGGATCCTTTAGCATTTTCCCTGTTCGGTGATGTTCTGTACCAGATCATCAAACATCTCTCCGAGGAGAAACGACCCCTTCCGATTCAGATGCAAACCGTCTTGGCCCAAATGCTCATTTCTTGTCAAACAATTCGGATTCACAAAAATAAGACCCATTTTTTCACGCACCCATTCTATTCCCTCATTTAGGCATGTTATTCTTCTATAAATCACATCTCTTCTTCGAATGATGCCACTCACTAGACTGGATGCGCTTTTAAATTTAGCTTTAGCTGCGGTGCACATGTCCCACATATCACCTATAACATGATCGTCGGTTTTTGCCCTTTTTATGTCGTTTGTCCCGACGTGAATAATCACCACATCCTCGTATACACCGTTTCCCATTCTTACAATTTACCTCTCCAACTGCTCTGTTCCTATGCCCGGAAAGCAATGACGAGCCGTTCCATTTCTTGAGAAAGGGGCACCGGAAAAACGTATGGGGGACTCACCAATCAGCTTAACTTTTGGCGCTTCCGATCGTCCACCGGTCTTTTCGTCCCCGTTTCGCCTCGCTTCCACACCGTCGTCCCTTCTCTGTCACTTCCTCTCCTATTTTTTTCGTTTGAGGATATATTCTCCTCCGCCATTGATTTCAGTGACTTGTTTTTTTACGGTAAGAGCTATTATTTTTCTGTTTGGTCCCTCCAAATCAGCCTTCAGGCTAGCTATGATACTATCCTTTTCCTCCGGGAGTCTCTACCCCTTCTGGTTGACGCAGTCACTGCACTTCCATCCCTCTTCCACACACTCCTCTTACTTACTTTTGGTACACTTAAAGTGGTACCAGCAGCCACAATTTACCCATTGCCCACCATTCCTCAATTTTTTACGGCATACCCTGCATTTCACGTCGACTGCCTGTCTACTTCTTTATAATACATTGTTTTAAGAAAAAGTGCAAGGGGAAAGCCATTTTATGCATTTGCGAAATATTAGGAGCCCAACTGTTTTTCACATCCTTAAGCGTGTGAAAAGCATTTGAACTACATTTCCGGTGAGCTCTATCCTCACATATAATACGACCAACGTTACGGTTGGAAACTGTGCCAGTGATACAATTATATAGGATACATGAATGGATTTAATGTTCTATTTTTTTTAAATAATTTGTTGGTGCATTGAGTGTTTTTATCAACATGTGAAAGAGGGTCGCGGTATGGTAAATAATGGAAGAATTAAATAATCCTGAATGTATAACTACCAAGTCAAGTCTAATGCTTTTTTTTAACAAACGGAACCTCGTTTTCCTACGATATGGTGGAGAGGATCGTTTATTTAGATGGGTGGCGTAGCTATTCGTGAAAAGCGTTCTCTAAATAAAGATTTCAGGAGTTTATGTATTGCATTTTAGTTGTTTTTCTCCTTTTGTGGTCTTAAATACTTCCTTGTCTCGATATTTAGCCCTTATTCTAATTATCCCGTAAAGAAATTATGAGAAATTTGGTAAAATGTCACTTAAAAGAGACATAAAGAGGGGATAGTAATAATAATAAGGCCGTCTTTATTATTCAGGCATAATTAGGAGCGCAAGTTCCTCTCTTACTTTTAATATTTACTTTTACGATTAAAAACACCCATTCCTTGAGCGGGACTCGAACCCGTGACCTTTTTGGTTATTAGTTGGACACGCTTAATGGAGGAGAGAAACTTAAAACGGACGGAGGATTAAATGGAGCGGAGAGCGCGGACTCTTTCATTTCAGAGCACGGATTTATGATATTTCCACCATCGATGCTACCGAGGACCTGGATAAACATCAATTTGCATCGCATAATAAACATAAGAAATAGAAATTCCCATAATCGAGGTTCGATTCTCGCCTTCATTCTATTCTTTTTATGATCACTCTTTCGTGAGCACGTAAATACTGAATCAGTGAAATACTACTAGGTACCGCTATTTTCTACTTTTCGTTTTTACTCAGCGAGAGTTTTCCCCGTCTTATCATTCCATCAGAATACGTGACTGTCTATTTACAATACGCGACTATTTATGAATACGTTTTTGTTCGCAGGGTTTGATTGACTCAATGGACAAGCAAAAAAGAAACATTCTTCGCGTCTAAAAATCTTGCTACAGTTTTTTTGAACTTGAATTTCATGTCATGGGCGTTAATTACTAGTACGATATTTTTCTGAAACCCAGATTTTCTGGGGAAATCAAACTTCTAAATACTGTATAAAACTAATATGATGACTTTTTGGTGAATATGGTACTTTTTTGTAAGTTACGTTACGCCTTTATCAGAAGATATTTGGGTAGCATCGCATTTATGGCTTCTTAACATCATAAACTTCAAACTCATCCAACGTCACACACAAAGCTCATTGTTTTGTTTGTTGCAATGCTGGTAATTAATTTATACGGAAGATATATGTTAATATTGTATTGTTAGTGGAGTTCTTAAAATAGGATAAAAAAAATTAAACTAGCAGATGGTACGCTTATACAATTTAAAGACAATATTCAGAGACGGCAACATTTTGTGTAGGACAGTGCATAGTATTATACTGTCCTACACAAATTTTTGATAGATAGCTGATTTAAATAATATTTTTGTAAGCGGTACATTGTGCGCAACATAATGTATCTGTAAAAGAAAATGTCTTTTATAATTAGTTTTTTATAATATCAATATAGAAATAGTTCCAGTTTTTTGATGTTTATTTTATGTGAGATATTTGATGGAGCTATCAATTTCAACACTATGATTGCATTTAACTTTTAAAAAAAGTGAAGGTATACTAGATTTTTTAAAACATTTCTGAATGTCTTATCACCCAAAAAGAACATTTTAATTTTTTAATCCATTGTGAACGAGGAAACGAGATTATGCAACAGCCAGAGACTCAAGATCAATGGAAAAAGTAGTCCTAATGCACAATGTATCTGAAACGTTTTTTGATGAAACAGGGAAGTTAAGAGAATGATATTTTACAGTATTCCTTCACGACATCTATTTCAATTTCTTAGTTCAGCTAACGTGGTTTTAAATGTGTGTAAGGCTCTGTACGCATACAAGTACCACGAAAAAATTATTTTTCTTCAACATCATGTCAACCTCTGCTCCGTTGTTAATAGTTGAAGATTTATGTAGCTTATAATATTTGTTGAAACACTCCTTCGTTTCATGAAACATTTATTTTCTTATCGCGTATTTAATTTCTTATTTAATAACTTATTTAAATTGTGTTCTTGCTTGAATCAAAAGTCACGTTTGTCTGTATAAATTAAAATTCTTTTTCAAAGCTTCCTTGCAAATAAACATTGTGAGGTAGAAAATATTCATCGAGAAAAATAATTATAACACAAAGTTTGGCAGCTTATTACATAATCACTTCGGGAGAGCCGGGATGATCTGGTTGAATGATTATCCATTAACCTTTTCCTTGGAACACTATTTGTGTCGTGTCTACCTTGCTGTGGGGAGAATTCGCTACCCCTCGTGCCCTAACGACATTTTAACTTGATCAAAGCGAGAATTAGTTTTCAAAACTTGGCGACTTAAATCAATTAAAACCTACTTTGACCGTAATGACTAACTCCGTCGTGTGCGCTCGAAATGCTCCACTAATACAACTCACTTTTATCAGTATGCAAACGGTAGCATCATTTCCCGAACGTCAAAGCGAAGGAAGACGTTAGCGAGATTGCTATGAATAAGTTAGAGGGCTTTTGGAATAAATAACACAGCCACAAGGATGAGTGTTAACAGGTTGAGATCTTGAAGGGGCGATATAATATCGTTCACTAACTAATTTAAATTTAATTTAATGCCTGTTAGATTTTACGAAATGAAGATGAGTAGTATTAGGACATGTATTAATACAAATTTCAATAAACTAAACATTCTATAAAATTTTTAAAAGTCCACCATGTACAGTTTTACTAATTAATGTTGATGAAATGAATCATTCGATTCAATGAAAGTGACGACTTAAAAATACAAGTATTTCCCCCGCCACACGCCCTAACGGAGGTTTGCAGAGTACTCCGACGAGTTTGACTTGTTAATATTATAATTAAAACTGAAATAATTAATCCATGTTTTGTTAAATGATTCGCAGTTTATATGAAGTTTTAAATAATATTCTAACTTCTTGAAAAACTCTAGTTTCACCTGAATTATTTTTAACAAGCAGATGTATCTATCGGTTTATGGTTTCACAATTACACTTATGGTTGACATTCCAGATAACGTTAGGGCTTTGATGAATGAGATGGTTTCCAGTGTTACCTTGTGGAAGCGATCCATGACTTAAAGAAAAAGGTCACTATGTATTTCCACATAAAATATTTAATATCATTCACCAGGTGTGTGATATTAAATATTTTATGTGGAAATAGATAGTGGCGTTTTCTTTAAGTTAGGGCTTTATTGAAAATGAGACAATCTTACGAATGATATAGATTAATCGTTTGGAGCTATTAATATAAAGAAAAAAATCTCTTATCGCAGATTTTTAGTGTATTAAGCTCTCATTTTTAGTCTTTCTCGGATTTTTAAAAATTAATGAATACTGTAATACAGCAGTTCCAAAAATTATATCATGATAATATAATATTTATTTCTCTGAAGTGATACTATATAACATTTTCCAATGGCAATTCTTTGATATAATATTACGTATTTTTACTAGCTTAAAAACTTAATTTATTTTAAACAATAATAAAGACCTGGATGGAGCATGTGAACTGAAGTTGAAAGTTGTTAAAAAGGAAAACTTTCATAATTCCGGTAACAATATTATTTGGCGGTAAACTTTGTGCAGTATGGAAAATTGTATTTTTTTTACGCTAACCCCTTGGAATATGGGTAATTACAATGAAAACCTTACAATAAGAACTGAATCCTACGGTTAAAACGGAGGCAATACAATGCTGTTAATACGATACGAATCTCAAGGCAAGGGATATTCAGGGGCAAGGCAAGAATATTATAAAAATAAGCAAAATATAAATATTTACACTCGACCAAATATTTCAGCTGCGTTATTATTTGTTCGTGCACCCTTTGCTGCAATGTGTGACTGCGATATTTTGGATATGAAATATTGTGCCTTTACTTGTAACAGAGACTTTTACCTTGTGTCCTAGCGACACATGAAAAAGATACAAGCTAGGGACAGGGGTTTTATTTAAAAATATTATAAAATTTTATTAACATTTATAAAAAAGTGGACAATCAGCACTTGGAACATGTACCATGAATCTCCTCGACGGTTAGTATGGAATAATAGTAGCTCTATAACATTTGAGAGTAATTTCGCGACTCAGCCACCTTTTTTATAATTTCATTGCTTGCTTTTGGTGTCGGAAATAGACTGCGACCTGGAGGGTTTTCACTCTTTCCTCTTTTTAGCAGGAAGGTATCACCACGCCCATATTTCTCCGCCCTTCATCTCTACTTATCCTATTTCCCAACCCTCCTTACCTTTTGGAAATAAGGAAGCCAATTTCCCGTTTCGAGTAGGCGCCACCCACAGAATCTTCGACTTAGAAGTAGGTAGCACTCCTCAATGCTTTCTTCCTTTTCCCACTGCTCTGCCTTCCTCTAGCAATGTTTACCCTTTGCCCCAAGGTGACCTCTTTTGATAACCGTGTATTTGGAAATAATTTAGGAGTCGCAGGAAGCTTACCAATTCAGTTCTGAATGCTGGTGCAACGAGCGTATTTGGAAGTTTTTTTAAAGTTCGTGGGCAATTCCAACTCACGCATTTAAAAGTAATAAATTGGGAATGTTTGGCAGCCATTATAGGGTTCCTTGAAAGGTGAATTTGGTGAAGAAAAAAACTTGAGTGACCTATAAAATAGCATGGAACAAGCTGCTACTTCCATGTTAACATAATATTCAGAAAATATCTTGAAATAGTAGAGGTCGGAAATTTTTATTTGAAAAAACTTTCTATCCGTCAGGAAATATCCTGAGAAATTTAGTAAATATTGCGTTAAATGGGTAACTAAATGAACGTGACACATTTTCCTCCGCTCAGTTACTCATAATACACCTAAATGGGTAAATAAGGAAAAAACTTATTTCTCTCTCAGCAGTCGTCCTGTATTAAAAATTAACAGGTCATTTAGTACGCATAAAATATACGAAACAGATTTTCAGGAAACAGTTCAGCTAAGCTTATAAAATACATAGTATGTAATGAGTTGCAGGTGTTACTTATGCCAAATTCAGGGAAAGAATAAATAAAATATCACGTAATATTGTGACCTGGTTCACTTCGTCACCGTTCTGTAGGTTTCTAAGAGTACTCCAAAAGTTATATTCCTCTAGGATTAACTCAAATTGCCTTTCACTTTTGAATTAATCGACGTATGTTTAGCTGACAAAATATACCAAGCACTCCTCAAATGATGCTGATAGATACCCCACATAACTACCATGATTTGATTTTTATAAATCAAGTTTATGAATCGTTTCTCATATTCATAAAATATCATAAGTTTTATCAAACCCATAAAAATATCATCAGTTACCTACATTTGTTTTTAACTACTTGTTGCCTTGTTTTCCAAATACAATGGCGGAAAAAAAGGTCTATCGATAATGCAATACGTGGTTGCATAACACCTCCGGAAAATTAAAAGCTATAACTATATTTAGTCATATGCAAAATTTATATAGTGAAAAAAATCAGTTCAACATTTAATTAAACTTTTTTTCGCGAAAAGTACGCCCCTGAAAACGAACGCCACAAATCACCATTACGATCCAGAAGACGAACGTCAAACATCGCCCTCGTCGCGAACGTGTTACCTAATTAAAGCTATTTAAAATCCAAAATGTAGCTATTCAATTTCATCTGGGTAAAGTTTCGTTTCCAATTGAATGCAACATTTTAACCAGAGCGAACCGTATTTTAATCAGAACATCATTTTAAAATTAAGCTTTATTCCAAATTTGACGGAAAGTTAGAAATGATCCAATATTCCATCTGAAGGTCAATCGAGGTACTAAGTGAGGTTAGATCCTATCGGTATGCCCAACATGATTTTTCCATAAAAAACATGTTTGTACGTAACTATAAAAGTGTAAAATTATAACAATTCTGCAAACATAGGATTTCAATCTGTAGGATCTTTCAAGACAATTTGTTTTAGGAAAGCAAAAAAAACATATTGAATGAAATATAAATTAATGAACATTGGAATGGCATTGCCGCAGTCATTTGATTTTGTTAGGAATCGTTAAAAATATGGACGAGTCGAGAAAGACCACCAAACGGAACAGAAAACATGCTTTCGAATTCATCTTCGCGTCTCGAGAAATGCGGTTTTATGCACCGGTCAGCGGTCATAATTGCTGCAATTGGTGGCGGTAGAGCTCGATGAGACGCAGATAAGTAGAATCAAATTAGCAAGAGTGAGTGCACGTCGGATGGAACAGGGACTCACCTCCGTTACGTAAACTGGGATAGTTCTCGTCCCACCGTCCATAAGCCTTCCCCCCATCAGCCCTCCCTCCTCTCAACCCTCTTTCGTCCCCTTCCGCATGGAGACCGTAAATAACAGCCCAATGTCCAGTGCGATGGGACCACTACATACACCCATTGATTATAAACGTGACCCCTTTAGCCAGCAAAGGGCCACGAGGAATTCGGAGACTCCCCGCGATGCTCCCTTCTGTGCATTCCCATAATGTAGGATGTAGTCTGGAAACCATTAGTTTTACTGGGTACTGCTCGGGTACTCGTGTGTATGTGCAGCGTCCTTCACACTCTTACCGACGCATGTGGTTCATAAATAAAAGGGGTACAAGAGAACAGTCACGTTCGGGATTAGAACTGCCGCGCTCGAAAATATTCTGGAAATAAATATCTGTATTTATTTTAACTGTCGTCAAATTTGAAACTCGGAGCTTGTTCCTAGTATTTGGAAAGTAAAAAACATCAGTATAAATATTACGTTATCCAAAAAGGAATATTGTGGTTTCGTAGTTCACCAAGTTTACAGGTAATGTCTTACGCGAACTAATTACTTTCTAAATCAGTCACTTTAGGTTTGATATGTGAAAAAATGGACGGTAACATGAATGAAATACTATAGAAGAGATTAAAAATTAAGATTTATGATTCGGAAGACATAGAGATTAGATTAAAACTGTTGGATGCGGAAGTACCGTAATCCGATTCATGTATCTACCGACTAAAAATATATTATTCATAGTCAGTATATTATTCATATTTATAGTAGTAAGGTATCAACCACATTCAGCATATATTGCAGTTGTGTAGGGCATTTCAGGGCTATTCCGTGGAAAATTATTATTCATTAAATATCTTTCTATTTCTAACGCCTCAAAGAATTTTCAATACATATATAATTGCATCGTATAATACGATTTTGTATAGTTCACAAAAATAATTTCGTAAAGCTCGGGAAATATAAAAACTAACGGATATCCTTTGAGACATAACCACTGTTGAATAATGGTTTTGATTTTTAAATAGGATAATTTGGTTTCCAAAGGTTAATTCCACGTTCTAAATTGCAAGAAAAGCAGAAAGGTATTTACAGAAAGGTAGTGTGATTTGTATAAAGTATTATAAACATTTCTAATCATCTTAAGACAAACTCATTTTGGTTTATGAATCTATGATTATGCCAAAAAGTGCAGGCCCTGCATTCATCCAAATCAGACATTAACCTTGTCTCCTATCTCAGTGGTAATACTCATGATTGTTATTCTTAAAAGAATATAAAAATCCGGGGAGACTTAGAATGTTTTTACATTGCAGAAAAAAATGACAAAGACTCAGTATTAATTCTTCTGTATTGAATTATCGTGCTGTCGAATGTAATAAATTACTGGTTTAATTTAATTAGTGAAAATTACTTTCCCAAATCTAAGCGTCTGAAATAAATAAGAATTATGGTTCTAATTTTCACCGAATCAGGCGTGATGTGGTGGAAGAGATTTATACTGAGAATAAAAACAGCACTTTTCCACAGAAAAATAAAACTTTAATGTACATCGTACGTTTCAGCTCACTGAGCCATCCTCAGGTACAAAACAGCCTTGCTTATAGCTTGAGGTATCCTTGTACCTGAGGATGGCT
>WURS02000018.1:3148905-3167556 GCA_011762765.2 Rhinocypha anisoptera
TGTTCCTATCCCTTTCCTTATTTACTATCATTGAATGTGTTATTTTCGCCATATGGCGGTCATTTCTGTATGAATGAGTATATATATATATATATCTATATTGGTTCGAACACTAGTGGAATGTACAAAGACATTTTTTTTGTCCTGTGTCTTTGTACGTTCCACTAGTGCTCGAACCAATATTATTTACCTTGTGAACCTTTTCGAAGTGATTACATATATATATATATATATAAATAATAGAGTGAGATGTGTGTGATAGACGGAAGTGGTGAAGGGGGAGTGTGGTACGGCGTTTTTAAGCATTTGGGGTTTAAAGAGGTGTGGTGATAGAAAGTGTGGGATGATGCAAGGAGGCAGGTGTACAAAATCGATGCTCCCGCGAAAAGGTGAAAAGTGCTGATTAATGGGTTCGAGGATTTTGGATACTGGTTGCTCCGCAACGGGCGTAATGTGTGGGCTAAATGCTTCAAATTCCTGCCTTGCTCTTCTTTTTTCCTTGCGTGCTTCAGCCTCCTCGGATTCCCTCTTCAACCTGTACCTCTCGCGCTCTCCCCCGTTCTTTCTCCCCTTCAGCCCCCATGGTCGGGAAGGGGAAAGATTCAAATCCCCCTTGGGTCAAGAGGCGCGCAGATGAACGTGGGCGTTGCCCGCGGCTCCAGTGGGAGTTATCCTAGTCTTCGTGAAGGCGGAATAGCTTCATGGTTCAATATCCGGATGTGTGACAACGAGATCCAGGTTTATCTTCGGAAATTCGCCAATACTAGTACGAATCATAGGAGGTTATGCTCAAGGATCTACGGAGTAAAGTGTCATGTTAGTTTTTTTTGTAACTCAATTCCCTAAATGCGTATACGTTTCTCCTTCACAATTTTTTCACTTGCAACAAATACCACAACAAAAACATTTATGCCGGCAGGATAGCGTGATCGCTGGCTAACCCGCCCAGGGCATGGTTGTTGTGATTGTCCAGATGGGTTTTTCTATGACTTGAAGAGGTTCGAAATGATCATTGCCGTCGAAGCACCCTATAAACAAAAATACTACTTCTAAAAACATTTATGCCTTCTCTTATGTATCTTTCCCTGAAGTTAAGGAAGAGCTCTCCAAGAAAGAGTTTTTTGGATTATCTCAAAATACATTTGAGCCTAAACTTATGGTGAAAAAATTCCACGATGGAAAAGATTTTTTCCTTCGGTAACAGTGTTGTATACTGACACGATGAGGTACAAGTTGCTTCTGAAACATCCTACCAATTGTCGTTTTAAGTATTTGATTATAAAGCAAAGACATACCGCAGTAATCACTTCCATGGTAATGGACGTCGCTTGGGGTAGTTAAAAACACCAAGATAAAAAATGCAACAAAACTATGTGCGTCCACGAATTTTATTAAAACGACTGGTTTCTTCCAGCAGTCGACATCATCTCTGGTGGTGTCTATGATGATGTCAGTCAACACCTGATGATGTCGACTGCTCAACGAAACCGGCCGTTTTGATAAAATTTGTGGTCGTACTAATTTTTTTTTGTATTCCTTCATCATGAAGTTCCACAAAGTTGAGCATGTTACATACATTTTCCCAAAACGAATTCAAAAACATCAATTACTCACAATGAAATAATATTTTTCCATTATTTATTAGCCCATTTTTTTTAGTTTTTCAACTTCATTTCTATTGTTTCTTTTCTGTTCTTTCTAAGTCAGCTTGTTTAATGTTAAAGGATTAAATCCGTAATTCCTTTTGTAAATTAGAATGATGAATATAGGAAATCCCATACAATAATGATCCATCGGGTATTCCTTCTCCCAGGAAAAAACGTATGGTAATGAGCATCCACAATAGCGAGGAAGTAGTTTATCTGTAATTTAGTTATGAGTTCATTTTTGAGCAGACTTGTCTAGTGTGATCGGTCACATATTTTCAAAGTATATTTTTTCTGTAATTAATAGTAGACATGCAAGTGTTAAATTATATATGTTTCACATTTTTCCCTTAGCTATGTTGGAAAATAAGAACTAGCATGTATATTATATATTACATTTGACAGCTAGGTTTGAATGAGATTATGACCCAAAATATCAGGGCAGAGAATACCTTACATTTCTGGCGGAACATACATTTCCCAAATGACTACAGTACGTTTTAAATGTATACATAACGAGTATCAACGACTCTTCTATAGAAGTAAGTTTAAGTGTAATTACCCTGCTTATAAGCGCCAAAATTAAGGTACAGAAAATGCTTTAAAGATGCCATTTTTAGGCCCTGTCCAGCAATATTCTATCCAAATAATATGTTTGAGAAAGACATCGTCTGAGGTGATCCATCAATTGATCGACTTCCATCCAACAAAGGCCGGAAAATTATTAATGTCCTCATCAATTTTGTCTGTGAGCCTCGACAAGATTTAGGTGGAACCTATCGATTTGAACGGGAGTGTTCATCGGAAACATGGGTTTTAACAACCGAGAAACGATCCGAATACCACTCACGGTCAAAACAAATTTCTCTCCAAAAGTTCATAAATAATTACCTGAAATCCAACCGAGTTCCCTTGCTTTATCGCGAATGATTAGTTCTATAGACTTTTCCTTTCACCGTCATTTCAATTTCTATTATTTCATTGCAAGATCTCAGAAAAGTAACCTTTCCTACATAAACACACCACCGAGGTCTATTAATTAGATTGTCTATTACTGTTCAATATGCTGTATTAGCCTCAAATGGAGTTTTATGGGACAGATATTCATGATTTATTCTTTGCTAAAATTTCAGTAACGAATTCAACTCTCGGACTTCTAGCTATGTTTTTGTTACGTCAATCGTTAAATCGAAGGGCTAGCAGACATGTATTCCATGTATTTTGTACTTGATTGATGCAGATATCTTAACTGATCAAAATGCATCTCCTTTTATGCATTTTTTTTTAAATTCTTAAATGAGTCATCATTTATTGGCTTTAAGATTTTAATAAACACATTCAATTATTTTTTATGAGGAACCAATTATTAATGTGTTTCAATATGCACGAGCGGTAAGACATGTCTGGTGTTAATACACTGTTACAGACCGATGAAAAAATTATCCTTTGGTTTGAAAATATTATTTTACCCGAAAATAGTTTATCCTTACAGGAGAGTTGTCTAATTCAAAAGTCATAGCCTTAATCTTGTATGAATCTTGCATGTGATAGCCTTAATCTTGTGTGAAAAAGAGATTCTCTAAAAATTATACTCGCATTTTGAACATTCCAAGAATATCATTAGAAGCAGTGTGCAGTTTTCTCTATATTGAACTTAAATTTCATGTAGGCAATCACACAGGTATGTAATTGAACCATTTGGAAAGTATCACTTTTTAATGAAAGGTAGATAAACAGTAAAAAACGTATGCTTGCCAAGAAACATATCTCTGATGGTATAGGTTTCCACTTTTATTCTCCTAATTATTTTCAAAAAGTTTTCGCTTACATCTCACTGGAAAAAGGCTATGAGAAACTATATGAAAAATAACTTCTTAGGATTATGGGTAACAGGTTCCTTGTTACTTTGAAACAAATAAAATTTTAATTAATGAAAATTCTCGGAGCTACCAAATTTTCCTCCGTCTTTGGGTGTGAATGATATATTCAAAGGTTGTCGTCTTGAAAACTATTTTCTATGACTCAAATAATCCAAGGATTAAGAATATTAGATGGAGCATTCCTCTTTCGTCATCGATATGCAGGTAATTCAACTGATGGAGCACCTAGTACCGCATGTCCAGCTACATCTAAAACTACACTGTATTTGTATTAGTTTATTCAATTCCTGAACAGGAAAATTACGGCATAGAACTATGGTTTATGAATTAACTGGACTAGATGGGAATTTAGGAATGATAGGAGGGAAGTTTAAGGTTCTTAATTTATTAGTAATTCTGTACGGCGTTCAGGACTTAATTCTGTTTTCTCCCCAAAACCTCAGCAACAAGTTCACATTAGCGGATCGCTTGACCGCTGCTGACTTATGACCCCTAAATCCCTCACTCTCACTGTTCCTGTGGTTGACCGCTTGTAGGCGCTCACAGCAATATAATACGACTTGCCCTGCTGCTCGGTTAACAACGCGGATAACCTTAGCTTGGCCGTATGCGGCTGAAAAGGTTTTCCACGTGAAAAGATTACAGCGTAAAACAGGAGGGTGGAGGTGAAAACATGGCTTTACATCTGGAATAACACGCAATGAACTTCCCACGCCTCGTTTGGTCAAAGCCGTGGTTTGAACCTATGTGTTCTCCCCCCCACCCTCCTCTTCACACATGGTGAATGTTTCCATGGTGCTGATTCATTGATTACTTCAGAATGTAGAATAGAGTTTCCTCTGACTGAATAATTAATAACAAAACTTCGGTAAATATGCTTTCAGGGCGTACTCACATGAAAACGTTGCATTTAAGGGGAATACCGGAGTCAAGGGAATCAAGATTTGAGAATAAAAATAATGAAAAGCGTAAGAAAGATTCATTTTAATTTAATGGCGCTGACTCTTTTCCTAAATGTTCACTAAAAACTAATCTCGCTCATTTGAAATAAAAATCATGAATTCGTACGTTATATTGTCTATAACACAAAAAGAATTCATCGCCTACGTAGTTTTCCTTTCGACAAGCTTAAATCTCGTTCACAAAGATAAATGAAATTATGTTTATCCGCATTATATTTGAGTGGTCAATCCTATCTTTTTTCATCATTATTAGGATATCAGAAGAGATGATAGCCGAGATGCACATCATTCATTCTAAATAAAGAACGTCTCGTAGTAGTAAGCTGCCTACGCTGCAGCTGCCAGACTCCCTAGAGGTGGTTAGCAGAGTGCATCTTAGATTTAAATAAGTTACTCGTGGTTATCTAAGAACTTGTATACGTAAGGGAAAATCATTTGAAATTATTGAATTGCGGTAAGGCAATGTTGAATACGTATCGTCATTTCGTATCGACAAAACACCTTCAAGAATCACCTATGGACAGAATTAATCGTTTAAAACGTTTACAATATTCACTGAAACGAAGTTTTTCAAATAACCGAAGTTTAACTCTCATTAGTGAAAAAAGTTTTGGAAGGCAGAGTCATAAGAGGCTGTCGATTGAATTTCCAAACAGCTTAGATAGAAGGAAAGTAATTTTTGGAGGAATTCTGTATAGTAGTGAACCTCTAACTCTCAAATTAATTTTTGAAGTTGCATTTGTAGCAAAGTTTCTGTTTCACCTTGATAACTTTGAAACTTAATTTACAAAACTGGTGATATAAAAGTTTAGACGTAAAAGGTACTTTGGTTTTATCTTTAACTACTATTTTATAAGTAATCTGATCGTGTAATATGCTTAATGCAAACAGTAAAAAATAAGTGTGTTAAGTGGCAAAAAATTCTTTCAAGTTTTGTCTCAATTCGCCTACAGAAGATACCCAATTAATATTTACTTCTGTCATACCTAATGCAGTGAACAAAGAGTCTCTGTATGGATGGGTATACGTGGTTAAAGTCGAAAGTTAAGTTACTTGAACTCTGATCAAATTGCATTAGTTTAAAATTGCACTATGCAGTTATTCTAAAATACCATGTAATGATTTTGCTTTCCATAGTATTTCATTTTTCCGTTGTTTTATCTTACAATCTCTAAGAAATATATTAATTTTATATATATATATATATATAATGAATTATCTACAACAGGAGAAGCTTAAATATTTAACATTCAGTTAAGCGTATTTTTGTCAACAGAAAATTACTAAATTCTGAATAGAATAGAATATATATACTCTATTATTTTTAATACAATTTACTGAATTCATATTTTTTAAGCGTTCAGGACATAATTAATTTGGTACATCTTGTGTAGCCGAGTCAATCAACTATATCAAAACATTGGTGAGTTTCTGAAAAATGTATCGCAAAAGAGTTTTTTCTAAATATTTAAAGGGGGCGGAGTTAGATTTTCTTTAATTTCGCCTCGTCATAAACCTTTTCCAGCCGTGAGTGAAGAAACAGATAGAGATAAGGAAACTTGTGAATCTCTTTTTCTCCTTTGGAACTACTGAAGGTTGTGGTGTGTAGTGACAAAATATATCATACAGTAAAATAGCGTGGATTTCATGTTGGCAGGAAAAATCTAGTGCAGGCAAAGATGTAGGCTCTCATTTCTTGTCTACATTAAAATCCCTTTTCTCAGCAGGCCAAGTTCTCACACCCGTATACGTACGGTATTCGCGGACAGCGGTGGTTAAATGGGGCATTTAAACTGTCTCCGGTTGTGGCTACCTTAACCTCTCTCCCATACAACTGAGATGGAGCGTTTTTCATGCACGAGAAAAATTCCGCAAAATAATAGCAAGGGAGTCTAAAATAATTTCATCCGCTCATATTTGCACCACATAGTAAAAGCGGCAGTAGTAGAGAAGTGTTGGAAGGGCATCCATAATGACTACAGTAAGCCCACAGTCCTACCTCTTTCCAAAAGATTTCTTTTACTTTTAAAATTAAAAAGACAATTAATATTACCACCATGCTATTATTTATGGGCAGGGTTCTAACATGAAAAATATTTATTTCTCCTCTCAAAATATGTTCCACTGTCATTATTTTCAGTAGAAATGTTTATATTTTCAAATTAAAATTATCACAGAAAAGAATAATTTCCTACTGGGTGTAGGCACATTAATTGAAATAGAATATTTAGATAATTCAAAAATAATTTTTACTGTATTTATTTCAAATAACCACTTGTAGGCTTATATAGGGCGTTAGTCTTTAGACTTTTTAACGCAGCCCACTTTGAAATCTCTTCGGTTAATCTCTTAGGTAGATATTAAAAATAAATGGGTTGGAAGATGAGGGGTTTCATATATCCGATGGAGATGGTTTCAGTGGAGAAGGTTCAAAAAGGTTATTATTAAGAAAAATATATATGTTTTTACCAAACATTTGAAGGCAACTTTATCGGCCTTTTCATGCATTTTGAAAAAGAGAAATGTTTGTACGCTCATTCGTCAAAAACTTACTCAATGAGCTGCTTGAGATAGCAGATTAGAAGTTGGTTCTATTGAAGAAGTTTAAAATAATAACTTGATATTATTTTTTTAAACAAATATCTACTGGCTATCATAATGTATGAAACAATCGATGTTGTAGCTCTCGTATGATTCCACAGAAAATAACGAGACACGACCGGTTTCGACGATAATCGTCATCATCTGGCCCATTTGTTTCATTGTGGAATTCCACTAGGTGACGGCCTCTTCAGTCAATTTTTATCATGGTGTATGTTCATAGTTTAACGTTGTCCATTACGACTATATTTTTCACGAACCTCTCTCAGACCATTTAAAAGTATCTACGGGTTGATGCATTCAGGTGGATAGACAATTGTTCTATGGACGGTCTTGCTTCGAACGAAACGATTTCAAGAGAGGACTTCTCGTTCATCGGGCGAGTGTAGGTGTATGGAAGATGAAAGTCAGGGATTCGATGCCAGACCCAAGTCGCGGATGGGAGATTATGCCTGGAGGAAGGGAAGTTTTTTTATGTAGGAGGAAAAAGAGCCGCGGAAACAGGAGGTGCATGAGAAATAAGGTTCTGTGCGGATCGTCGTAATAGATCGTAGGAACGACTGAGGAATGCTCTGGTAGGGAATCAATATTGAAATTCAAGATAGGGAGGAAGCATACTGAGAAAAATGTTTCTTCAGGTTCGGAGTTTTTACAAAAATATTTTCGTAAATGGCCAACTCATATGCATACGAATAATGTGGCCTATGAGCCTTCGGATAATTCCCTTGCGTAGGGATGATTTTGAATGTTCGAGGACGATATATAAGTTCTTAATAATACATCTTTGTTCATTGCGTGATTAATTTTTTATCGTACAATGGATAATTATTCACCTAAGGATTGCGGTCTTGAACCTAGAGGAAGTAAGGGATTTTTGTGGCGTTCAACAAAAATAATATTTATTTCATCTCAATCTTCATAAATTGCGCCATGCTTCATGACTGTAATTTTTTTTCATGATGGTCATTCTTTTCCGTTTTCATCAACAACGAGTTGAATTTCGCGAAAATAGGGAGAGCTAAATTACTCAATGTGTTCCAAACAGCAAGCTAGAAATCGATAAAAGTGGTTTGTTTATTGAACAAAATTCACTGCTGAGGATCTCTGTCGGTATCCGGCTCCGAAAAAAATCGGCCATGGGACAATGGAATTATGAGATTCTTCAAGTGCGTTCCTATGGCTTAAGACCTTACTAGCCACTCTCTGATATATTTATTTTAACACAAAAGTGAAATGGTAAACTTTATTAATTTTATAACACACATCACGTGTGTAAGATGAACCTCTAAAGTAATAGAGAGACCCGCTGAAGGATAACATTCACATGATTTTTTCTAAAAATAGTTATTCTTTCCACTTTGTTTGTTAATCAGAATATTTTTGTTTCCAAAGGTTTTTTTTCCACTGTAACTTTACACTGGAATATCCACCATTTAAGCTGAGATTGAGCATATGGAAGGGAGGAGGAAGGTCGACTAGTCATAATTGAGCGGTTCATATCCTATTTTTTATGAGGGAGAAGGAAATTCAGGGAATATCAGTTTGCTTCCCCGTGATCTCACTGACGGCCACCCTCTAACATCTCAACGATGGCAGGCGTCGTTCGTAATTAATATGCCTGAAATGCGAATTTAAGGTCCTCTCCAAAAGAGAAAGTGCCTATTGATCACTGTAACCGGGTAATATTCAGCGATAAATATTCAACTGTTACATGGGAACGGGAACGCTTGATTTTTTGGCAGCCTGGAAAAATTTTAATTTCCTTAGAAACGCTCAACAAGGCGACCGGATTAGCCTGGTGGGTAGCGTGCTCACCGGCTAACCCATAGGTCGGTGGTTTGAGTCCCGCCCAGGACATGGTTTGTTGTGTTTGTCCAGATGGTTTTTTTCTGTGATTTGAAGAGGTGCGAAATAACCATAGTCGTCGAAGCACCCTATAAATAAAGATATTACTAGTAAATAACACCGAACAAGTGGTAGGAGAATCGTTAGATATGACCTTTTTTTTAGAGGCGAAGGAACTACAGTTATAAATATTCTAACAATTATTTTTTCCCCAGTTGGTATAACACAGCATATTAAAGCATGATTTCTTCTTAACTACCGATTTTAATGCAACGTCGTTAATTCGACCCATACGAGCAATCAGATCGCTCAAGAACAAAGTGATTTAAAAACTCAAGTTTTCGAAATTTTGGTGATTTGTTCATTAATTGCCCGAAAGCTAAGATAATTTGGTACCTCATGGTTTCCTAGGGATATCGATTTTTAAAGAGTACCACTATACAAACACCACACCACACAAACTAGAGCTTTCATTATTTGAGGAATCAGGGAACCATATTTACAGAAAGATATTTCAAAGATTTACGGATTACTGGGAGTTAGTAATACCAAAGTTAGATTAACCGCTCCAAAATGATAGCATTAATTTTAGCAACAGTATATAATTTTTATATGACCTAGGAAGTCTTCGTCTTTAGGATCGTGGCACAATGGTGTACTAGATTTGAAAAGATGTAGATTTGAATAGGGCACTTTACGAACTTGAGAACTAATGTAAGAACTTTAAAATCCTATTTTTGGGAAACGTTATGCAATAGAGAAATTGAAAATCTGAAAACATTTTGATTTAGTATTATTCTAAGGATCATTTATGCCATTTTGAACAAGTAATTACTCCCCCCCTGCCACACCCCCGCGGCTGCTTGCAGGGTAATACGTAGAATTAATAATTGTGGGATTAGTACTATGTCGTAATTTCGAAATGGATTATTTTGAATAAAATTAAACCCATAAATTTGCACGCTTGTGTACCAAGTAGCACTTTATCTTCATCTTTTCAGCAAAAAATAAACAATGGGTAAATTTATACGTATTCCGTATTATCAAAGGTGCAGTTAAACGTTGGAATAATTGGAGGATAATTGTTAAAAGCTGAGAATCAAAATTACAAAATAAATTTTATCTTTTCCAATTTATTTTAAAATTTTAATTTACTCCGCGAAAACTGCTTCGTTTCGGGTCACCAGAGGCTAAGAAGGTGAGAAGAACGTAGAGTAAGATCACGTATTTGGAATTAATGAACAGAATGCCTTTTCGACAGATCAGCGATTTCATTTTATTAAAAGAAAATTAATAATAAATATATATGCCTCTTCAGTTGAATTATTTATCCCACAAACCGAACCGTTAAGAATTAATTCTCATTGTTCCTTACCTTAAGTGGCCACTTCGGCTTGCTCTGCTTGTATCTCTCCTCGAAGCTTGTGTCCCAGTACTCCTTGCTCTTCATCCAATAAGGCTGAAAAAAAGAGTTTCGGATACTTTATATTTATTTTAATTGAGATGAATTTAAATTATCTACGAGACATTTTTTTGAAATTATAGTACGAGACATTTTTAAGATGAAACCATCAACATTTTTTTCATGTTATATCCAATAACCTCTTGCCAAATTTGACCCATATACATTGGTAATAAAATTAATCGTGCATTTTTCTTATTAGTTTGGCCTTATTTTCCCCATATGTGCTCACATTCTAATGTGTTGCAGAATTTTTGATAAGTCTCTAGGTGCTGTAAACCTTAATTCTGTAGTAAAAGATTAAAACATAGCACAAATATGGTTGCGGTTTTCCCGATTGAATTATACTTAGTATTATCTGAATAGCCTAATTTAATTTTTTCTTTAGTGACATTGTGAATATTTTTTATATTAAATGAATACATTAGAATTTTCTGTTTAATTTTTGAATGAATTAGTTAACACATGATACGTTACCTATCTCAGCAAAATGTGAAAATAGCTTCCCACAAATATAAACACGAAAAGCAGTCACTGGAAAACATTTAAACGTGTTCTCTTCGTGATTAAACAGTTTTATGGTGATAGCATATTCGTATGTTGTGATTGAATTTATTTATTTGCTATTTATTATTCTTCAATATTTTCCACTACTCCGTTGCAGTCACAAGTAAATTTGTTCCGTTAGTTTTACCCTTAGTACCTAATCCTCCATGAAATCTTCAACTTAACAGAAAATCAGGGAATTTGATCCATATTAATTGTACATTACTGCTGGAGGATTGTAATTTAAAATTTCCTCTTTTAACGGCCAAAAAACTAGAAAAATTTAGTTTTTCGAAACGAAATCGCAAGTAATGGTTGAGTGATACAAAAAATAAAGCTAACATGCCTCACTACCAGAAGATTTAGTTACGCAGCTAAGAATGGAATTACGTAAAAATCCTTGGATAACATGACCTTTTTAATTCCATCATTAGACTTTACCCGATCCCAGGAAATTGCCATGGACAAATTAAATTAGACAATACTCTTTTTTTTTGTATTTACAAAGCTTGCTTTGACGAGGGAAAATAGTCGTAGTGTCGTTCGTTATTCGTTCGGGATTGAGAAATTTATAGCCACCAGTAAAAAACAATATCCCGCTCATGGCGGTGTAAATAGCCCCACTGACGGTGCAATGATGGAAACGAAGAACAAATTCCCAATTCGCCGTGAAATACGTGGGGAACGGTAAAAATAAATCCCGCGAGGAATCGAAAAAAAACAAGAGTAGGTGTCGTCAAGGGTGAGAGACAAACAGGATAACGAGCAAACATTCAAATTACGGCGTGAATTTCGCTGACATTGCATTAAAAGTCGATTCTCAAAATGTTTTCGAAAATAATGACTGCCGTCCCTGTAGAACATCGATGCTCTCTGAACTGAAAGAAAAATGAGGGGACAGGGTTGCCGAGAGAGGCAATAAATGTCGATGGAGAATCTAGAGGTATGAAAGTGATCGAAATACACAGTGGCAATGTCCATTTCATACGAATAGAAATACATTTATTATTAATTTAATATGTTTTGAGAAATGAACACGGGGGTGAAGTTTTATTTCATGTTCTAATTTTAAATTACAATAACAACTATTATAGAGACAATCCATTTATATTATTTTTGTTTCATTACGCATCCTTATCTTATTATGAGTCTAAATAATTATAACATGATTTCTCACTCTCCTTACCCTACTTTTCGACAGCCTTTAAATTCCTAACACAACCATTTTCATATCTCTTCGTCACTAAACCTCCAGTCTTTAAATTTGTGTTGAGTTGTAAGTGGAGCTATGTGGAGTGTTCTAGGGTAGTGACGATGAAATTATGATTGTTTGTCTATGTATTACGAAGTGTCCTGTGTGTGTGTTAGTGGATGAACTTTTGATTCCAAACAGAACCCTGTTTGGAAGACTGTTTTGATTTTATGTATATGCAATAATCTGTTATTTTTTTGTTTTCCTACTGCTGTTTTTAAACTATATAATTTAAGTGTGTAATTTGTTTACTCTGCCCTTAGAGGACTCAGTCCCAGGGTAAATAAAATATCATATCATATCCACTTCTATTATATTACACAGATGAAATATATTTATGAACGATACTCCAGATTTCACTATATTCGTTGACTGTTGCCTTAATTTTACACATGAAATGTGTGTTACTAGCCTGTATTCAACATTTTAAAAATATTTTCGGGGTGATAACATGACCCTATGTATTATAACGTACCCTATGTCGAGAGGTTGGCTAACAGTGTTCTTACGACGAGAAGAACTAGTCCTTTGACATCTAGGGCCCAGTATAAGTGACACAACAAATTCACGATCTTGAAGGCGATGAATATTTCAACATGAATTTATTAAAACAAATCTCTGCCTTCCGTTCCCCGGGCTTTACGTCATTTCCGTCGAGACAGATTTCGTGCGCGGGTCAATCAATCATTCTCTCGTCCTCTTCCGCCTGCCGCGACGCGTTCCTTTCCCCTTCCTTTTGTCTTCCCTTTGCTTTCACCCCCGTCGGTGGTCTTAATCGACCCTCTTCCCTCTTTTCCTTCCGAAAGAAGCATTAAGTGAGCCTCGCCGCGTGTTACGCAGGGTGTGTCGTTTCCCATGCAGCTCTGCACGGGTGTTTAGCGGCGACACACACTCTGATTCAGTCCGGCGACAATGACGGATGGATTAATGAGCCGAGAAAGGGAGGGAGAGAGTAATCGGGCGCTTTTAATGAATAGCCTCCTCCCCCGCAGTTCACATAAAAAGAGCATGGGTGAAAATTACCAAAACCGGAGCCGAAGATTTTTCAAAATGGCTCACGACTTGTCGAGTCGGTAGTTCTCCAGTAACCTCCTCGTTTTGATTAATGAGATCCTCACGGATTCATAACCATTGTATTTTACCGGATACAAATACGAGGCATGAAATGTCACAAAATTGTCACTTAAATTTCTCCCATGAAGTAAACTATTTTGGTGGAAAAGCGTTTCAAAATGTCCTTTTTGCGCCTGGCTCATAACATTGGTGCACTAAACCGACCGCTCCATTGACAACATTAGAAGGTAAGTTTGTCGGAGCATTATTATTTTTAATATTACCGTAATATGAAGTTAACTTTCTTTATTAATCAAAGTGTTTTGAATTCAACTTAATCAGGATTTTGTTTAAACTCCGATTGCAAATTTTTTCCTCAAGTCCAATTGCGAATTTTTCGCTTTTTTTTACGTTACCGATACCAAGTAAGATAATGCATGGCCGAAGCACTTTTTTTCTGCTTCCTCCGAAAGAGTATGAATGACAGAACCTATTGAATTAAATAGTGGCGCCATGATTTTCCTCACGGACCCTCTCCCACAATGAATCCCGACTTACTCCACTACGCGCGAGTCGTACCGCGACCTCTGGAGGACCTCGGTTCTCCAATTTTCCCCCGAGGGCGACAACCCAACCCAACTAGAGCAACGTGTGGCCACTAACACTCGCTCCGGAGCTAGCCTTGTTCCACTCCGTTACATCCACGCCGGCCACCCATGCTCTTTTATTTCTCGCGGCTATGTATAATGCATAGACGGCGCCTTGCTTCTTTTTTTATTTAGCGGTGGGATAAAAAAAAAATAACTGACACGACATCCACGACAGCGGCAGCCAACAAACGACAACTATACATCGACGAAACGTCAGCGGAAGCGGAGGAGGAGGGCGGCCGGGTGTTTCAGGAAAAGAGGATCGTTGGAGGGGGGCTGGGGGTGGGGATGGTGGGTGGGAGTGGGCAGCTACTACGTCATCTACTCCTCACGTCCGCTGTGCAACGATGTGTGGGGACGTGGGGGGTTGGGCGGAGAGAGAGAAGGCGGGAGATGGAAAAATAAATTCCCTTAGCCCGAGAGGCTCATGTACCGTATGTCGTCGCGGGAAACGAAAACAATAAAAATGGCGATTTTTAAAAGACTTTTTATGTTGGAGAAAAGAAAGGCCAGCAGGTTGTTGTTTTTTTCTCTTTATTAACCTTGGTTACTGAAATAACAGACGATAAAAATGAAGAGACAGAGCTAAAAATTCCTCGAAGGGGGATCGCGTGAAAAATGTTTCAAAGACCCTCGCAAAAAAATCATCCGTACATGTTTCTCCATCGATTTCATGGATCCTAGTAAAAAGAAATCTCGTTTGCGCAAATATTTTTCGTGTAAACTGCTCGTCAGAAAATTTCCATTAATTTTTATAAAATGATAACATGGATCCTTAATGACTACGCTATACAAGAGGGGTTATGGATAAAAGAAGACACCAACGGAGTATTCATCTCTAATACTTTACGACTGTTGCTCCTTGGACTTGACTATTAAGGTCGTGGTGATTTAAAGGTATTTAAATGAAACTGCAAACAAATATGTGTCAGCATGGAGGCTCTCACCCGATGGGAGACCCGAGAACCACACCCTGCTAACCATAAAAAAGGACCTAAAACTCGAGCAGTAGTCATGCATTTGGGCTCCATTTTTCCTCGCCTCAAGGTGACTGAAAGACTTCTAATATTGGTAGCATTTTTGCTTAAGGGTGCTTCGACGGCTATGATCATTTCACACCTCTTCAACTCATAGAAAAAACCTTAATGGACAAACACAACATCCATGTACTGGGAGGGATTCGAGCCCACGAGTTTTGGGTTAACCGGCGAGCCCGCTAACCCACCAGGCTAACCCGGCCGGTATTTCTAATATTAAAACATTTTACTATTCCCTGGTTGCGTAACCCTAGAAATGACGCGTTGGCCCAGGCGATTTAAATTAAGTAATTCGAAGTAATGGAATGTTACTGTGAGAGTGTATTCGTCACTTAAGCCTATTGAAGTGTTACTGATCAATCGCTGGTTATCGCTTAGAAATTTAGTAATCGAAGTTAATATTTCATACTTCCGTCATAAAGAATACTCTAATAAATAATACATATAATAAATTTATGCTGCGGCCTGTTCAAAATAATAAACGTCTACTTACTCGTATTACCAGCACCTGCCCGAAACCATCAAGGTTTTCAAATGAATAACGCACTAGATGTAATACCAGGAATGAATAAATCTAGGTGAATATTTGTCTTTCAACAAGATATGTTCCCATCGTACGCGTACCGTACGCGTATATGACTACGAAAAGCATGAATTTAATTCACTCAGTCACAGACAAAAAAGTTCGTTTACTCGTTAGAAAATGAAATATTTTAACTACTTTCCCCTCACCTTCTTTTTCTGTTACGCAAAATTATTCTTCATTTAATACACACAGATGGGCGTCCTTCTTCTCAGCTTCTAGAATTACAGTGACATAATTATTGTAGGTAGCAACCAGTTTTAAGTGCTCTGCTTTATCTGCCGCCTTATTAACTCTGTTTTGCATTTGTAACCCCAGGAACAGACATTTACCAAACGAGCAAACGAGACATGAAGCGGAAAATGCCTTCTAAGAAACCTTCAAGTAGAACGAATATAATTTTTTTCCTCGACGCTAAACAGCGACGGTACCCCAAGCATGAATGACATTATTTTTCTGAAAACATCACTCGTAATAATGGTCGGTTAGCTTAATGAGACTATTCATCCAAAATCGTTTCGCATACCGAAATTCTAAGTCACCCTCTCTTTCGAATCCGCCATTTTTCGTTCTCTGGCAAACCAAAGGAGAATAACAATTTTTTTTGTGCTGCCAGATGCCATTTATGCAGCTTACGTTCGGCGCAAAACTTTCCGTATCCCAGCCTCTCTTCAAGCCCTACGGCCGAGGCATAACAGGTGGATTTTTGATAAGCCGTTCAAAAAAAAAAGAAGAGGAGGATCAAAACAAAAGATCTGCCCTTCCCGTGCCTAAGTTCCAGCCTGTCATTTTCAACGTCCCTTCATTTTTGTATTCGTAGCCCCGCGAGCGTTTCGATTTTTTTTCAGTACAGGTCTAGACACATCTCTCCTTCCTCTTGCGGCATCTCCTCCCCCTGGCACACGACCGGGACCTCCGCTTCTCTTTTTCAACCTCCACAGATGCGCTTCGAATCTCGCTAAAATATTTATCTCGCATCTGAGTAACGTGTGTCATCATTAAACTCCGAATATGTGAATTTCTTTTCTTGTCGCACGTCTCAGGCCGTTTGGGTGCAAGGAAAATATTATTAAGTAGGTACTTGAGATTAGTGGTGGGATAGAGATTTTTAGTGTAGTAGTGTCACCCACCATGGTCAGAAAATTCTTAGATGAAAATAGCTCAGTAATATATAGGGAGGCCTTTTTTTAACTCAAGCATAAAAGTTACTCTTGCTTTAACATATGTAGATGTTTTTATGTTAAATGTAATGAATTTGTTTCATCTTTACACATAATAAAAAGTCCATCGCCCAGCAATCGACGTAGGAGAATTAAAATATATGAAAATCCCACATACGACGAGAGAGAAACTATATTGGTTGGTGAAACTCGATTTTTGTAATAATTAGAAAGAATTTCGAGGATATACGGAATACACACAGTCTCTACATTGTATAATTTTTTAATCCTCAAATTATTAAGCCGATCCCAATTAGTGTTTTGTTGGTATCCCCTAAGCAGCTAAGTTTTGTATGTTTTCATTATATTCATTGCATCGCACTGTGATTCTTATGGACTCAAATCAAATTTTGTCCAGCTTTCCAAAAGAGTATCTTTTACTGGTAACCATATTCTTAGAGAATATGTATGAAATTGGCCAGTGAATTTATAGGCCGCAGATTTGTGACAGTCTCGGGCGTAACTTTGTGGAAATCTTTCATGATTGGAGAAACAGAAACACGGCAATTTCCACTTATTACTTTATTTTCATTTACTACCATGGTTTCGTCGGGTCGCAACATCGCCATCACCTGATCGACACCATAGTCGTGAATGAAAATAAAGTTATAAGGGGAATTTTCCGTGTTTATGTTTCTCCTGGTGCAGAATTAAGAATTATTGCCAAACTTTTATGGCGTCTAGAAATATCAGAAATGGGAACTCAGGTAGACAGATTTGAGGGTGACTTTCAAAACTGATTTTTTTACGGAGAAAGAAAGATACAAAGTCTGCCTCAGACGGCGCTTTAAACTATATCCTGAAGCCATCTCTTGGGGTTTAATTGGTTGAGGTGCCAATGATGTTTGTATTTTTCCATGTGCTCTCTGACAAATTTCGCCTAATAACCAATTCTCATTGGCGTATATGACCTCAATACGTGTACGTACGTCTCTATAAGGAATGCCGCATTAAGATATAACTGATCACTTTACAGAGAACTCATAAGAGAAAGATGCGTCTACGTCGGAACAGCAAACAGAGAAACACGGACAGAAAACGACCGTCACTGGTTTACGTGCACTTCTGTGGTTCTAGCCACATTCTTCAGCAAGAAGGTGCTTCTCTTTTCTATTGAGAAAGGTGTTTGGGACCACCGAAATACCCGCAGAAGTATTGTTTTTTCCCTTACCTATTTATGTGTAACACATGGACTTAAATATAATGATTTATTGTACAACTTTTATGTTCGTGAAATAACGTTGGCATACGGAAAAAGATTCTCGGGGCACACAACTCGCCAGATGTGTCGTTACGCATTGAGGGACAATTCGGAGGTTCCCACGGAGTGTAATGCAGACCACAACGTGTGTACGTGGACGTCGAATATTCAAGTCGCGGCACCATCCGCACTCCAGTTGTCCGCCGGGTGGAATGTCTCCATTCCTGGAAAAGTGTCCCTTCCCCGGGCTCGGATCGATCATCCAGAACCGGCCGTGCTGCATTGTAAGCGCCGGATAAAAATCCACGGACCCGAAAAGCAAACAGAGTGAGTGCTTTAATAATTGAATGCTAGCCAATGCCATTTTTTTTTTATCTTTCTCTCGCCGTCTCTCTCTCGCTCTGTTGTCTCCATGTTTCTTCGCAACAACACCAATCATGAGGCCCTAAGCGCGGCGTGCGGGGAGTGGTCACGAAAGCTTTTCACTCCGCTGTTATTTTCCGAGCATTAGGACGGAACGAGGCGACTCGGATTCTCCCTTGCGTCAGCGTATAAAAGAAAAAAACAAGATTAGAATGATAATAAAACCAATTTATAGCTAGACAGGAGAGGACCGAGTAAGGGATGAGCTATATTACTGTGGCTGCACCCCTCCCCCCGCCCCCCCCCCCCACCGCACCCCCCCCCCCCCCCCCCCCCCCCCCCCCCCCCCC
>WURS02000018.1:3167656-3182602 GCA_011762765.2 Rhinocypha anisoptera
CGTTACTTTTATGGGGGTCAATTATATTTCATGTACTAAAGTTGCTTGGGTATTTTCCATACGCTATTCCAAACAGAAGTGAAAAAAAGGCGGGGGTAAAGGAGACGGGTGGAAGAGTTAATGGGAAGGAGAGAACCATAATAATGGAGGGCGGAGGAAGAGTTAACAGAGAGGCTGGGTAGGGCAGGGAGGGGGGGGGGATAGGTGGAGCGTATAACCCCCATACCCGGAGGGGTAGGTGGATGGTTGGATCCAGGGAGGAGGGTTGGAAAAGAAAATGAAGGGGAAACGGAACGGTGAGAGGAGAAGAAGGGCTCGGACTCCAGCACCCTCTCTAATCGACTTCTAGAACACACACGACAACTCTTCCTACTCCCCCGTCCCTCGCCCTGCCGCCCTCCCCGCCGCCCTTCCATTCTTTTCTGGTACCCTCCCCCCCTCTCTCTCTCTCTTCCTCCCTTCCTCTTCCTCCCTCTCTCTCTTCCTCCCTCTCTCTTCCTTCGTCTCTATCTCTCTCTTCCACCCTTTCTCTCCCTCCCTCTCGCTCTCTCTTTCTTGTCCCTCACCCTTCCTCCTGGTCATCCCTCGCCAAACTGCGACCACTCTTGAAAATGACCAAAATCGGGTTAACATGGAGATGGAGATACGGGAGGGAAAACGGTACTGGAGTGCTAGCAGCGGCGCAGAGTGGTGGGTGGGTGCCAGGTGTCGGTTCGGAGGTTGTGGGGAGCAACTGTTAGGCAACTTTGCGGAGGTTTGGGGAGACGGAAGTGCACTGGGGATTTTTTCTCGGGGTAAAAACAGCGTTTAAATGCGGTCTATTCCGCAAGAACTGCGACGAGCAGGAGGAAGAGTGGTAAATGTGTAGGAGGATATAAGGGGTGAGTGGGGGACGCGAGTGAACGAAATAATCCTTCCTTAATGGTGTCACTGCGGACACAAAACCGAAGGCGTCTAAGGAAATAGTGATTTAGAACAGAGTCGTCCAACTGGCAGCTCGCGGTGCCATTCATTGTGGCCCGCGAAAGGTTAGTAGATAAAAATTCGGAAATTTTCTTTTAATACGGTGCTTGTGAGGAAGGCTTTATGATATAATCATCGTTTGTTCAGGATAAGCGCATAAAGACACAATGTTTCCCCCACCACCACTGCGAGAACTCCACCAGGAGACTGCTGCGTATCACAGATCACGTGCGCCGAGCCTTTATTCTCAATACCACTGAGCTGACTGTCGTCTGTCAATTCACTTCGTATCATCACACGCACCTGTTAACTTAATTTTTGTGTCACTAAGATAGAAGTGAATCATTGTCTAATAACTACTTCGTATTGATTTCTCGTATTTAATTACCTTTATATATCTTACATTGTTCCTTGTTGTTACTTGAAAAATAATAATCTATTACTATATGGTCCGCAACCATATTATAGGTTAAGTTTTGGCCCTTGAGGCCTTGTCAAGTTGGATATCCCTGGTTTAGAACCCGGGGGAACATTCATCAAATTCATCGGGAAGTTTTCCGGAAAGTATTCAAAGATTCCGTATTCATCCTTTTCAGTTTTGAAGTACCTACTTAACACTGTGTTTGAGAATAAGGCGCGAAAGAGAAAAAAATATTATTATGGTGGACTTGGAATATCTGCATGCAAAAATAGCAACGATTAAAAAATATCGTTTTTAAAAAAATAAGTCACAATAATAACTTTCATTGAACCTTACATTAGAGAAGGTAGATAATTTAATTGGTAATCGTTGATATTTACTATTCTTCTTCCTGAGAAATAAATATGTGTACCAGTGAATATTTGACATTGGCGTTATTCCTGCTTCTAGTCCATGACATACCTGATTTTGTTTTAGGACTTAATTTTATTTCTTAGTTTAAAAAATATATATTCTCGTGATCAATGAAAAAATATCAACCACCACAAAATAGGGAAATGTGAATTTCCCTATTTACCTTATCTAGCCTGAAGTTCATTAAGTATGCATTTTGGTATACTTGAGCGCAATGCGGGTTGCAGGTTGTTGGCTTTGAGGGTTGCAACATCAGCAGGCGTTTGAGAATAGAAAATTCTTTTATAAGGTAGTAGAATTAGTAAATTCTTTATTTGGTAGTTCAACGCCCATTAAGATTATAAATTTTATAGTAAATGATAGTGCATTCTTGTGGAGACTCGCTTCACTTTAGGGGATTATCACTTCGCTTTGCAGAATTTAAAAATGCTTTAAAAACTTACATCTTCTATCATATCGTATATCTTTGAATCGCGATGGACGAAAGCTGAAAGGAACTCTACCTACAATATTGTTTCTCATAAACTTTAAAAATATTGTGCTACAATTTACGTTCTATACGTATTTACTACGGTTTAGTCTTTCTGGTGAGGTTTATCAATTAAAGTTTATTTTAAGCTTATGCAAGGGTGAAAAGCTCTCGGGTTTCACACCGGGTCAGCTTCTCCGTGTTCTGATTCAACGTTTCGATGTGCGAATCACCCATCATCTTCAAGAATCCAAGATTTCAATAATCCAATACGTCGAAATGTGTCCGCCTATATACAGTTGTCCTCAGGTCAGGTGGCCGCTGATTGGTCGGCCGTCGTCTTCCTCTTTCGGCGTCTCCTGGTTAGTCGTCTGTCCCCTCTGATTTTTAGGAAGTGATCCAATGTTGTAGCATCTGTCTCTGTTGATGGTGTTATGGCTTAGCCGGATCTGGATTGATTCTTTCACAATCCGATCCCAGTATACCTGAGATCGGCTGAGGAGTTTTTTCTCCTCCCGGTGAAACATGTGATGCTTCTTTTGAATGCTACGTATGTTCGGCTACTGCAGACTGCTCTAGTGGGCCCAGTCTGAAGCGTCTGCGGTGTTCCTTTAGTCGAGTCTCGTTCGTCCGGCCCGTCTCTCCTATGTAGATTTCACCACACTCACATGGTATGGCATAAAATCCAGGAGTTTTAACCCCCATTGGGTCTTTTGCCTTCATCGGATGATCTCACAACTTCTATGGAGGTCGGTGAATCGTGTCGAATCTCCTCAGAACCCTGAAGATTTTCCCTGATATCGTCGGGGAAAAGCGGTACAGCGGAATCACCTGACCCGCGGACAACCGTATGTAGGCGGGAAAATTTCAACGTATTGGTATCTTGGATCCTTGAATCTCTGAAGACGATGGGCGAGTCGCACATCGAAACGTTGGAGTAGAACACGGAGAACCTGACCCGTTGTCAAACCCGAGAGCTTTTCAGCCAGATTATTCGCCGGGAAAACACCAGATCATACATTATGCCGGGAAATTTTCCGTGACGGAGTTGGTACCACAGACTAGTATTGCCACTCTAGTCCTTAAAGGATTTGACGTTAACAGCCATGAAGTAAATGGTAACCTTTACAACTTGTATTGCTGTATACGTTTTCGGAGATCCTACTGCAACTATTTCAGTATTGTCTCTCCTCCAGGAGGGGGTTTCGTTTTTTTATAATTGGTGAGAATCCTTTGTTCGATGTAATAATATTTTTTATGCTTGCTCTAAAAGAATCTTCAATCTGTTTATTTGTTTCTGTTTTCGATCTTCTGTGAGTGGATCTCTTTGGATTTTAGAGGCGCAAAGGTCTAACGTTAACCCAGTTTCTTGCACGTAGGTTGAAAACTTGCCCGTGACATCTTTGAGTAGTGCGTTTTTTTATAGGTAGTTAAACGTCTGTAGCATATTTTTATTTCTTTGTACTATTTTTATGTTGATTATATCCTTCAGTATGCCTCCCCACGCTTGTATGTGTTTTTATTTGGAGCATATATTTATCCTCTGTCTTCAGGCCATTTTTGGGTAACTAGTGTATCATCGTTTCATTACATCCTTGATTGTATGTTATCATTTTGGTGGGTATAACGTGTTCCTTTACGTAGAATAGTTACGTAGAACTTGTTTCTCATATTTTCCTGAAAAAGATCCTCTCTTACATAGCCTTTTATTTCAATGTCCAACCAAAGATATCACTGTCATTGTCATGGCCAGCATCGTAGGAGGCCGTTTCAATAAAATTAAAAGGAGAGTAGAAATTTATTTGCAGAATTGATGTCACTACTTCAAGTATAAATAAAATGTTATTATTAATAGACTAATAGGTGCACCAGTACTAAATGAATTCAATGTAAAAATCAACAAGGCAACGCTTTCCGTCGAGGGTGAGCTGTTATGTGGTTCTCTTTCAAAATATTCATTACTAATAACTCGTTTGTAAAACTGAATTTTAAATTCATTCTTTATTATAAAAGATATTTTATTATTTTAAAGATGAAGTTGATTGTCAATGATATCCATCTGAAGCAATATCTCAAGTAAGAATTTAAGTAAGTTTATTATGCTGGTATAAGCAAATCGTTACTGAACTAAATCTTCAGAGTTAATTGAAAAATTACTTGAGAATTTGTCAAGACAAGTTTTAAAAATATTTATTTAATGTTTCATTCATTATACTAATAAAAAATATATAAAATAATATCATAAAAATGACATTATTTTAAGTGCCAGTATTAATTTTAATGATTGTTTTTTTTATTTAATACCGTAGAACATTGAAAAAACTGTTGACGAACCTAGAGAGATAAATGCGGGTATAGATACAACACTTATATTTACTAATTTTTTGGCTTACAAGAAAGATAAGTGTAAAAAAAAGTATTATAAGTAACTAGAAGTATTTACACCGGCAGATTTATTGCACGCATATAACAATAATATCCGGTATGATCGAGAATCATATGGATTTGGGATCAATAATTCCCAATAACTCCTTTTTATTATTATGTCCCCTTTTTTACTTCCCTTTT
Source organism: Rhinocypha anisoptera (assembly GCA_011762765.2). NCBI lineage: Eukaryota > Metazoa > Arthropoda > Insecta > Odonata > Chlorocyphidae > Rhinocypha > Rhinocypha anisoptera. The sequence continues at coordinate 3,172,492 of WURS02000018.1, forward strand.
CAATGCAATATTGATTATAATTCCCTTTTAGCGGCAATTTAACCAACCTTTCATATTTCATTCAAAAGACATGGCTGTACTACCAATAAGTCGATCGCATTGCCGCGCATAAAATCCGAAACGTCACAAGGCCTTGCCGATTCGCAGAGGAACAATATACGCCGAGTTCTTCGGACGAGATGGGACATCAAAACCGTTTCACCTCCTACGGAAAACCTTTCCAGGACTTATTAGGGTAGTCTTAAAGGGATACCCTTTACGCGGGAGACGAGAATCCTTCTCACAAATGACGTATTCTCGTAACGTTCCTCGGGCAACAAAAGATCAGCGATATTGTGCTCGCTTTTAACGCAGTTTTTAATGTGCCCGCACTTTCGTAGGATACTATAACTGGATACGGGCGATGAAAAACTCCAAAATAAAAAAAAATTGACGGTCGGAAAAGCAGCGGGATATTATTCTCCGCTGGAGTGGAATTATTGCTTTGGAAACCGGATGACGCCGTGTCCTGCAGATGGCAAGGATTTTATAACGGATGGCCCCCTGAAGGTGGATTCTTTTTTTAACGAGCTACTCCTTTTCTTACGTCGGAGAGGGAATAAGAAAGGGAGGTTTTGCATTTATCAATGGATTTTAATTTCAAATTAAGGGAGCGACGTGGACGGGAGGGGGAAAGGGGGAGGGGCAGCGGGAATCGGGAAGGAGAGGGATTAAAATGAATGGGAGAAGAAGGCAAAACGGCTTGGGGTCCTGGCTTGAAAGGTTATCTGGCTCCTTATTTGACGAAGGGAACGAAAAGGAGAGTGAACGATTGACGGGACAAAAGAGTATTCGGATACGTGGCTGGTTTTAAAGTAAGAGTAGACATCATCTCACGGAGCTCATCGAGAAGATGGAAATTAAGATAATATTTAAAGGCATTAAATGCAAATTTAAACTATGATTTATTTCCACAGAATATTATAAACGCGACCTGTTTCGAACGATTATCGTAATCATCTGGTCATCTGGTAAATCCTTTTGGTGAATATTTAAAGAGACCGAGCGATTGCGTCGTCTTACGGATCTCTTGAAATCTTGAATCTGAATTGATGAGTGAATATGACAAAATATTAGAGTCCCGTTACTGTAAATCCGCCCATTATTATAAAACAGAGATGGAGATGATCACTAATGAGATCTCAGTAGCAAGCATTGTAAACTACCGTGGAAAAGCGAAGAAGAGAGGCACAAAAAAGAGAAGAGGGAAGGTCAGGGAGAGTGCGATGGCTGACTTGGTAGTGGAAAAAGGGCGTAGATTTTCTGGGGTGCACTTTATCTTCAAGTTATGACTTCTCTATATTCACTGGTGATCTCATCCCCACATCTCCCTACAGAATATAGAAACACCGCGGTCGTCTATGAAAAGAGAATTTCATAGCCACTTATGACATTATTTTCCTAAATACATTTCCCAACTCTTCCGAAAAAAGTCAAGTTACTATTTTGTTACCATCCTAACGTTTGACAACCAATTATTTGATTTATCTATTTTATTATTATTTTATTTATTTTTTAATTGTTTTAATTTTTTATTTTATTATTTGATTTATTCATTTTTGATACGACACCTTAATTAAATCTCGTTTAATTACCGCGTGAGTCACAATTTTACCATTGATCCGAAATTTTTCAACGGCGTATCGTAAACAAACAATCCTGAAAATAAAACATTGTCGCAGTCATGAGTTTATCGTGATATTGATTTACAACTCAAAATTCTAATATAAGATAAATAGGAAAAAATCAACACCTGAAACATAATTTCGTGAAATGTATCAAAAATATCAGATTTTTTTTATCTTCCGTGTTTAGATTTATTAGTGGTTATGCGTAATCATTAAATAAATTTTTCTCTTCACTCGGTGAGAAAAAAATATAATATAATTGCTTTATAAGAAATTTATTTTATCTTGATATCTATTAATCCCCTTACTTAATTTATATATTATCTTAATAATTTATAATAATACTCTTGGTCAACAGAAAACATCTTCAGGCCATAGCGGATGTATATCGTAAGACTCTTAAGTAGAGGAGTCTCTAAAATATGCATTATTTGGTCTTATTTAATCCTTAAATTCATTTGTTAATTGTTCGTACAAAGTTGAGTGAATCGAATTATTTATCTAAAGTGCCTCAATCTGAATACTAAGAGAGTAAAATTATTAGAGTGTTCTTATTTTAAAGGCAACTAGCGTGTTTCAAATTAACCTAACAACCAACGGGAGGAGTAGGTACCACAGGAAAATGTTAATTGAGACCACAATGCTACTGAGAAAAGAGATAGTACTGGAGAATTTATCGTAGAAAACATTTAGCAGCTACTTAATATGGTGTATAATGTAGTAAGTATAAAAAGCATTTCCGCCGCCATGATCAATTCCGAATCAAGGTTTTTGTCATATCACTTCGGATTTATAATGCAAGATAGTGTGTATTCAGTGCCTTAGCAATAGCATGAAGGCCATAAAGATAATTGGATCTTTTAATCAACATTTTTCAGGGTATCGTAACAAACAAGTCCATAAAAGGGAATTTATGAAGAGTTCTCGTTGTTTCAGTGAGCAAAACTATTTTAACCCCATAGCCATTCTTCAATTCCTCTGAAATCAACGGGGAAGGACATTTCCGAAAGGGAGACAGTAAAGGGGTTGGTCGTTTCAATGTTTATGCCTCCTACCTACACCTCCGATTGTCAGCATCAAATGCAAATGAGATCCAGGATTACATTTTTCTTTTGGGGAAACAAGAGACGAATTACGTACTCCATGGAGTGAAGATGGCTTCAGATGGTGTTCTATAATGTTTTATCCGACTCAGTGGCCAATAATCTCTTCGTTTACGCATAAATTAATTAGTCCTCGGAACGTCCGCGAATCGGGCACGACACCAATTTTACCCCCCTCGTTTTAATTCCTTAGGCCTTTTGAATGGATTTAAGTCTCTGAAAACCGGGTAGATTATTCTAAGGAGAATTGTATGCCTGAAAGATGTGACATGTATTCCAGTATCATTTTCAATGGAAGTGCAAGATTAATTTCTCACTGAAATATTAAAGGAATATATCTAATTTTTGTTAAGAAGGCCAGACTGACTAAGGAGAATTTTTTTGTGGGTTTCATAAACGAAAAAGTGGCCTTTTAGTAATGTTTAACTTGTTACTTACTTATCTGACGATAGATCTAATGTAGATTTCCAAAGAGTACGACAAAGGAAGGAAAATACTTGGCTGTTCCACAAAATGTGACTTATTTCTCCCGGTTTCGATATAGCGTGGCAACTTCTGGCTGATGGTACTCTGTATCAAAACCGGTCCCAATAAAGTATTTATATTTTGTGGAAAAGCCTAGTGTTTTCTTTCCTGTGTCACGCTGAAGGAGTTCCACTGGCTGTTCCTTACTACGATATTATTCATGCAAAGAAGCATTTAATCTCTGTATTGGGAAGCGCTGATTATTGCTGATTCTTAATTTCTAATTATATGATGTCAACTATTTAACATTTGAATATATCCGGGTGTTTAAAGTTTTGTCGCGACGAGAAAATCCATGTCAACAATACATTTACTTTCATATTGTTTTCCTAAAGATTGCATTTTTTCCCGTAGAGAAAAAAAGGTTACCAGAAATATGTATCGATAGTTGTTCCCATATTGCACCTTAGTTTAACTATGATGATATTAAGAAGGATTTAATCATTACAAAAGTGTTCTCTGCATTTTGCTTCGCCAAAAGTTTAAGGAATAAGGACTATTATTCGATGTTCAGAATATATTTTTTGACGAAAGAATAGATTATAAAGTTGAAAACTTTACGAGCGTTGTACGGTAAACGAATAAGGTAGGTTTTGATAAATGAATTACCTCCAGAGCATATATCTTAAAAAGTTTGGTTGTCCAAAATTTCAGTTACTCAACTAAGTTAGTGTCTGAGTAAAACCTGCGTCTTAAAGTCTTCACCTAATTATAACTAACACAGGCACTAGCCACACAAAAAATTGAAAGATATCCTTGTGATTTACCGCGCACTATTTCCATGTTTGATCTTTTACCTCTCTTTCTTTATTCCATCCTCGGAGAAAAAAAACAAGAAATTAAATCGACCAAAAATTCAATCAACTTTGCTCCTCAAAATGTCGATTTTGATTCCAAGGTCAGAATCGGAGATAAACGCACATCCTGTCGCCGAGTTCAACATACACCGCTGAAAAAAAATATCGCTCGTAGGAAGGGCTTGCCGTCGTCATTGGCATCACGAGTGCTTACTCCCGAAATCAACCACCCAAGGAGTCCCCCAAGCAGACTCCATTTCTTCTTCTGTTTTCAGTTAAATGAAGGAAAGGGGAGAGAAAAGGAGGGGGAGACGTGAGCATTCACGGTTCGAGCGAGCAAGTTTACATTAAGCTGCCGCCCTCCTCCCCCACTCCGGTGGAGGAGGAAGTAGAAGACGACTGGTGAAGGAGTTGAGCCCAGGGTTAACTTCGCTATTGAGAAGGGAGGGGAGTAGGATGGGGAAGGTGGGGGGGAGGGGCAGGTGGACTGGTGAGGGAGAGAGGGCGTTCCGTAACAGTTGGAAACTATCTCCTCCGTCCCAGCAGGTCGGGTAACAGAATTCGGGCGAGTTTAAACTTGGGGCGGAGGAGAGATCGCATTAGGATGCATGGGGATGACAGGAATAACAGCGAGAATAACGCTTTGCAGAGCTGAGCAATTGAGGGGTGGGGGGGGGGGGGGGGGGGTGGGGGGGCGAGGAGGGAACGTCGGAGGAGGAGGAGACCGACCCGGAAAACCCGCTGGGTTCTCTCTCTCTCGAAGCGAAGAAAACGTCGAGGCATTCGATTAACTCCAGCCCAAGGTTAGGGAGACACATTCAGGAGGAATCGGCTAAGGATGTCACTCTTAATGGGATTCAGCTAATCGCACTCTTGTTCTAATGTTTTGGGTCTCCATCGAAACCGCTGCCCTTGTCGTCATACTTGGAGTTCCCCTGATAGAAAAATCGTAGACGAAAGAAAAGCAGTTCCAACGAGTGATGATTCTTTATGTGGAAATTCGGTGTTCCATAATTAACCGATTCTTTGTGAAAATCCCACTCTGTTTGTAAGCCCAAAGTAGAGTCATCAGAAGTCTGATCTCGGAAAATCAACGTTCGAATCCCTATGTATGAACAAAATATATGTAATTTAAGAATCAGGGATTAATTTTCATGACTTAAAACGTTTTTCAGAAAATTTTAAGACTCGACTTTGTCTTGTCACTTGTAACTGACTTTGTCAGTTATGGAAACCAATCATATTTTTCCGCAAAATCTTCTAGAAATTGTATAAATCTGTTCCTTTGAAGCATTGTTTCAGTCGTATTTTTTACTTCCTTATTCTTATTATAGTTAATTTTTAATCTTGATTTTATATTTCAACCTAATGAAAAAAGTATTTCGTGGCGAAGCCATAAATTTCTTTTTGGAACTTGATTTTGAATTTTTCCATCATTTAAGTATTATTAGTTTAACTTGATTCATGAAAACATACTCTCCGTAATGCATTAAATACATGGAAATAAGGTTTAAGCGCCTAATTTTCTTTAAAACAGCTGATGAGTTATTAGCGGATTCGACCAGGTGTTAATTTTCATGATCAGGAGATCCGAGTCAAAATCGTCACATGGCACAATGATTTTATGAATGACTCGTCCATGGTTCTCAGAGCTTCAAATTTGCCATTTCATCAAAATCCGTTGACCAAAGAGAGTTCGTCTGTCCACCGGTTGTCAATAGGAAGAGCAGACAATTTTGATTAAATCAGTCTCGTAAGCACTTACTATGATGAGAGATTCGCTCATCGACACGTCAGCAGGAATGAAGTATCTCACCTGATGGAATTTTAGAAAGGAATTTTCCCCTTATTTCCTGTTTTGAAATTTTACCATAAATCAAGTGATATACAAGACGCGGAAGACTTTTACACCAAATTTGTTTGGTCATTCACGCCGGCGCCATGTAGGGAATTCATTTATGATAACCTTATTTTCATTGATGTATAGAAATAAATAGAGGAGGGTTCCACGATGAATAAATGTGATAAAATACATCTGTGAAGATCTTTTATTAACATTAGGCGATAATCGAGGTAAAAGATGCATGCAGGTATGTCTAATGTCTATTAATGAAAGGCATAATATAAGTAAATGATATAGAAATACAACGAGTATCCAATAAGTGAAGGTATTAGGAAATTACCTATTACCTAAACGATTGGAAAAAGAATAGAAATGTATAAAAATTTACTCAAAGTAATGAGTTAGGGAAAAAATCGTTCAGAAAGAATCGCATGGGTTGATATGGAAGATTCCCTATAATACACGATTTGATGAATCCTGTATTATGAAAATTAGTGCGTAACTTTTGAATATCTCTGTTCATAACTTGGTAATGATGGAGTGCGAATGTCAGAAATAGCAAAGGGCTAATGATGATAAGTTCCAAGGAATAAAACATTAAATGCTGAAAACCACTTACCTATGCCAGAGGATGGCAATTTGTGAGAAATTTGGCAAGAAAAATTTGAAAAAGTTGCTGGAAAACATATTTCCTCACTGTCAAATTATCGTATTTAGGTAAAAGAAAATTCATAAACAAATTTAAAACGCTACTGGAAAATTATAGAAATGTCTATGCTTTCCGTTTTCCCATTTTTGTCGAAAGGAAGAACACGCCAAAAGGAAGAGATTGGCGGAATTTCTTTAAAAGAGTTATAATTGGAAGAGTTTAAGAAGAACGCGGGATAATATAGACGTTGTTGTTGAAGACAGAAATGAGTACCTTAGGGTTTAGACCGCTTATTGAAATAAGTATTAAAGAATTTCCTGGAAACGAATCCCCGAAGGAATCGAGTAAATTCCCTTGGAGTCACCAAAACATGCTAGAGAGAAGGCTCGAAACATTTATCTTAATTAATTAGTAAAATGTTTGCTACTGGAAAAACGCCAACGGTCTCTCAGACCTTTTCTTCTTATGCGATTGGAAGAAGTGGGCTCACAAATGCCAAAGTTAGACCATAAATTAGTCTGGTGGTGCTCACATGTCCGTACTAAAATTATTCACTGAAGCATTGCAAGAGAGGCAATATCGTCGAAGACCAACGGGAATTCAGTATTAACTAAAGCATAGAAAAATCTGGTTAAATTCTGAATGCTTTCATAGAGATGAGAATGCAAATAGGTCACTTTTTTATTTCCTCCGTCAATTTTAAGAAACCTCTAATAAAGTAAATTGTGAAAAATTCTTAATTCTGAAGAGAGTAAGATGGAACTACGTACAAGACATCCATCTTTGCCTTTTGAACATCAAAAGTAGCGTTAAAACTCTATGCTTAGTCAAATAATGGCCGGGCACCTGTTATTATATAAACGTATGAAATGTTTTACTTTCAGCCTAATTGTTCCTGATCATCAAAAATATCAGGAAGGACGTGTAATTGACATGAATTATTTATTCTTTATTAATTAATGGGAGTTGAGTGAATAATAGAACACATTTAAAGCATCGCCGATGAAATGAATATATTGTGAGAGAAGTGTTTAGCCAAAATGCTCAACTCCATTAAATAGGTGACGTACACCATGAAATAAAAATAATTGGTAGTGACATAGGAAAAGGAGATAAAATGTCGTTATCAGAATAGAGTAGTGAGAGTAAAACCGTGAAGGGATAGGATATAACAATAAAGATTGAACTCTAAGAGCAAGTGGCCGATGAAAAATCATTCAGGCGATAGGGTGGGAGGGTAAAAAAAGGGCAATTCCTCCGTCCTTCCCTCGCTAACAGTCTTTACGATTAAAAGTGAATGAACATATTGTAAGATTTGAGCACAATATTCCATTGATCGAGGCAGTAGACAATTGGGAAATAAATAAATATATACTATATATATACAACAATCAAATGATAGTGAATTAAGAAAAGGATAGAAACATATTAAAGGACGAACACAATATGTGGTAGAAAATATTGATGGAAAACGAACAATTCATATGAGAAAAAAGTTTTTCCCTCGACCGGGACTTGAACCCGGACTTCCCAACTACCGGTCGGGCGTGCTGACCGGCAATTGGGACAATGTATATACATATATATAGTTCCCATAGTGCTTATACTATACTACTGGTCATCCTTTTATACATTAGAGATGGGCGATTCTGATTCGATTCACTAGGAAATCGATGATTTTTTATACGATTCCCGATTATTTTGAAACGATCATAGTGATCAGATTCTGATTCGATGGGTTTCCTTTCCGATTCGATTAAGTTCATATTTCGATTCAATTACGATTGCGATTCAGGTTCGATTCCAATTCAGTTACGATTTCGATTCGAATCGATTCGAATCGATTCACACAATATGATTCGAATAGATTTGGTCTAATCGATGCATTACTTGAAATCATATAGTCATTTTATTCAATAAAAAATCGAGGTGATCCGAGTTTGAAACATAATGAATTACGAAAAATTGAGACAGTGAGAAGAGAGTAAAATGGAAAGCTGAGATAAATAAATCATAGGATAAATTATTACTGATGGCAACTAAGTTTTATAATAAAATTTCAGAGAAAATTATTTATGAGTGGAATCTTTTCACATCATACACAGAATCTAGAGAATAGTTCTGGCCGATGAGACGTTTTGTCATTTAACTCGGATATGTTCAGCGAAAATGAGAAACTCAATTACTCTTTAAGTTCTAATCCGAACCAAAAAGTTGAAAATTCGTCCAAAGTGATTCCCTGGACTTGGTCGGAAGACTCCAGAAGAAAATCATTCAACTTATTCGCCAAAACAGTACTGTCTCTCACTTGTTTCTCCTTAAGCTTCTTTGCCATATTCTGTACCGATTAAACATTGTTGATTTTAATTAAATTGAAGCATTCTTTGTCCAGTATTGCCGCATAAAAATTTTCCTGAAACTTAAATTATCTCAAGCTCTCACCATGCACGAAATGTAGCGTAAAAAGATATACAAGCCAAATCATTAACCAGACTTTTAATTCAATGCAGGATGATAGATCTCAGGAAGAACGAAGCATTGCTTGACTATTTCATTCAGAAGTAAGTGCCCACTGATTTGAAATTTTGAAGCTACCGATAAATAGTAAAAAGGTCTTGCATGTTGACGGTTAACCATAAAATATATTATAACTGTAGTTTTCCTGGTAACTAATACGGAATCGTCTCTATTCAGTTTGTTGTCGAAAAATAATGAATTTTTCACTTGAATGGAATTTCTATCATTTGAATAATCTTCTAATGAATATGAATTTTGAAGATTTTGTTAGAATTCTTACTGTCAATCCTCAAGAGGAACAGGGGTAGAAACCGACCCCCATACGTTGGACCTGGTATTAAGTGAGCTCTAACCTCATCTACGAAACATACCTCAGGGTTTAATACTGTGGTTATTCCTTCACGTTAACTTTTCTCATCAAATTATAGCCGAAGTTATTTGCCATAATGATTGTTATACTATTACAATTATCTGCTAGTATCTATCCTCGTGACGACTGGAATAAAAAATAAGAAAATCCCTAATCCTATCGGGGAAAAGATCTTCCCACACTTGATTGGTAGAGGACACGCAGTGATCAGCAGCTCATCAGCTCTAGCATGGTGAGGATAGAAAATCTTTCCCCTTGGTTTTATCTCTTCTTCCTGCAAATCTTCTCTTGATTTTCTCACCAAGGAATTTATGGAGACTGCCTCCCCGCAAAACAATACAGAAAATCACAGCTCCCTAAACTTGACAAGTGGGTGCCATTAGTGAGATCGTTCGGTCGCAGATTGCTTGCAACGCTTTGCAAAGCCTCCTCAACCTCCCTATCCGTCGGATACCTTGCCTTCTCAGCGCCACGTTCCAGCAGTTGAATCCTTAAGCCACGACGAATGAATAAAATCGACCCCGAGCCGTTTTTTTTTAATATTCCTAAATGACAAATTGATTGCCGGAAACATATGGCATTGATTCAATTTTTTTATTAGGGAATACGTGACTCCTTTTAGTGAAATCATCCGGTGGAC
>WURS02000018.1:3235201-3254985 GCA_011762765.2 Rhinocypha anisoptera
GTCAGGCTCTTCATTTCTGTCGAAGTTCGTCTTCAGGGCTCTGGATGATGGACGACTCTTTCATTGAAACGTCGGCAGAAATGCAGAATCTGACCCGGTGGGAAACCCGAATTACCTTCAGCAACAGCAAACGCCGGGAAAGCATCAGATCTTTCTACTGATTCGTCTCTTTGCCGTTACCAACCGAACTCAAAACTCCAATGCCTCCGGTGGACGACCAAGTTACTATTTCTGTCTCAAGGTTTAGCTTCATGTAGTTAAGTAGTATTCAGGAGTTCCTGGATGCAGAGCTGCGCAGCTCTTACAAAATAAAGTGAGTGTGCACTGAGATAAACAACGCCAAAGCTATCCTTTAATCAGCATTCCGCCGCATTTTATATTATTTTGAGAAAATAATGGTGGTAGTAGTGCTACGTCATAAAATAAATTTTGGCTTCAGTTTTCTTGGCACTGTTTAATTTCGCAGGTGAGCTTAGAGCCGTTCGAGTAGTGAATGACCTGAAGTCAACATAGCGAGGTGAGTTACATGAAAAGGTAATGTACCTACTCGACGAAGAAACCATAAATAAAACAAGAAGTGGTAGTCGTGTCACCTCTAAATCAATTCCTTAGCAAGGTGGCTTAAACCAAATGAAATCTCCTGCACGCGTCGTCAGTTGGCGGGTGAATAAGATGAGATAAAAAGTGTGTGATGAGTTATAAAGTCTGAACCCTGAAGTCATCGACAGCGCATCAGCGGAAAAATCCAATGATCCAAGGAAACTGGAATGAAACTGCGGGAGAAACACTAGAGAGAAAAAAAATGAAAAGGAGGAAAAAAATATAAAAAAAGGATTAAGATGTTTAGAGATCAACTAATATTATACTTTTGTCGCAAACAAGGTATTTTAAAACCACGTGGGAAAACGGTGCTCAAGATAGATGGAAGTAAGTGTAAGATGACGTAAGAGCGACCAGGCTCGTGTATCTGAGACTATGTCCAAAAATAAAAAAGATTTTGCTGGAAGAAGATTATTTTATTGCTATTTTTAACTTTACTCATTGAGTGACCCACGGCTGCGCAACTCTTCAATTTATGTATCATATTTTTTTTTACAAATTCAAATAAGCTAAAGCTCCTGAAATTGCTGAAGTGTTTACATTAGGTAGTAGTTAATTTAACCCACAGCAATTTATTTTTGAAAGGGACAACCCTGAAAAAGTAAGGAGAATATTTTTCTTTTTAGAAAACACAGCTTCTTTCACAGTACATTAAGACACATCGAATCTCAGGGATTTATGCCAGTAAAAAGTTCTTTTACCTTTGTTCGTTTCGCGAGATTTTCATTCCTGTTGGTTGCAGACAAGTCATTTATGTAATCGATTCAACTCATCCGCCTGTAGCTTGTATAAGTTGCAATCAAGGTCGAAGTATTACGAATGGAACCCTTATCTAAATGGAAATTTTGCTTTCCCTGGATAGGCTCTTTTTTGGCATCGGTATTAAGCAAAAAGAGTTCCTAACTCTTGAATAAAGACATTTAATTGTCTAATTTTACATGTACGGTAATAATAATTTAATTTTTATGAATCGGTATGCTACTCTTTGCTGCACCCTATACCTCCAATACACAAATAAAAGTTAAAACTCTTTGAAATGAATAAAACATTGAGAGAGTTTTGTTTTTTTGATTATCCGCAACAATTTCAAATCCACAAAATTTCCACGATGACCTAAATAAAGCGAAACTGAAGAAGAATGAAGCACAGTCATAAAACACGTAAAAAAAGGCAAGAAAAGTGATGCAGAGCCAAAAAATAAATAAAATTGTGACACTTAATGAAAATGGACAAAAAGTTATCGAGTAACGAGAAAACGATGAAATTAAAAACGTGGTTACTTACATTTTTCAAGAAATCTGGCCCTGAGTCTTTCGATATGAATTTTGTGTAAAATTTTCTCCAATCATGCAGTAATTTTCTCACTTTATGCACGTCCATATTTTGAATCGCTTTCAAAGCTGTTGTATTGATTAGTTCTGAGAACATACGACTCTGCTCTGACCTCTTGATTTTCTTGTGGTCACGTGCGTTGGTATTATACCAAAAGTTTTGGTTATCATTTTCATATTCAACTTCGGGTTGACTAATATTCACTCTGAACATCGTCCCTTAGGAACTATATTTCACAGGTACTGAAATTAAAAGACCACATGAGGTAGATCATAAATGAAAATTACATTGAAATAATTAACGTTCACAGTTATCTCAGAATTTGAAATGGCGACTATATAATCACTCACATTATACCAGAACAATAAAAAAATGGTATCAATAAACTAAACTTTTCGTAAAAAAATTTTTCATATCATATGACATAAAAATTTTCCATAAAATTGGAGCATATAAAAGCAAGTTATGAAAAATCGAAATTCAGGGAAAATACCTCATATTGTGGGATTCCACGGAACGCACTTTCAATATAAAAATTTATATGCAGTAGCTAAGGTGGATGCTACAGAAATTTCAATGTTGATTGCTTAAATATTTGAACTTATAATAATTTAACACTTTCGAAGCGAGGTTGTAATCTCCCTTTACACAATTAGGAAAAAATTAATAATAATTTTTGCACATAATATTTAAACTTATAATTATATATGGAAATATTATTGGTTAAAGTATGGGCCTTGATAAATATGATGCGAATTGTCAGTATTATGATACAGAATAGTGAGGGAGTAATGTTGCAGGCTCCCTGCGTGCGATGCGAACAACAATGTGAGCAAAGAGATGAGGCGATGTGAAATGTGTAAATAGTAATTGTAAAGATGAGTAAGATTAAACGTTGATGTATTCGTAGATAGGAAAAATCTTATCCGTATTCAATCAAGAAATCGGTTTTTAATACCTACTTTAATTTTTTTTAATAATTCAAAATGGAATTTGTCGGTCCTAAGCTCTACATATATAAATAAATATATAAAACTTGAGACCGACAAATTCCATTTTGAATTATTAAAAAAAATGAAAGTAGGTATTAAATATTCATGAATGTACATACCCCTTGCTCCGTCGTTTATCCGCCAAATTTGTCTACTGTATCCTCTGCGCTTTACTCCCATGGAACCAACACTAATTGTACTTTTATTACTGAACTGCAACGTAACATATAATTGACCTCATAAAGATGATAAACTGGTAATAACTTTACCGCTGTCCCACCAATAACCACAAAAGATAATGAAAGTATTGGACGCAGCATTCACCGACACGCATACACTTTAGTTTCTCGGACTAAACTGCCAGTTATCTCGGCGTATTGTCATTATCAAATCTTCACGATAAATCGCGTCATTAAGAAAGATGTTAGGTACTGTTGCAAACTTTTCGATAAAGCTGACTTGCATCTGTTTGGGACAAGATCTAAGATAAAAACTGTCATCAGAAGTGATAACAACATTTCATGCCTATCTGATCATTTAAATCTTCTCAAGTGCATTTACTATCCCAGAAATAGTTCATCTACGTAAACCAAGGAAGGTTGTTGCTAAATGTCGCAGACCCCATGGGGTGTTAATTGCAATTGACCCATGTTAATCTCCATTATCAACACTCAGTTTTCATCATATAATTATGTATGTTACTAGAATAAAAAAAGAAGATGCTTATTTAACAAACCTGGGTTCAGGACCCGTTGGTGGAACCTGGATGATGTCTCTGGACTGTTTCCAGTCACACCCAAGCCGAGTGATTTTCTAGGTACCACAGTTAACGCAGGGAAAGGAACAGGTCCCTCTACCCTTATATGTGTGAATGTTAACCCCGTTAGGCTTAGTACTTGTAGTTGATAATTTAGAAGAGGAAGGGCTCCCGTTTGGACCTTGCATATAGTGACGTCATTTGTAGGTGTTTCATGCATGTTTATAGTGAGAAGTCTAACATTGTCCAGGAAGTTGTAGATGATGCTCTGCTATTTTCTTTTGCATGCGAGTTGCTTCATTCTGAGTGTCATAAGTGTCTCTTAACATTCGCATTTCGGAGTGCGTGTGAATGTTTGACGGTGGATCACCTCCTGCCACAAGGCCTAGCGGCGGCTTGCAGGGTGATGCGCAGAAGTACTAGTGCACATTCTAAAATATACTAGTATTGTCAGTAACTAGGGCTCTACCCTCACATATAAAACCAATTTCAGGGTCAAAGACTAAATTTCGAACTTTTCACATAATAAATGGCAGTTTGTGTGAAAATAAACAGAACGTGTAAATGTTACACTAAAAATGATCAGTATAGCCAGAAATTGGATGAAGTTAGATTTAATTCCTTCCATCCCGGTTTCAAACTTATTTGATGGTCGTGAGTCGACAAAGGAAGGGACCGCCGACGCCTATACCTGCACTGACTTGCCCACCGCGATTGTCTTCGCGACCCTGCCGAAGCAGTCTTCACGCCCCCCTCCGCGACGACAAAGATCTTCGTACACTGACCAGGGTATTATCTTACGTTTTTTAGACGCACAAATCAAGACTCGGGGACAAAATAATGCAATTTCATATAGCTGAAATCAAAATTAGACTTCACAGATGCCCAAGCCTCCATATGGGTGGTCGGGGAAGAACGGACGACGTCCTTCACGATCTGCGGTCTCTCCTCTCGAAGGCGATGCTATTGGAGGACATGGTAGCACTCGTCATCACAACAGCTATCCAGCAAGATCGGCGGGATTAATGCTTCAACGAGTTTTATAGCTACTTAATACCATGCCAGTAATCACTTGCATTGTGCAACATGATTTCCTTTGCTGGTGGCCCATTAAGAATTGAATTTCTAAGTAACCTATGAAGTATTTCTATGAAATGACATTCTGCAACGTCCATTTTTTCAATTTCAAGTGAAACAAAACTACTATTACTGCAGGTTTCTGGGTTTTTAAATCAATTTCACCAAAAGTCAATCCCTTGTATGTACCAATTAATAAAATGTATTCGTTAGCCCCTTGACCGACGCAATGTGCAGTGTACCTCGAACTCCTAAATACACTTCGCTCCCCTGGATTTCGTTTATCACATGTTCAAAGGGAATTTCGAGCACTTTCCCTCTACAGCATAAGTTCAATACCCGAGATTACTGACTATAACCAGGATTACTTAAGCTCAGCACAATTCATCAGGGAGATATTGCCACCGTGATCAAAGGATTCCTATTGTACTTAACATTAGGTCTTCCAAACATTTTAAAATTTCATTAAATAGAGAGAAACTCAAATAATTGTTATACTGGACTTAAAACTGAAATGTTGGATATTAAAATATCCAAGAGAAAATTTAAAACTTTCCCTAAACAGTGAACCTCAGATACAAGGAAAAATATAGCGTTAAATTAAATACATTATTTTAAAAAGGTTAATGGATATTTTTCAATGCAGTAAATCACCTTTAAGGAAGTGTGCAATGTTAGGTTGCAAGCACGAAAAAGCATGCAATCATTGTTGTATGTGTAAGATACATTAGATGATATTTTGTTTTAACAATCGGCTTAGTTTGAAATTCAATGTCAAAAAAACGTGGTGCACATTAACTCATACAAATTACTAATCCTTCCCTATAAAAGAATTAAAAAATGTTGAACATATGCTTTCTCAAACATTGTGACTTGCTACAAAACTAGTCAAAAACTGCAAACATTTGCTTTAATTAATATGAACAGTGGTGTCTAGATAAAAATAAGTTTTACACTACCAAATGAAACCACACTAGGATATTGCTTTTAGGAAAATAACTAAATATAAAATATCACATTCATGGTTTCTCTTTGTTGCATCATGCATTTTCTCTCATTCCTATATGAGCTGCTTGGAACGTACAAATAAAATATTCTGGCTCTCACATCTGCACTTAAAAGTTGATTTAAGGATTGATCTGGTTTCAGGATTAAATGTTGCTCATATAAATATGCCAATACTTTTTCATCATAAAAAAATCTGTAAATGGTTTCAAGGGTAATAAAAAAAACTAAAAATCATTGTAAGTAATCACTCCAGTAAATCTTAATAAAAGCCCCTCTAAAATGTTTCAAGTTGATAGTACTGCACTGTGATAACTAAAACATTTTTAATATAACATTACCTGCCTTACCTATGGGGCAAGGCAGCAGATTAACTGCATGCACATTGATTATAGAAATATTTATATACCTCAGCACAACCAAAATCTTCACCGATAGGTGGTGAAACATTTTTTTTGAGGAAAAATACTTTGTGCATACCCTGAAACCTAATCATGAAAATCAGACCTAAAGGAACAATCGTATTTCCTAGGTAAACTAAACTACTTGACCCCTTTCTCCAGACAGCAAAAAGATTTGAAATAAAAAATTGGAGCTGAATGTTAGGTCAGGTGAAATCTAGTTATTAACTAGGAGTAACTCCATTATTTCCTAAGTATATCTAATTTCTGGTGACTTTAAACAACTTTGAAATTTCAACTATTTGAGCCTTTTTCACATTAGTGTCAACACAAATGAACACTGATGACAAGAGATACTTACTGTGACACTTTCAAAACCTAACCATACCATTGCATTTATTTACCTTGTTTAATATTGCAGTTTTGAATGAAATTTGAAATGATTGGACACATCACTTAGGAAGTATTTTTTGCTGCAAAGTTGCATGAGAGGCATTCCACAATTTTATGCAACAACTTTGGCCTAAGATAGAAAATATTATTTTAACAACCCCACATAACCAAGAACCCATATTGCCAGGAAAGTTAAGGGTCACTGGGTTATAGTTTCATTCAAGGACGTAAGTGTTAATACTTGTCTTGACCACGATCTCCAAATTTGTGTCATAGTATGGGGGATACACATTCTTCAACCGACCAGCTAATTAAAATATCGACAAATGAGATTCATTTAGAATCAGGTTGATTTGACATCAAAACAGACTAATTAATTGATTTAAATAACCACCCAGTTACCCCTGTATTCAATGTTCCTGGGAGAGCTGTTTATCTTTTAAATGGAAAAAAATTCCAAGGGAACTCAATGTATCAAGGTTAGTTTGCAAATATTGAGTATTTAAAGGAAAAGGCCACTCAAAATGGAATAAAAAAACATCTCAGAAATGTAATATAGGATTGAAAAAGTCACAGGAAACATGTTTCTTACATCGGTTGCATCTTTCTTAATACTGTATTAACTATGCAACTTCATTTTCTGCTTCAAAAACAAACATTCAAGGTTGTTAGGAAATCCTTATACAACAGTAGCAACTGCACAATTTCCACAGGCACATTTTGATGTATATATACAGAAATGGTTTATTCTTAAATTATCCAACATTGGCAATACAAATTGTTCTTGTAACAAGCAGTTAAGGGATGATGAAAACACTACCAAACCCACACACGCGCGCACCAAATTTCCACCTCCTCCTTAGCCATCAGTCGGCCTTGTCCATTCTTGCCGAGGTCATACCATTACAATGCCATTAATAAGACACAAGTGTGACGTTGTTGAACACCGTTGAACATTCCTTATGATAACGGGTGAGTGAGTGCGTGCCCATACAAGCATATTTTCAACGTACAGCACATTTTTTTTCATCCTTAAGGAGGTCGCATATTTATGAAATCTACTGTTTTTCCTACCGTCCCCCATTTATTCTTCTGAAGATCCATCTGTGTATATCACCACAGGAGAATAGATTGGAATTGTTCAGACCTTGTATTACAATGACATACATGACAAAATTAAACTTCTTGGCAGTCTTCATAAATCATACCAAATAAGAATATCATGCCATTTCAATGGAAAGGGGACCAAAAAAACAATGAAATCAAGAAGTTACTAAACAACCTTGATAATGGAAACATAACAGTACTAGAAGGAGATTTGAAAATAAAAAGGATGCTTTAACACCACAATCTTGAAACATGAAACATAGCGAGGCAAGTAAATATGCATGTTTAAATACATTTCCATCCATGCATATAAAAAAAAATATTTCTTTTCAAGGGTTGGGCATGGTGGTTATGCATTTCAGTAAAAAGCCCATAAAATACTAGTGTGCATGGGTCCAGTGTGATACCATACGATACACACAAAAACCTTTGCAAACATGACATATCATGAAGTAAATTTTTTAAACTGCTTAGTATATTCAACTCCCTCTCATTAAATTGTATCTATTATTTGTCTTTTCCCTTTTCCAAGTATTTGCAACCTACTGACATAAAAACAAAAGGCAACCCCAAAATGTTTTGTCTTCTTCTCCATTGTGATGAGCAACTATTCATTGTCCAGACTCTTTTAATTAAAAATTGGCATTCATTTCTTAAATATTTGTTAACTCATTCATTTACATTTTGATTGAATTAATGTAGTTCTTTCAAAGTCACAATGAATCTTTAAAGTGATAATTTCAATGAGGTTGACTTTCATTCCCAACAATACACAAATTAGAGATTTCTTAAAAATTGAACACAAATTCAACTATAGCTGTAGAACGAATTTCCTCAGCTTTTAACATCATTGATTCAAACACTAATAACTATACCATTTGACTTTAAATTCAAAATTTGGAAAAAGCAATTCAAATGACAGTCTCCTTTAAGTTATTTCCCAACTAGGCATTGGATCCTGTTCTTTTTTTTATAAGTATGTTATTCTTAAATTCCCCTCAACCATTCTGTAAGTAATGCCATTTTCATGGCAAAAGGGACAAAAAGGGCATAAACAACAGTGGGTGCAAGGAAAGTACAAGGAGTTCCCAAAAAAACGCAAAGGATAAATTGAAAAACCCCCTCCAACTTTCCCCGCTTACTCCCTTAAAAGTGGCAGGCAGGTTCTAAATGCCTCTCTTGGGTATGCTGAAATAACCGGTTGACACAATAGTGGAGTTTTAACTATGGAATAATAAATACAGAAAAAAAAGATACACACCAGGAGGTCAAATCCCCACCATGAAGGCACACCACAGGGCAATGTGGCTTACCATCAAAAACCATGTAAAAACAAAACTTTTTTTCCCCTCTGTCGAAATCTCTCCTCTCAAGACTCATTTTTCTTAATCTATGTCCGTGGGGCCTCACATCCACTCTCCTTGACTTTGCCGACTCCACTTTAATGCGGAAGTCTCCAACATGGTCCATTTTAGCAGAAGAGTGGAAGTAAGAGAGACAATGAAAATGGGCATCTGAGAGAACGGGTCCACCAACGGGAGGAGATGGGGAAAAGCAAAGGTTTACTTGCCAACAACTACCCCTCACTGTCCTGTGCAACACTGTCGAGGGTCAATTAAAGGACATGTGGCACCTTCACTCTAACCCCACCCACCACGTGGGCAAGCCTCATCTGGACCCCTGACCACTGGCCGTGGGTCACAAAAGGCCAGACTGAGACTAACCACTGTGATAGGTTCTCCCATAGTCCCGGGGAGGTTCCACACTCTCTGTCCCATTAACAGGCAGACACCCCACCCGAGCACTCCAGGTGATTATCATTATTTTTCAATTGGCCAGGTGACTGAAGTAATTATTTAGGAGTAAAAACTCCACAGCCCAGATGTCATTTTGATCTGCCTGCTTGGCTGGTAAACTGGCAGTTCCAGAGGGGTAGGCCGAGCCGGACATTTTTCTCGGCAGTAGCCAAGGTGACATTCCAATACTGGCAGTCGACTCCAATGTTGACAAGAGATGTCCGACACTCCACCGTCTCACCCATACACTTGCACATCCATTTTGATTCACTCTTACTGGTGAGCGTGAGGCAGAGTCCCCTGACGACCACAACTTCTTTGCACGGACGGGCGAGTTTCTCTCCGCTGAGGATGCTCGGGGCCCCACCCAAACAATGGCGACTGCGCCTCCTCCCCTGACGCCCCTCCCTGCCGCCAAGGGGAGGGGCGTCCGAGCAGAAGATGCCCCACTGGGCCCATGGGGGGAGATTGGGGTGGTGGGAAAAGGGGGACTGGGAGGTGTGAGGGGAGTGTGAGCTGGAAGCTTAACCAGAGGTTCCATTGACCATGGCCTCTTTACCACCCCCTGCACCTCCACCAGTCGCTGCACCTGAACCGCTCCCACCACCACTGGTTGCACTCCCACCACCCCCACTGCTGTTCCCACCTCCTGTTTTCTCTGCAGGCTGGGGTGCTGAGTTCTTCTTATGCTGTGAGGCTGTAGGGCGATGGGAACCCCCACGACGATTCCCCATCTCTCTCTGGCCTTTGGGTGCAGGTGGAGCTCCAGAGTTGCCATCTTGAGAACCGCTTTTGTTAGAGGATGAATGAGAGAAACTTCCCCCTACAATTCGGAGATAATTGGCACTAAAGTCTAAGTATGGAAGCAAAATAGATACAATAGTAGATACAGATAATAAATATAGAGCTTATTATACAAAATATAACATATACAGCATTACTTTATGAATTAATAATTATTATCAATCCATTATCATTAGGCGGACTACTAACTGGAGAATAGTATTGATAGACTATAAAATGACTAACTGAATCTTAAATCCATTATACTATTATGCTAGAACTATAGTGGTAGACCCCTGTGCTGAAAATGTTTGTAGCATATAATGAAAATTACAGCTGGGCTGAATAAATTACTAAAAAACTACTTCATTTCTTATTATGTAGTGCAATGATGGAGGAGGGTAAGCTAGATAGTTAAGTTTTTGATGAGTACCCAATAAGAACTACCTACACTCACCTTAAAATAAATCTCTCCTCACCGCAGTATAGTTCCTATGGCCTAGCATTCTATCTGGAATACATATTCGCTCCCTTCACAAGTCTTCCAATCCATAATATTATCATTCTATCTCTTAGTGTAAGTTAATTGCAAATCTCCTTCGATGACCTAGAAACTACTTCCTTATCTATTTGCAGAAATAAGTGAATCATAATCAAAGAAGGTAAGCACAACCTGTTGAACAGTGCTTACTCTCATTTATCAGTCTGAAGTTGGCAGTTGTTTAGCTATAATCTATTTAAAATATCAATTTTTTTCTTACCTCTACAGCACTTACACAACAATTCCCCCTTCAATAGCCTATCACCTCAATAGAATCCCTTCCATCCATCTTTTCTGCCTTCTTTGGATTTCACTCAACAATTGCTCCTCCTCTGCTAACCTTTTAGGGCATTAAGCGGAAGAAAGGACTTATAGTTTCATTCTCATCCCAATTAGTTTTCTTCTCCACCCACTTCACCTTCTTTATCCTTCGCCAAACCCTCATATCAAAAGCTTCCACTCTTTGCTAACCATCCTTCCTCATACACCAGGTTTCATATCCTTATAGTGAACTTTAAAAATTCCTTGAACTTCCAATTTACCTTCATTCAATGCAAAACAAATTTCACAAACAAACCAGTGTGTCCACAAGAATTTGGAGTCCATTAAGGTGCATGGTAGTCTGAGGGGGGGGGGTACCAAATTGTGTTGGCTAAACCCTCCTAAGAATGTTTAGATTTTAGAAAGTGGCATCTATTTGGATATCAAATTATTGGATGTTTTAATAATTTCTATTGTCTTTGGAAAGAGTCCTGAAATCTGTTAGTTCAGACATTTATTTCCTTCAGTTTATAAATGTGGTCAGACTGCCCCCAATAGGTTGGGCTACATAGGCGAATGCAGTAATGGCTAAATTCTTGGAATTTCAACTGAGGCTTCACTGGATTTGTACTGGCAACTACTGGAACACTTGAGATTCAGTCACCATACTGTAATAACTATGTGATCCTACTCACCCCGTTCAGCAGCAGCATTGGTTGAAGCAGTCTCTCTCCCTCCATCCAAAAGGGTCTCCTCTTCATCAGCTGTCCTCCTCCTGTCCTCTGACCTTCTTTGCCCATCACCTCGCCTCCCACCAGCTCCTTCCCTCCGTCCCTGACCTCCACCCCTCGACTGTGGTGAGCCACCCGATGGCTGTGGATGACCTCCCAAGAACGAGCCCCCAGTCCAACCCCCTGATCCTGCACCACCAGAGCCCTGCTGAGAGTGATACTGCCCCCCGCCTCGCCCACTCCCTTGGTATGAGCTGCTGACATGATGGTGGTCATCTGAGGACGGGTCTGGTGTTTGATGACGAGAGGCTGAAGGAAAGCATTTGTGCTTTTATTTTACCATCATGGTGGTGTTCGGACAAAAAGTCCTATCCTACAAGTCCACAGACAAAGAACCAAAAAGTCCAAATAAAAATGACCAGACCGAAAAGTCCAAAATTATTATCATCCACTAACAGTTTCATGTCATTGTTACTGGGTTGGATAAACTGCTGCTGGACTTTTCATTTCTTGGGGTTTTTAGTGTGGACTTTTTGTGGACATTGTGTAAATATATAAATGATAAAATATAAATATTTATAATTATAAAAAAATCTATAGAAATAATTTATGATTCACAACACCCAAACAAACTAATAAGTACCTAAAATTCAGCAATATATAATCCAAAAAATGATCAATTACTATGACCAAAAGAATGATCAGTTAGAAAGGATGAAAGTAAGTATGTAGAAACAAGTTAAAAATCATACATTATTGATTACTTTTTCACATGACTTGTCAAATAAACATGCATATCAAATGATTATTTCGACACATGAGGTTTGCAAATTGATTTGAATTAAAACAAAGACTTAAAGAAACAATTCAGAGCATGTAGAGGTAACTTTCTACAATACTGATAATAATGATTAACAACTTTGAAAAAGGAGACTGTACAGATTCTGTTTTGCTAAAACTTTGGAATAATAAAAGGAATTAAAAAATAATTAACACAATTGCTAGTTGGCAGAGTTAATGCAAAACAGAAAATTATAAGGCAGAAACAATTGTCATAGCAGTATATTTAACGAATAAAAGAGATGGAAAGAAAAAACATGCCAAGATAAAAAGATGCTGTGTCTCATTGGCACTCACATTTTTATTTTTTTGGTGGTTTTAAAGATTATTAGGATGGAGAGGTAATTAAAAAGCAGTTGATTCAAAGATTTTCTACTCCACAAGATAACAAAACAGCCATCCAAATGACAAAATTTAAAGCTGAATGACAAATAATTATAAGAGAAATATGCTGATAGGTGTGATACCACGTCTCTAGATGTGGTTACTCAGCATTCCAAAGGAGAGACTGAGTAAGCATTAAGGCTACAACTATATTGAATAAATTACAGTAATAACATATGAGTTTTGTGAGCACCAAAGGTCCTCATCTAATATAACAAAAATTAATAACTTTTTTAATATGCTTACCAGAGTTATATCGACTACTGCCACCACCACGACCCCTGCCCCTTCCCCTTACAGGTCCACCACGTCCCCGACCACTACTGATTTCAGGGTCAACATTGTAGCCCCTGAAAATTAAATAATATGATTATGTTAAACACATACATTTAATTACTTATTACACAATTTAGAGAGAAAACAATAATTTGTTACCAAATGATATATGCGGTGATGGCTCTCAGGCTATGTTCATTTAACATTTTGTGGTTCAACGTTTTATTCCATGGTAAATGAGTGAAATGTTAAACCACAAATACAAATAAACCCTAAAGTTAAAAGCTACATCCATTGAACCATGACAAGGAAGGTGGCAGGTTTTCCATTAATGTGATTTTCTTCTATCAGTGTTTTTATTGAATTCAATATTAAATGGCATGTAATCCACTGGGTTTACAAAGGCATTGATAAAACTATCTTTACAGCCTTGGATTAAATTTTTATCAAGATTCAAAAATAAGGATTTAAAAAGGGAACTAATAACTTAGTGTAATTCATATCAACTTAGTGTAATTTAGTAGAATGGTTAAAATGTTTTTTTTCCCCCTCATAAATGCTGGAATTTCTAAAATTAGAGAATAAAAATTGTGTGAGAATGAATGATACATTTTCCCCAAGCAGGGTTAAAAACATTAAAGGTTTAGCAGTGTTTAAAAAGTAAAGTAAGATAATATAGAATTATGCAAAAAACAACTATATTGATACAATGTGTTGAATATCTAATGCTCATCAACAAGTCAACAATGATCTGGGAGGAGAGTTTGGTAGCTCCTTCAGGTAACAATGAAAGTAGACAAGATTTTGGTATGGCTACCCATATTTCACCCTTATTACATTCTATTTTAAATATAAAATAATTATACGAATTTAAAAAAAAGTTAAAAATTAATTTTCAAAATGGACTAAAAAGTGTGAAATAATTTCACTTATCCTCTAAATGAAAATTTGAAAAAAAAAAAAAAAAAATGCAGTGTCTTGGATTTAAAAATTCATTCCTATCGGGTATTTTTTCCACGTTTGTCCATATTGTAGGGACAACAGTTTCTCTAGCATTGCAGCTAGCATTTTCAGGTCAGAAGCGATCTCTGCAGATTTTGACCGTCTTTATATACACATCGAGCTGTGCCCTGATTGGCCCTCAGGTGAATGCATTTCATTCGTTGTTTTACCAGGTTATTGGAGGAAACGTTTCCAAGAGTTGGAGAGGGTGTAACTCTCCTCTCTGTTAAAATTGTTTTTATTCTTGGCCATTTCAATGGCTTCGCGTATCAGCCTGGCGAAGTAGAGTTTTTCTTTCTTGATAAGTTTGGCTTCTTCGAAAACGATGTTGTGGTTCGGACCTTCCCAGAAATGCTTAGCAATGGCTGATAGGCGTGCTTGTTTATTTTGTCTCTCTTTTGTTTCTCAACATTTACACTTCTTCCCCAGGCTGATACGCAAAGCCATTGAAATGGCCGAGAACAAAAACAACTTTAACAGAGAGGAGAGTTACACCCTCTCCAACTCTTGGAAACGTTTCCTCCAATAACCAGGTAAAACAATGAATGAAAATGCATTCACCTGAGGGCCAATCAGAGCACAGCTTGATGTGTATATAAAGACGGTCAAAATCTGCAGAGATCGCTTCGGACCTGAAGATGCTAGCTGCAACGCTAGAGAAACTGTTGTCCCCACAATATGGACGGATGCGGGAAATAAAACCCGAAAGGAAAGAATTTTTAGATGCATGAATAGTCCACCTAAGTCTATGAACTGTTGCATGCGTTTTCTCAATGACTGCAAACCTTAACACTCCCTACTATTACTGATTACCTGTACCCCACATTTTTCGTTTAAAATTTTACATTTATTTTAAAACTATTAAAATTATTTCATACTTTTTAATTCGTTTTAAAATGTGGTTTTTAAATATTTTTTAGTTCCAGATTTCATGTCTACCAGCATAGTAACTATAAATAAATAAAATATATTTTTATATAATTATTTCATACTTTTTTAGCCAGCTTCAAAAAGGACATATCAAAATATTTTTATTCAATTTTTCTCCCAGAGGGAGTCCGTTTTCTGCCTGGGGAATACGATTTTCTTTTGGCGACGCTGAGGTAGTATCATAAATAAAAATTGTATTGACTTTTTTTCCCTACTTTTTCAATGATCCCTGAAAAACCCTGAAAAATTCACACTTGGTTTTTTAAAAAAAGTTGACCCCTGCATGGTTTGAACCCATAATCTTTATGATGGTAATCCTGCATGATACCCCAGAATCAGAGACATCTGCTTAGAATTAGGAATTTAGCTTGTTTAGTACCAGGTACCCCTCAGCCATTGCCTTCCACCCCCCATAGAAATATGTATATATCTTTATACAGCAGAAGTCTGCTATAACGAGAGCTGATAAATGACGAGAAATCTCTCGTTATAAAGCACACTCGTTATAGCAGACTATCATTTAAATTCACCTCTTTCGGCATTTATAACAGCACCAAAAGTAGGCGAAAATGAGCCATGAAGTAGTTGTATCAATCCAGCCGCAAATGCATTGAATAAAGATCGTTTCATTAAAAAGATTTTTTTAAATATTGTCACCAAAAGTCATGCACTCGTAACTAATGTATGTCACACATCGTTATTATCTTTGGCTACGTTTCGTGAGCAATCATAGATATGGTATGGCCTGCGGTTAACAATTACAATGCCATAAATAACAGGAGGGTCGAGAGATTGGCTGTTGCGCTAAAGTCAACATAGAGAAATGGGCTTTTCCTATATTGTCTACAAGTCTAGCTCACAGCTCCATATATGTTCTTTTATTCCGATTGATCGGCTAGGACGAAATAGCACAAGGAAATAACAGACTGGCACTAAGATTTCAAGATAAATTGTTCAGTCATTCCCCAGGAAAGTATGTGGCATCAAACCAGAAAGTCTTCTCTCGTAAAATCACCACAGTCTCTTGTAAAGTCTTCATTACTATGTAGATTAGCCAGGCATGACAATGTAATGCATGGTTGATTCCTGTGAGTTATGCAACCTTAGTGGTAACCATGGAAAAATCTACTCGCTATAGGAACTCCCTATATTTTAACACGTGGACCAACCAAAGGAAAACAATCTAAGCCATACTCTCTATAGCAGACTTCTACTGTATATGCATGTGTGTTCGCATATATTATTGGATATGATTGCATTGTCATCGAGTTCTGAGTTACACTTAGAGTTCCATTGGTCTAGCTCATAGGGAAGTTAGTTCAAAATCGATTCCCAACTTTGACCCGAACGGAGAAACAGACAGACACCTAAGTGAGTTAATAAAAAGGATAACACAAGGTATGAGAATGAATTACTGACAAGGAGTTTTGAAAAACAAAACATCAAAATCCTGTTGTCCAGGTCCCTTTATATGTTCTCAATAGGATGCCATGAAGGTTATATAAAACAATTGTACCCTTCAGAGAATACTGATTCCATTGGTGTGGGTGAGACTACATTGAAATTTGAAAGCTGTACCTACGTTGACTACAATTACTTGTGAACTAACTTTTACTTTCAATAACAGGCCATAGGTCATGATTTCATACCTGTCTCTCCTTGCCATGGGGAAATTCTGCATTGACCCCATAGTTGATCCATGCATTGTTCTAAGTTGCTGGTCTATAAGTTGTTTCTCTTGGCGTAGATGTTCTACATCCTGAAAATTTAAGTTGAAGTCCATGATAAAATAGACCCAATACATTTCTATTACTTATATTACTAAATTAATTTTATCTTATTATTATTAAATTAATAATTTAAATTATTACTTATCCTATTAAAAATGCTATGTAAATTATATTTGAACAAATAAAAATAAAATTCCTTACATTCCAGGCAGATACTTATGGAATTACCATGACATTGAAAAATGACACCTAAAAGAGTACCCACGTAGTAAGGGAAGGACCTAACATAAGTAAAAAGGAGAACGTGATATATTATGACAACTCCGATACTGGTAATAACAAATTGTTCGACCAAAGATGACGTTGGGCGTGATCATGTCAGTTCACTATATTCTCCACATAAAAAGTTTGACAGAGGATGTTGGTGCAGAATTTGGAAAAGAACATTATCTATAATTAACTAAGGAGAGATAAGTAAACAAAAACTAAGAGTAAGCAAAAAGTTACTCTTGAACTTGTGATAAGCCTGACAACTTAAATACGCCCATTAACAAAACTAAATTCCTATTGGGAACCAGAAAAAATAGATGCTTTTCATCCCAAATGTAACTTTTGGCAATTATAATATTCCTATAATGGAAAAATAATTCCTGTAAACCAAAATTTTTAGGGTGAACTCAATCACGTTGCAGAATTATTTACATTATACCCTGAAAACCATTGCTAGGGCGTATGGCAGGGAGAGATATAGAAGGTACGATACATTCTGATTCTCTTTCAGTCAAAGACAGATCATCATATATGCTATTAAGCAAATTATTCAAGCTATTATACTAATAGAAACTATAGCAACAATGAAGTAAGGGAGTTAAAGTATGTTTGGGAAAAGTTAACTGCAATTACATAAACAAGAATTCACTAAATCTATATGGAATCTTAAGACTATTTCAGAGGAGCTAATGCATGAAAATTAAAAAGCATGGCTAAAACATTAACTATCCTGAGTGAAATATTATACCAGTAGAATATATTTAAATCACTAACTTTAATTTGATACAATAAAACTACAAAAAATATTTATTTTCTAATAAAAAACTACTGGATACAAAAATCGTTGAAAAAATAATAAGATGAGAATCAGAAAATTCAGTACATTAATCCATTACCGTATCCTCACAGCAATACAAAAATTAAATTTGGGTCAATTCATGTTATAAATAATCAATACTAATTATACTTGAATATTTAATTTTGAAGGACTCAACAAGATCTGACATCGGGAGAATCAATAACAAATTAAATTATCATATGGAATCTATAAATAATTATAAATAAAGAATTTATAAATAATTATAAATATGGAATATACAGACCTTGAGATGGGCAACATGATAGTCAAGGAACACCTTGGCATCTGCAATGTTTTCCACTGTGCCAACAAAAACGAATGGGACTTGACCCTCTTCCCGAGGTATGGACGGTTGAGGTTCATTGTCCCCTTCAACTTTTACCCGAACCTAAAATGTGAAAACAGAAAAAAATATAATAGACTGAATAACTAAAGAAAATCTGAGAAACACAACAATTTCTAGGCCAATAAAGTAAGTTAAGAGTGATTCAAGCATTTTCAAATGGGCAGGAATGTGAGGAGGATGACAAACTTCTGGTTCAAATGTCGTCATGCAAAAATCCAGAATCGATCATTTAAGTGTGTGGAGTAGGGATGGGAGTTTTTAAGGATTGAAGTCAAGTTGTGTGTGATGTGTTAATAGATTCGTTTGGAAAATTGGATCCTCTAAATCGGTTTGAATCGTATGGCGATCATATGATAAAGTCTGGATTGAATCCATTTGCTATCAAGCTATTGGTGGTGAAAGATCACGTGATTCAATGCTGCTCCGTGCTTCAACAGACGTGATACATTATATAAATAATTATAAGCTAACACTATCATTATCCTGAATGACTATAAAAAAAACGTTTCCCTAGAATGCCGATCAACATGTGAAAACATCGCACAAGTCATTGCAAGGGTGTTTGAATCCACATTTTCGGAATCAGTCAAACTGAGTACTATATTGCTGCAAGTTACTTTTACTTCTTTTCTTCCATGTCTTTGCATTACCAGTAACACTCATGCATTAATAATAGCTTCTTAATGAAACAGCTGTTTTAAGCAACTCATGTGAAGGAAAAATTAGTCCTATATAACAGTCAAAACATCATACTTTGCCTAGATGGTCCTACACACCTGGCAGCCAAAATATGAACATGTATTGGATCAAATCGGATGAAAATCAGTAAAGATCAAATTTGAATCGAATCAGAATCTTATTCTATACCTAATCATAGTTGAATTATGCATTAGTAGCTGATTCTTCATGAAATGGATGTTTTACTTTGCTCTTGCGACAGTAAAATCACAGTTCTAGAAATCTAGTGGCCAAAGTATGAACACTAAGATTGAATTGAATCACTAGCCACAGTGACCAAAATTTGAACACCAATTGGAATCTTAGCCAAATCGAAATCATAACTGGATTGAATGAGAAAAGAAATCAAATCAGAATCGGATCAAAATAATCAGGAATCGTATTGAAATAATTGATTTCCAAGTGAATAAAAACAAAATCGTCCATCTCTGGTGTGAAGTGATCCTTGAGGACCAAATATAGACAATCCCTTACATATGTAGTAGGATTGGACTTTCACAAAACATTATAGTGGATGTACTGAACATACAAGGTATGTTGGAAAAGTTCCCGAACGTTTGAAATAAAAAATCGAAAATTACATCTAAAGAAATTTATTCCAGTTAACTTTCAACATAGTCCCCTTCCCTAGAT
>WURS02000018.1:3269991-3288623 GCA_011762765.2 Rhinocypha anisoptera
GAGCATTGAAATCCGGATTGTGCCTTTTTATTTTATATTTGACCATCCAGTGGAGAGTAAAAGTTATTTTAAACTAATAAAATGGTATTCCACAAAGTAAAACCTGAACTTATTTCGCATGGTCAATTCACTTAAAAATAACATCAAACAATACAACGAATTGCTTTGATGCTACTGAATGCTAAATGAGATTCACGGAGTGTGTCCTTTATTAAAATGTTTAAGGATGAATGGCAATATCAAAGATGGACCTGGAACTCCAGTTCCTACCTACATGGAAATGATTATTATGTCAACATGAGTGAATAAATTGAAATAACATTTAGAACACTCAGAAATATGAAAGCTTCATTGAGTGCCAACCAGAATGTTGGGAACAAAAATGTACATGAAATAAGTTTGCACTTGGTAGATTTGAAACTGCTCATACTAGAAGAGCAGGATTTTCACATGCAGGTCTTTTTCCTAAATGTTTACTTCTGATATCTTAGGTTTAGTACTACATGACTTTCCTGTTTCTCAATGTGAAAAATTACCGTACTGGAAAGTGGTTTTCACCATCAGAAGCAATAGCAAATGAACTGAACTTAAATGGTTGCCATAGTTGCAGTACTTGAGACAAATTTAGCAAACTTGTACCACACATACATTAATGGAAGAAACTATCTCAGGTTTTATTTGGTGGAACTTGGCTATTTAGGAATGAAAGGAATAAGGTAAAATTTTCAAATTCTACAGAAAGGTTGTATTTAACACAAATAAGACTTTGACAAATTTAAATAAACCTGCAAAGAGTATAATTTGTCAAATCCTAGGTCATGTTAAGGTAAAGCTAAGTATATAACAAAAATATTAAGAACCCTTAAGAGGTATGGCATGAACAAGAATCCTAACAAAGCATGCTAGTGCCTACAATTTCCCACATCCCTATAGGATGGAAGTCATGGAACTATTGAAAACTCCTAATGACTAGGAAGAACTCAGGCAAAAAAAGTCTCCTGCAACAGAAGCTGTCACATTTTTTCAATACATAACCCAATTTAGAACATATACTTTTACACAATCTCCCTTAAGAAATGATAATGAAGGCTTAAGAAGGAAAAATATTTGTTTCTAGTTTCTGTAACCAAATAAGGTGCTGCAGATGACAACACCACATTTATAAGAGATATGGCTTAAAAGCATAATACCAGCATTATAGCCATTACTAATAAGCTCTCCTAGGGTTCCCATAAAAATCCACATTACTAATTTCTACAACGACAATGTTAAAATCATACAACGAGGGCAATTAAAAACGAAGTGCATTATTAACCTAGACCATGGCAAAAGATTGAGTGAAAAAATTCCAAAATTGAAAAGAAATTCTCAATATTCAGTTACAAATCATAGATGATTTCATAAACAAAATCCATTATATTACCTTGTGATTCTCAACTAGACCATCTGTAAGATATTATTTCATGGTATTTCCAATTTAGGCATAATCTGAACATTAATAATTAGTGAATCTCCAACAATTCTTATTATTCTTAAAATAAGAAATTTAATTACCATAAGAAATGAGAGATCTAATGCTTCCCCAAGATAAATGATAAGTAAAAACTTATTGGGTTTCCCACCGGGTGAGTTTTTCCAAAAGGGCAAACTTCGATAACAGACTGTCATCATCCTCAGAACTAAAGAATGGCATTCCACCAAAAATTGTTTGGTATTAGTATATAACAGCCAACAATACATTCTCTCAGGATCAGGACTTTCCTGATAGGTCCAAGGAATATATTAGAGTTGGTTATCGAAACATTGGCTCTTATGGAAAAATTCACTCGGAGGGAAACCTGAGAAGTTTTACTCATCATAAGAATGTTTTTGGCTTGACTCTCCATTATGAGCAGATGGAAACAACAAATATTCCACATAAGAAATTTATTCCATGACCATGGTTTCACCACGGTATCATTCACCTGATGCCACCTATTTGTGAAACCATAACTGAGGAATAAATTGCTTATTTGGAATTGCAGTATTGATTCCTTGTGCTTATCATAATCACAGCATGAAAATTATATGACACCCTGTTAATGCATAAGTGGCCATTCTGAAGATCACCAGATAGTCTTGTGTAGTCATTTAATGAAAAAGCAGAGCAGCAAAGGTAAGGTATTAGCCATTCAGAACATAAATCTTGATCCAGAAAATAAAACTATTGAAAATTCTATTCCAAAAGCGACTGATAAAAAATATACTTAACATAAACTTACAATGATATAGCTAGGTGATTACCCATCCAAGGAATTCATTATGTTAATTTTATAACTTAACTTATTGGTACCTTGCATAAAATAATTTCCTATAAATTTCTACCAAATGAAAAGTGGACCTAGATAACTGACACTCATACCTTTTTATTGATCAAAGAATAAGTTTTGAAACTAGAAAACTAATGCATCATGTTCAAAGCTGCAATTCACTTTTAAAAATACTTTTTAAAAGAATAATCATTCTATGATTTGAAGAATTTGTGGGTAAAACTTGTCTTGTTTTCTGCTATATTTTATTTATAACATTTATGTCCTCTTGAGTTATTCTCTTTTCAATTGACCTCTTGCTGCCTCACAATCATTTAAAAAACTTAAAATGTGTCTTAGATACTACAATACTTTAGCTCATCCTGTTAAACTCCTCAAGTGACATTCCACCATACCTTAAAATAAGCTTTCATTTAAACCTACTCCATGTAACAAAATATTAACTGATGTCAACATGGGATACCCTTAGTGCTTATATGAATTCCCAGACTGCTGACATAGAACATGGCATCAAAAATATTGAATTAATACTACATGGCACCAAGTCACTTGCAGAATTTTACTTTACATTTGGTCTCCCTTTTATTACAGATTATGGTTCTCATTAGTCCTTTTATGTAACTAACAATAAAGTCTAAATAAACTCTCGCACAGTCTCTAGATAATAAGCTAATAATATACCTACAAAACACCTAGAAACTCACTAGACCAAGGCTATATAATATGGTTTATTGATAGAAGACAATTTATCCACAAAGTAACTTTTACTGGTACTTGGTACTTTAGAGAAATAATTATTCCATATTTCATTACATGTAGTCCCATTTTTTTTACCATGAATGCATATTGTTAGCTGTGGCAACATCAATGATTTGAACTGACAGGTCATACTTTTGGCAAAATTATGAAAACAGGAGATAAGGACCAAAAACAGCAAAGGCATTACGTTCTTCAAAGGCCATTCCTAGTGCAACACACACCAAGAGCCTGACAATAAATAGAGGAAGAAATTGCACAAGAATGCTCAGCCAAGAAAAACTAGATGTTAAGCCTTTCAACATAGCCATGCTTTACTCAATAATAACACATGAATAATTTATGAATCAACAGAAGTTAGCAAATGACCAACTGAAATGTGCTTCCCAGATTTGCAAACACAGACCAAGTTAAAACTGGCCGCAGATTGATGGTGATAATAAAACGCAAACTAGAATTGATGGGTAAGGTAAATTAATAAAAAAATAATACACATTTCAAGGGAATAAAATGCCCACAAAAATTTTATTCATCATGCCCTACAAAAACGACTTTCAAAGAATTGCAAAATTAATCAACTGCAACGGCTGGATTAAATCGATTATGTGAACGGAAACTTGTGTGCTTTTTTAATGGACTGACACCGCCACAGTAATGTAGTTTTTCAGAGTTACCCATGCACATGCTTAGCCATTCTTGCATTATTTCTTCCTCCAAGAAAACAGGCAAACAGGCTGAAAAATTTATGTGACCACCCAGACCTAAATGGGCTGTCAATAAAAGAAAGATAAACCCAACCCAAAACACCAATACACATTTATGGCAAAAGGTTAACTACTCAGAGCAGGCTTGCCGCTGATCATTGCAAGATGCCGACAGGCGGTGATGGCCACTGCGGCCTCCTCCACCGGCACCTCCAGAATTGGTTCCTCTTTAGGGTACCAACAGGCCAGATTGACATGGGATCGTGACGGATAGGAAGTGGATATTCATAGTTGTAGTAGTCCATTTTGGATGGGGAGGGTATGAAAGTGGTAGTGGGACATGTACAATTTCATGTGCACGTGTTTAAGCATGTGAGGGGGTGGACGATGGGATAAGTGGGATGTGAGGTGATTGACAAAGGGGGTATTGCCCCAGGATGTAACGGAATGGGAGTGATGTATAAAGGATGGGGATTTGGGAAAAATGCAAGGGTTGGAAGCGATGATGTGGGTGGTGGGAAAAAAAAAAGAACACAGTGGGTCACCACCCACAGCTGACCTGCCATGGCCCACTGATATGTCACCCCCACCATGCAGTGGGGGGGGCTCTACACCCTTATGAACTAATAATAGACTAAGAGGCAATGACAATTGCCAGTGCCTCCAAAACCAGGGTATGCTCTGTGCGCAAGAGGATGCATGCGTGTACTGGGAATTTGGGCAGAAGAGCACATCCCAGGTAATGATTTGTTAACAGAAGATGGGTGGAGTGCTGTTTGGGCCTTGCCTTCATGTAGATGGTAATACAGATATGGAAGGGATAGTTGACCAAGAGGTGTTGTTCTAAAATACACCATGATTATAACACTAAGTCATCAACTCAAGGTAAGTAACCAAATTTCAGTGTGAAATAGCACAAACCAAATGGTCAAAAACCCCATAATTTTGCAATTTCACAGGGCCCACAAAGAATGCATCAATGCCATTATACTCCAGGGGTGTATTATGAAAATTTAACTATATATTACACTGTTTGATGCACTTAACAAAATGGAAGTAATGTGCACTTTGTGTGAGAACTCACACCCTGCACACACACTATTATGAAAACGAAAGACAGAGAGACAGAGAGAGAGCTACTCTGAAGTTCAATGAAAACAAAATTGGAATTCGAAAGCACTTGAAAGCACACTTTCCCATTATTAACTACGGTCGCATTTGAATCTGGTTAGATGGCAAACAATCACAGGCAGTACTTGCAGAAAAGTGTGAGGGAATTGAAAAAGGTAAGACACATACCCTGTAGAAGATTGAAGTTTGGTACACTCAAGTTGCCTTGCTGCTTCTTCCGTTCGTTTTAGAAGAAGTGCCTTCTGTGTCATGTTGCGAAAGTGCATTTCTTGTAACATTGCAGATCTCTTACGGCACAATTCAGATCGTGAAATAGCAAGAAGGACCCCACGCTCTGGTACATATCGACATGAAGCTGCTCCAATTGACCGCTGGAAGTCCTTATGTGCATTTTCTATTTTTGCACTACTGTAAATGCAAATGTATAAAGAATAATGTTAAAATCTGTACCAATAATGATTCATTATATCCAGTGCATCAATAATAACAATTAAAATACTTAACAAATATAATTATTACAATTCATTAGAAAATCTCAAACAACGCAATGGCAAAACAAGAAAGGATTTTTCAACAATTTTGATTCCACCTATAAACTTAGTTTACCAACCATCCATTTACTTTAGGCACAAGATGTAAGAGACAACTGAGATAACATGTAAGTCAAGATTTAATTGACACTGCTCAGAAATTCAAAATACTTATTCAAACATATGGAGAACCTAATGATAGGTTCTAAAGGAAATGTTTTGATCCAATTTAATTAAGTTAATAAATGTTACTTGCTCAATTAAGTCTCTTAATTTTAGCATGAGCATGGTGAAAAACTTACTATTCACGTAGTTCCTCTGGCACTTCCACTTCTACTTTATGAAAAGTTCCTTTGTCTACAGGAGGCATATTGGTTTTTGGGCGAAGTCGCTCTGCCGGAACTATTTCTGTATATGTGTTATCCCAACCAAGATATTGCACCACAACAAATTCCCCTTTTATCATCTAGAAAAAGCATTGTATAAATAGTTATTTAAAGTGGACTCAATGAAAAGAAAAATGAAAGGTTTGAAACATGATGAAGCTATTGGAGTTTGTCATATAGTCATAGAAATGTGATAAGAAGGAAAACCTTGGTGATAAATCCTTTGTAATTACCCAACTCTCAAAATAAATCCCTAACTTGAATGAAATTATAAATAATTATATCAAGTTACCAAAATTAACTGTAAACTCATGTGAAAATCAATAATTTAGAAACCACAATCAATTTCCAAAAGATATCATTCCATCCCAAAATAAATTCATTTCCTAAAAACACTTTACAATTTACCTTTATAATGGCCTTCCACCAACCACATTCTTCTTGTTCACTAGCCCTGGAGAAAACCTCTACTTCTTGGTCAACTTGGAAGTCTACCTTGGCATTACTATCGGATGGGGGTAGGCGAACCTGGGACAATGGAAACCTTGATTCTGGCTGCCAACTTGGAACAAGAGAAGAAAGACATATTTAGCATGCTGATGCATGTTCAAGTGATTAAACAGTAGGAAATTTGCTATTCATGAGACATTTATGATAGTAGATATTAAAGTAGGACAGAAATTTGTGTAACTATTTCATCTTTCTGAGAAGTTGGCAAACCTAAACAACCAGAAGAAAACAACCTTAAACCCTTTTGGGAGTGGCACAAAAATATCACTCAGTCACAGGCATGATGATCAACCATTAAAAATGTGCTGCAAAAATAATAGCCTAAATTGCCCATCTTTCAAAGTTCTGATGTGATAAAATAATTTCACGCATGGCACAAAAGTTATTAATTTAAAAAAGAAACAAAGTTAAAATATGCACAAATGCTTGACAGAAAATACCAAATTACACATAAATAGATATTCACAAAAAGTAATAAGGATTAATTCTGTTTTGCAATTTTCATGCCACACCATTATACTACAGTATTATAACAAATGAAATAATGCTTAAAAATTACAGATTGAATACATGAGTAAACCAAAAAGTTCATGTAATCAATACTGTCATATAGAATAGCATACAGTAGAGGATTAAAAAATTGTCATTAGGAAAAATCTGTAAAGTTTTGCAGGGAAAGGGGTCCTGATTAAGAGGTTTACACACCATAAAATACAGGTATAATACTAGGAAAATGTCAAAGGACAATGAAGATTTATGGTTTAACACTCATACAGGAACAAAATGAAAAAAAAAAAAGTTTTTCAGCCACAATTTATTTTTCATAAAATGTAGAGTAGAATAAGGCTAAAGGCAATTACGTATATGAGGAAAATTAATAAATGGTGCAATGTAATCAATAATGCAAATGCTTGAAAAGGGTTTCAACTGTACATTTGATGACAATAGATAAAATTATAATGGGGGACAGGATGGTGAATGGAGGAAGCTGAAGAATCAACTATCGTCAGCAGTACTCAATTCGAAGATTGGTTGACTGCAACTACAGGAATGGTCTATATGAGGATAGTTAAGAAATCCAGGATCATGGAAGAACATTGAAGACAAAGAAGAATGAATTACAAAGAGAGGAATATTAAGCTGTGATGAAAAAATAAGATGATGGAAGTGCGGAGTAGAGTGTAGTGCAAATGCTTGCAAAATCTATGGAGAGAAGTGGATGTACTGCTTAGGGAGGTAACAGACCTAAATAATGCAATGAAAATAGCTCTACATCCATTTGAAAGGGGCCTAAAAAGTTGTAGGCCTTACAAACAAAAACAGATTTTGTAATAAAAATATTAACTGAAAACCACCCTCTTGGAAGTACAATACACTAACTCATACAGTTCTCACACTCATTATCCCATCTTTGCATTTACGCCACTGGCGATTTGCAAAACCCCTCCACAGCTGCATTATCTGCTTCATAAAAAGACTGCTGACCAATATGGAAAAGAAAAAAAAAACCAGAGGGCCAGATCAGGCAAACAGGATGGGTGTTTCTCTGAGTACTTCACTATTAAGAAACATGTTATTGTGGAAGGAGGATTATAGGAATAGAACGTGGGTGTGAAAGTGTGGAGATTGGTAGATATACATAAAGAAAGGCAAGTGGAGGGGTGCTGAGCATGATAGGGGAGGATAGAAAGTTATGGGAGGATATCACAGAAAACTGAACAATATAATAGAAGCAATGAAAAATAATTAAAGGATACTGAAGGGTAGAATACCGGGAAGGTAAGTCTGAGACAAATATTAAAGGAACGTTAAATGCCACCAGTCAAAGTAAACAGAAGTTACAAGCAGTCGTATTAAATTCAGACCAAATAATTTACTGGGTTAACCCTCAAACTGTGACGGACTGACATACCAAGATGTCTTATGAAGCATTATTTTTAGCCAACTTCTCTTTGGTACATGGACATCTGCCCGTTAGTACCTTTTCAGTTTTTATGAAGAACATTGTTGCAAAGTGGTAGGAATTTTAGTTTGAAGAAATAATTTTTAGATTCATTTCTGAAATTTGTGGTCTAGAATGCCAATGTCACCATCAGTGTAACTTTTCCACTCCACTCATTATATATTTTAAAACGAAAATAATAAAAAAGTATTGGTTTGGCTTGGATGAATTATATTCAAGCAAAACCAATAATTTTTTTTATTATTTCTCCAAGTGACGGCCTCAGTGAATTATATATTTTAAAAGTTAAGGCAGCATTTCCTATATTTGTTTTGATTTATTAGTGCTGCAGTATATAATACAATCGTTATGCTCAGTAAGCTTATTGCTTTGCTATAATTTCCTGTAGTTTTATACCATGATGAGCAAGCCTGGACAATGGCATCATTCACCTACATAACTATACAGACATTGAGAGTCAATATCTTCCTGGAAACCTGTCTTTAATTAATTAGTAGAGCACCTATGATGAATACATTACCACAGATACCATACTTATGGGCAAACATTTTTTGCAAAGATATTCAGAATAACAGAAACTTAATTTACATTGACTACAAGATTTATCTAGCAGGACATTAAAGCAGCACCTCACAAATTAACAATATCAACATAATGTAAGTTGTGGGCATGTTATTCACCATGGGGAGTTCAAAAATTAATGCACCAAAATTTATTTTCAACACCTGAACAATATTACATAGCTGAGATTTTGAAGAATCATAGCATACACCTTCTGTGTGCCAAAGCACAAGCTCCACCACCAGATGACAGCAAATGGTGGATATCAGTGATGAACAATACAAGTAATGTGCCATGGTAAAATTTTTCCTTTTCAAGGGAGAAAGTGGCAAAATTATCCATAAGTGTTTGTGTAAAGAATACAGGACTGCCACTATACAAAAGTGGTCATGTGACCAGAATCAACAAAAATACTGAAGAGGAATACACGCTCTTCCAGAATTCTGCCATAAACCCAAAGAATATAAGGAGACTTCTTGGAAAAGTAGTCTGTAGACCTGACTGTTGTAGCAATGTGTTACCAGGGTTGCAAAGTTGTGTTTCACATTTTCAGAAAAATGAGTTGACGTGAATTATTTTTTGAATGCACAAGGCGTATTCCATGGAGAATAATCCAAAATTACCAAAATTAACAAGTTGCATTACTTGAAGTTGAGTTTCATTAGAACATGAAGAGAATGACATATAATATAGCCGTTTTAATGATCATAACGATATGCGCATCCTAAACAGGATATAATTTTTGGCTACCTAACAGGGTCAAGAAAGTGTGAAAGGAGAATGTGATAATTATGGTGAACTGGAATTTCATCTGCTATTTCAACTATCTGTGAAGTTGACATTAAGTTTATGGTTTATTTTAAAGTCAAAATTATTATAAAATGTAATCCACTGATCCTTGTCCAATCATTTGTTCTCCTGTCCAAAAATTGAAATAGATAGTGAGAGCTGGTTTTCTTGAATTTTGTATCTGGCTAAATATATAGGTGTAGTCAAAGATTTATGACCTATGGATTTATTTCCCCACAACCAGAATATGCATAATACATTAAATACTGAAAAAAGACTGCATTTGATAGTTTTAGTCACTTATATGGCCGCAGAAAATATTTTCTACAGTCCCTGGAAAGCAGATAAGTACAAGTGCTTAAAAGAAG
This sequence comes from Rhinocypha anisoptera, assembly GCA_011762765.2. Classification (NCBI taxonomy): domain Eukaryota; kingdom Metazoa; phylum Arthropoda; class Insecta; order Odonata; family Chlorocyphidae; genus Rhinocypha; species Rhinocypha anisoptera. The sequence continues at coordinate 3,279,999 of WURS02000018.1, forward strand.
TCTCACTTATAAATTATACTTGTTTCTCTATCATGTCGTAGTGCTTCCTGTCATTCTGTCATCCGATTGCATCATGCAGACTAGTGATATGTTTCCAGATTACTTCTTTCTAGTGAATTGTCCCAAAGGGATGCACTATACACTGCACAAATATTGACTATAGGCCTTATATTGTCAGAGATTGGGAGATGAAAGTAAAATATTTTTATTTATAAATGTTTTAGATACAAAAACACTTGCTTGCAAACGCAAAATATCTAAGAACTTAAGTGCATACCAAGAGTAAGACTTGAACCAAAAATTACTCAAACAGGACAGTATGATTAATGTGAATGGCATGATATGAAAAGTTGACAATGAACAACTGCTTTAACAAGTGGAATACTGAATAAAAATTAAGTGTAGGAATTAATCCTTCATCAGGAAACTTGATGCTTTGAACTTTTCCATTCATGAGAGATAGTTCCTGAGAAGAACAATCGACAAACAGAATAGACTTAAGGCTCTGAGCTGTAGTGAGGATTGTTTTCAATAATAGATGTGGATAACTGCCATGGTCTCTTGAAGCAAACGCTAATTCATGAGAATGGAAAATGAAATTCTAAATTTAATTGCATTAAACAAAGCCCTAGCATAAGTTAATTATTTATTTTGATGTAATCCATTAAACCGTTTTTATTGACAATGGATTATTTTAAATGTAATGAGACAAGAGTATCCAAACATTTAAAGACAATTAATGGGTCAATTACCTTGAGGTTACATGTTTATCAATGCTACTTTTTCAGAATTTTAACTTCATCTTTGCATGGCTAAAAAGAGATTCTAGTTTACTTTAAACCGAACAAAATGTTTAAAGGCTAGAAAAATGTTTTCATCTGCATTTCAAGAAATCTATGGCTACTCCCATTCCTGAATTCCTATGTTTAAAGATTAAAAAGCAAGACATGTAACATTTTATTTTAGTAAGCGCATGATGTCGTAATTCCTTCCTCTTCTTCATTTACCTTTGCAATATGTAAATGGCTAAATCAGCTTTAACACAAACTACAAATATGGGTTCCATTATTAAATGACATTTTCTTATGCCTAAAACACCCTAGTAAATTTTCACTTCTAAAATAGTGATAATTGTTAATATGCTGCATATTTGAGTTCTTGTTATTGTTGTATCTGGAAAATTTATTTAACTGGGATTATGACACTTCACAGAATAACAACATGAAACTTAACAGATGCTGGAAAACTGAAGAATGCACCTGAAATACACTATCTTTACCCACTTCCTGAATCTCTCCAGACAATTTACCTTATAGCAGAAAGATAACTATACAATTTAACCAACAAATTATGCAAAAAAAAAATCTCTCAAGAAATACGCAAATCACAAGAATGGTTTATTAACAGAATATGATGAGTATTGGAAGATACCTTGAATAGGTAGCAGTGAGGAAAAGGGTTCGAAAGAAACACTGGCATTAAGCTGCTGTAAAACAGTTCATTGTCTATAAAACATTAAATACATAAATATTTAAGAAATTTACAACCATTAACTTGGATTAATTGGGTAACAAAATCCAGTCACACAATGCTATTATTAAATGAAATTCTAAATCGAAGCTTATTTATTATTGTTTGATAAGCTCATTAATACTGTTAATTTTCAGTCACAATAAGAAATACTAGTTTTGATCCTACTAACTATACTTATTCCAGAAACAGGAGTCACAAATCGAAATGATTGAAAATTGAATATTCTGAACATATAAATTTGACAGGTGTAAGAGTTAACAGCCATATACATGTGAAAATGAACTAAAAGAACTTTTGAAGGAATACTGTGGTAGGATCGACCAAATTCTAATAATGATGGATTAGTAACAGCTTTCAATTCAGAATATTCTTACATACTTGCAATCCCACTATTAGTAAAATAATTACACTACACGACCTTAAAAAATACATATCACCACAATAAACTTGTGTTAGAAGGGAAGTTAATAAAGCATTCACAATGCTATTAAAGCTATAAACAGATATTAATGGCCAAATTAAACTAAAAGTCCACCTTCGATAACTGAAGTATTACAGTAGGAAAAAGACCATGGTGTGAGATGAGCCATCACATGAACAAAGAAAGTACTGGACTTCTTCTTCCAACAGAATCACTCTGAAAAAACCCAACCTTTCGGCACATAGTCGTCATATAGTATTTTAATAGCAAGCATTACAACAACACTTCCCAAAGCATTACCTGTTAAAATCTATTCCTTGTATTAACGACTATATGTTCTAATATATACTAAAATGAATAGCATTATGATTCTAATGTAACTTCACAGACATCAGTTATTAAAGATGAATAACAAATGAAACATTCTAGGAATATGACTTAACCACCCTCACCCTAGGTCTCTATATGACCCACATAAAGGGTACAGGATAATCGATCAGAATTATTTTATTTATATACCATTTTACTGTGACTGTAGGGAGATACAGCTACAGAACCGAATAATAATTATATTTCGCAATATTGAGATTCACTAGAAATATTAAGGTCAACGAAATTTATAAAGAAAAATAGGGCATATTTGCTCACATACGACCAAACTTTTTAATGATCAAAATGATAAGGTCCAATATTTAAAAAATTGACGATAACATGATATTAAATGAACACCACCATAAAATTATTATAAAGGGAATCCTTGTAGACATTCAGTATAACTAATATTGTCAAACAGTACAGTTTGGGTGCTATTAAAAAGTAATTAGAAAAATTCTCCGGTAGCAGACGCAAATTCTCCATCGGTTAAAGAATATATATTATGTATAGTGTGGCACATGTACCTAGGCACAACAATACCGATACGCAAAATGTTCATTCGAATATATTTCCCAAATTATGACAATGAACATCAATAAATCTTTCACAAACACTGCGTCAACATTATAAATGGCGATTTATATCACCTCTAAAGGGAAATTTAAAAAAAATACAAATTTCGACAAAATGTGACATACCTTTTACATTTATATCATCGTGCAACAATGGCACAAAACTTATGAAACAAAGCCACAATTATAAACAATTTACACATTTTGAAAACTTCCAAAGTTATTTTATTTATATTATGTATTTAAAACACACATCAATACCACTGCATTTTCGTGTCTCAAGTGCATCTCTCAACGTGGTAAAAACGCATAAGAAACATGTAAAATGAATTTATAGTGTGCTCAATACAACTGATATACAACATACAAAGTAAATTCATCTTCGGATGTGGATAGCCATGCATTACTACTATGACATTGATAAAATGAGGTTACTTACTCATTTTCAAACGATACAAGGAGTTCGTCATCAAAAACGTCCGTCACAAATGCCTGAAATTACAAAAAAGTACTATTACAACATTACAATGCGGTATACTAGTTTAGAAAACTTGATTTTCTGGAATACTTAATTCTTTGTCGTCTACAATGGTATAGTTCTCCTATTACCATTTACAAGGTAATTCATAAAATTTACTGCATTATATCGATACTTCCAAATTCCTGGACCTCAAGGAAACCTCAAAATAGTTTCACATGACTATAGCAAATAACTCATGTTTTGAGCAAATCCCACAAAGGCACACTTTTCATGCAGTGGCCCTTTCCCTTGGCAAATTAACTCAATTGCAGGGCATTATCACTTATTTATCACATATAATTTTAAAATGCCACGTAAGACTAGGAAAAATTAAGGTATTAAAATTTGTATATTTCTAAGAAAAGGCACATGGAAAAAACACGCCCTGTCAAACGAGACATGGCGTCCAAGCCGCGTTTCAACCTGTCATTTCTTGCCTGAATACTCCTTAATCGTATAAAATTCTGATAAAATAATACGCCAATTGGTTGCAAAAACATAATAGGATTATTTTATTTCAGTATGTCCAACGAAATTGGCGTACTTTTGCATTAACCAACCTTATAATACACCCCGTTCTCGCCGCATACTTCCACAGCGAGTTCCTCCATCTTGCTTTTGGCGTAAATGAGTCTTGGGTTCGAGGTTTTATCGTTCACAACCAATAGGGGTGTATATACGATATATACCGGGACCTGAGTCATCTGATTGGTCAATAATTCCAAATGTAAAAATGTCGCTCGCTCTCGGGAGACATATTCGTACTGGTTTGTGTATGTCAACTGGAAAATGAGTTCTTAAATTATTAGACGACATGTCAACCAGCAGTGATTCTGAAGAATTTTATGATGCCGAAGATGTAACTCCTAATCGTGGGACAAAGTAAGAAAACCAGTTGCGAAGTACCCTTACAGTGTGATCTTTCTTGAATTCAAATTGTCATATGTTTTCTTATCTGTCGTAGCCTGACAGTGTATTATTTTGTTTATATACAACACTCAGTGGCTCTAAATATATCAGTAGTATTATTCTACTTATTGTTGAATTGTGAAACTATTCTAGGAGAAACAAGGAAAAATTAGAAACCACTGTTTCGAATTTAGATGAGAGTGAAAGCTTACCTTCAATTGTGGAAAATGAAAAGGTTGACAAAATATCTGATGATAAACCTGTTCCATTGAGCCCTTCTGCGGGAATCAGTGACCACTTAGCAGCTCCAGGACCGCCAGTCTCTGAAAACGTAAGATTTGTAAATATCTTACATTGACCCTACACAATGTTATCAACTTCTTGTCAATTGGAAGTTTTTGCGTAGGCAGGAGAATTCGTCTGTAACTCAGCAATTTGTATGGTTTTATTTATATAGGTTGGTGGAACTCTCAACATTTCTAACATACTATAATTGTACAGCCATTAATATCCATTACCCATGGTGGTACAAACCGTGAACATGGTCAGAATTTTTTCCCGTAGTTTACCTTATTTATTCCTTTCAATTTTTGGTAGGAAAATTTTTCAATTTGAAGGTCTCTTACTGGTTATATCCTAAGGATGTCTCAAAAGTATGACTCGTGAATATTTATTTATGCTATTAACTTTAAGAGCAAAACATTTCTTATGCTACACTTTTCTACTAATAGTTGGTCTTCGTGCTAGTGCAAATTAATGATTATATTGCCCATTTTTATTTTATTTTCATTGCGGCCTTTTAAGCTGGCAATGTTGCTTATATGTGGTGCCTATTTTTAAAAAAATATTCCTTACTAATCTAGTTTCTTGGAGCAACCGAATTTGTAACTTTTTTGTTTACTTTTAACTTTTGAAAATATACGCTTTCAAGGACTTTATTTATTAGAAAGGTTGACTTGTAAAATTAAAAAAATATACTACACATGTTGGCTCATTACAAGATGTCTGTCTTTAAAAAAATAATTAATTTACCCACCAAATAAAACAGGTCCCGGAAGTTGAACAGAAAGTCCAAGAGAATGAAAGAAGAAGACAAAGGATCAGAGAACTTCGTAGGAGAATTCAAGCTGAAGATGAAGATGGAGGTGTTGGGAATACTGTTGGTAATCCTTCACCTCCGGACAGCCAGACTTCATCCGTGGAGGGGATATATCCATCTTCAAGGTATCACGAACTAGAATACAGACATAAATTTAAAGAAGTAAATACAGCAACTTGGGTCTTTTTAGGAATGCAAGTACTGGAGGCTTGTGATAATAGATATTTATAGCCTCCTAGAACGGGTTATCTGAAGTATTCCTACTGGTAGTAAGCCAATAATGATGATAATCCTATTCGGTCAAGGAGATGGAAGTGGAGGCTTTCTAGAAGATCTTTTGTCCATAGAATGTAGATGTTGGTCCAAACACATAGAGAAGCTAATTCTAGTTATGGTAACAATGACCAAAATACTAACATCAATATTGGGTCAAAGCATAGAAGGAAAATTTGAACATCTTTTATTGGAAAATTAGTACTAAAGATTAGAGGTAAGACAGAAGTGGTGTAGTAACTTTCCACAAATACAATGCAGTTAATTTTCAGAATCATAGATGTTAGTTATTTGATAAAAAGGGAATACCGGGATGAAAAACAAGTGAATATTCCACTAGTGGCTACATAAATTGCACCTACCTGCATCCTCTCAAAATATACTTCCATCCTGTGACTAATTATTTATTTATTTATTGTTCTTACCAACTATATGGAAGAACAATTGCCATACAACTGCAGAAGAAACAATTTACAAAGTATTAATTAGCAAGTCAAATATCCTAAATAATATTAGTTAGTGTCTACCTATCATACTGAATTTTACTAGTCTGCATGTTGACTTTGGTCATTAAATATTATTTTAAAGAGAAATATAGTTCCTCACATACTTCACTGTAATCCTTGCACATTCAAAGTAGCAGTGGGTTTGAACAGTTTTTGGTTTTTCTAAAGGGAATGAAAAATATTTGCTTGTTTCTTAGGTTAAGATTTGGCACATAAAATTTAGTCTACGCAACATCTTACAATCCTTACTTCTATTTAAAACATATAAAAATATATAACCCTTGAATTTCCTTCTTTGATATAATGCCCGACTTCCATAAAAATTTTAGCAAGTAATTATAAGATATATGTTTTTATGTGTAGGGTATACTTTAAATGCTCTGAACCTGATAATTTTTTTGTATTCTCTAGCAGGTCCACATTTTTATGTGTTAGTTTAAGTAAAAATTATGTTTCTAGTCCCTTCAATAATTATTTGATGGCTAATAAAAGCTTCCTGCCACTATCACAATTTCTTTATTCCCTCTTGAGTGGACATTCCATAGAATTTCTATGGAAGGAAGTGGACGTCAATTGCATACTTATTTTTGAGACTGGTGATCGTCTGTATGTTATTTTGCCCTCACCTTATCCACAAGTTTATTGCCACCATTGGATTTCTTTGATTTATCCATTTAGATTTGTGATGTCCCCTCATGCTTTGGGATGCCTTCTTTCTTTCAGGACAACACATCCATTCCGAATCATTGAGCATGATGCCATTAGCCTGCAGAGCGTTACCTCTCTGGGGCGCGTTGGTCGAATCCTTGCCGGTGCTGAAGGGAGTGCAGCGGCCATGGCAGCAGCAGCAGCTGCCTCTGCAGCTGCTGCTGCTGCTGTTGGTGCTGCAGGTGCAGTGGGTGTTACTGCTGCTGTTAATGTCACGACCAGCGTACCTGCCAGTGCTGTTGCCTCATCGGGCAAGAGCGTGCGAGAGGATACCGAAGGAGCATCTGGACAAGCTGGAACCAGGAGACGTGCTCAAGAAGAGGTGGGGGTCATGCAAATGCGTGGGGGTTTCTGTCCCTCTTCCGAACGCATACTAAAGAAAGGCACACTACTGAGTCCAAATGCATGAAAAGACGTTTGAAGCATGTATTAAAAATTTCACAATATCCTTTATTGCTTGTCAGCTGGCAGACCTCTTGTGTGCTTGGCTATCCACCAAGTATTCACCCTTGCACAAGGGTACAGCTTCTTTTGCCTAGACACTTGTTTAGCCTTTTATTACCTTCCTTTCTTCTCAAGAAGGGCATTCACTTGGATAAATTTGCCTACGACACAGGCGGAACTAGGTAACTTTCTGCTTGGTGTCAGTCATGGTACAACCATATTTTGTACAGATGTCTCATACGGGCTCACATTAGGCTTGATGGTGAAGTTTGCACATATTTTAACGTTTATTGGTTCATGATTTTTGTTTCAAGATATATGTATTGTCATAACACTGGCAATTTCAGTTGCATTCCATTTCTTTTGTCTCATGATCAGGCACATACATGGCACCTAATGGCTTTCCACAAATGTACAATTGTTTCAGTGATACAGACCCTGTAAATATTTGATTTAAACCCTGTAAATGATCTGGAATCGTTTACTAATGGGATTATGCTAATGAATTTATCCAGTTCTTGACCATTTATTGTGAATTTTCACAATGTTTTATACAGATATTTTATTTATATATTGAATCTTTTTGTTTGCCAGTAAATCAGCCTCTATTAAAACATGGCCGAATCTGTCAAGATTGTCAGCTACATAAAACTTTTTCAGAATTATGCAAAGCATAAAGGCAGTGATGGTGTTTTATTTATCTTGACATTTAAGTGAAAATAGTGATCTTAGTGAGTGGAGTAATTGTTCCAATTGATCTTTTGTAATGTGTGTTGCCATTGACTTTTTGTTTGGTTGGGATTAGGATGTTGCTACTTATTTAGTGTTATGAAGCCTTATGGAAGGAGCTAGTTTTATTCAAGGTAATGTCCTTATGATGTGTTTGATAGTAATCATGATAGTTTATTAGATGTATATGTTTAATACAGTTGCTATTGGGTAAAATGGTCATTTATACTCTATTACGTAAGTCACATGCATAAGTCATAGATTTCTCAACAAATATGTTTGAGTGGCTCTGTATTTTGCTGATTCAGAACCCTGAGTACTACGTCATTTTACTGGATAAATAAAATTACAAAAATTTCATCATCATTGTTTACGAGGGTGGTCTGAAACGTTTCCGACCTCAACGTGAAGATGGCAGTACTCGTAAATAAAAGCTAGTGAACTTCGTTGTTCATCTGTTGACAGTTACTCACCAAAGTTTCAGCCATTTTGGACATGCAGTTGTTATGTAACAGTCGTTTGAGTGAGTTGATGTG
>WURS02000018.1:3300863-3324895 GCA_011762765.2 Rhinocypha anisoptera
CTAATTACCCGGTAGAGGAAAGGGTCAGGCCTCCTACGGAGATGGGTCCGAAAAGGGTAAATTCCTATACCTGGAAAACAAAACGAAACCAAGATGCTCCGTACCCGGGTGCATAAGATATTTTGAAGAGCTCAGTCATATGGAGACCATTTCTCAGAGAATTGTCCCAGTGCGAAAGGGTTAAACAGCATTAGGCCCATATCCCACGGGGCATAACCAGCATTTCTTGTTCTCACATATGTTTGATGGAGATGTGTACAGCTTCTTGTGTTATAAAAATGATAATTGTTATTTGTGGCATATTTATACAGATTTTGTTTAACACAAACAATAGCAGTAAACATATATACACATGGAAGAGGTAGGATATGGAGTTTCTTAGAGAGGGGGCGACATGGAGCAAAAAGTGGTGCATTACACATATGTCATAGAGCCCTCTTTTGAATTTTCAAGATTTTTTTCGCCTTTCGTGTAGGACCCCAGAAAAGAATGCTGAAAATGACCTGAGAATAGAATTCACCAATGTAAATTGTCCATAGGAGATCTTTATTTACTCTATGTCTCATATACCAAGTAAGGAAGCACACCGAGCTGAACTTGTTGTGTAGATTCTGAATATGCCCTTCTCAAGATAGACTTTTGTCTAGAAATAACCCCCAGGAAGCAGGCATTGGAAACTTGTAGAGGTTTGCCATTAATATTGATAGATATGTTCAAATTCAATTATGCTACAAATTTCATCCTAAAGTTTTATTGTGACTAAGCCTAGGAACTAGTTGAAATGCATGGGAATTATCAATATTAATGTGCTGAATATCAAATGAATTTGTGCTAAGAGATAATGCACCCATATTTTCTTTCTGGGTCCTATTTTATCATGCTCTTGAACATAGCAATTATGTAATTTCATTGCACTCTAAAAATAAATTTAGGAATGAATTATTTTCCTCTATGGTTATCAGTTTTCCCTTTGGTTTTTAGGAAAGTCTTAGCGCGTTCTCACCAGCAATTGAAGAGGCTTTTGGGTTCCACAGTGAGAAGAACGGTAGATAAGGCAAGATCCATAGCTCAGTCTCGAGCTGGAGCACATGAATCTGGAATGACCAGGTCTATGCCCCGCCCTAGCTCTGGTCATGACGGAATGCATAGGGAAGGTGCTAGCAGACATGATGATCCTGCTGATCGTCTAGGAATTGGTCAGCAACCTATTATAGACCAACCAAAGGTGATTTTTATCATATGGTATTTTTTTGTGTAAAATTGGCTCGTATGTTACTTAATAGGTTTCTTACAGAAAACTAACAATAAAATAGTGAATAATTGATTTTTCTGTGTTGGTTGGTTTACACTGGTTTTTGTATTTTCTGCCAAAAGGAAAATCCTCAATTAGATTATTTGAAATAGTGGAACAATCCTTTATATTAATAAGATCATTTGTTTCCTTTTTGATTCATCTTAGTTCTATAGAACTTCAAGTTCAAGTCATAACTGAAAAACAGTTTTTTTTTTAATGAGTGACAAACATAATGCAGATTATATGTCATATTAAGTTTTGGCTAAAAAGCCCTACCTCCGTAGAGATGCTGTTACCACTTTGACTTCTGTAATGATTCAATCTTCATTAGTCTTTCAAGTTCTTTCAAATTCATCACTTGTCAGTTTGCAACAACAGAACCACATTATGAGATATATGTCATTGAAGTCACCTCTCCATTTTTGAAATTGATTTTTTCATCTCCTAGCTTTAGAAATAAAACATAAGTTGGTCTGTTTGTTTGCATATGAAAGACAACTACAGTGAGACAATGTGTATCCCTCTATTTCACCTAGATCTGATTTTAATTTTTTCCTCAATATGTTTTTCCCATATATTTTTATAACATAGCATCGTAACATAATAGCCAATTTAATATACAATTTAATGATTTTATATAGATGCATTTAAAACACTAATATGGACAATGTACTTCTGAATTGGGAAAATAACATGTATGTAAATTTTCTAATATTTTTCCTTGATCAATTTTTAATTTTATCCTCGAGATGCTTTCCCAGTATACTTATTTTTACGTTGTAACATTATAAAATGAATTTCGAATTCAATCACATTGTAGCCAAAACATATGTGAAGATACATATGATTATGTTTTTATAATTATAAGTACTCGAATATAGCATGAATGTGACTTTCAAATGTCCTTATTGGAGCAAAAAACATCAAACTAGATCGGCCAATGCAGTACATACTACATTGTCCATTGAGGGTGAGTCATATGAAAAACAAATATTTTTGAAATATTATTTAGTGTTACAAAGTGGCTAAAAGCTATTTCCTTGCACAATGTCATTTGCTGAACCATGACTAATGTCTAAACAAGCAGTAATTTCATTCAGTGTTACTTGGCAGTTTTTCTTCACTATTTCTTCAACATCTGCATTGTTCTCTGTAGTCACAGTACCCTATGTGCCTGACCCGGACTAATCATCTTCCACTGCAGTCACACACCATTTTCGAACTTCCTAGTAGTTGTGGTTTTTCGGGTGCATCGACAGCATAGGTCATTTTGGACCACTCTAAAACCATTAAAGTTTCATCACTTTGATCCAGTGATTAGTACATGAATAAACAAATGTCTAAAATGAGATATAAAATGGCCACAATAGTGACTATGAAATAGAATAAAAATAAATAAATGAATAAAAGGACAATATACAAATAAAACAAGAATAATAGTTCTGGAGAAGATACTTCCTACTCCATTTGTAGACTTTCTACTGTGACAAACGTTCATCACCATACTGGATCTTCATTCTGTGTTGAATTTCAATTGGTTTCACACCTTCACTATGCAGAAACCGAATAACAAAACAGTTTTCCCCTGGTGCAAGTCGCAAGTGGGGCTCTGCTATACTGGTCCTGTACAGTGTCAGATACACTAAGCTACCACCTACAGGCCTTTTTGCACACTCATTGCAAAACACTGACCAAGTTACAGGGTAATGGCATGAGATTTCGATTTTTTTATTACAAATTTACTGTTTTCATTTGACTCACCCTCATATGAAGTTGAGTGGCTTCTCCCTATAGATCACTGAATCAGTCATTATATTTCAGGCCAAGGCCTCAAGTAGTCACAAAGGGCCGTATGAGTGGGATGGTGTTCAGCGAATCCAAGAGCTATGGAGTCAGTCGGCGAATGGAGGTACTGCACCACCTGGTGGAGGAGCGAGCGGGTCAGCGATATGGTGCATGAAATTTTCATGGTGTGGGAGACTGCTGGCCAGTGCCGGTCAAGACAGAGTACTGAGGATATGGGTCCTTAGGAGTGCTTGGCCTTATTTTCAGGATATGAGAACCAAATATAATGCTGAAAAGGTATGAAAGTATTAGTCTAGATGTGATTCATCATTGGAATTGATTTTTATTTTTTTTGTGCCCTCTGATTAATTTTTAGATAATTTCTTTCACTTTTATTAGTCATACTTTCTGTACATGTGGAGTAGTCAGTTATTGGTAATAAACATTTAAGATTCCGCTGGTTTTTCACTGTAGTCACGTCATAAATAATAATTTTGGAATGGTAAAGAATGTTGCTGGCTGATATAATTTTAATGTGTTACATCATTAATATATCATGTTAATTCTAAAACCTTGTCTTGATAGTCATACCCTTAACAAAGAGATTCATATCAAAGTTATGGTCGGGTGGATAAATTTCCCAGAGATTGACAGAGTACTTTGAGCCTTACTACATATTAATGGAATTGGAGGAGATGGAAGTTTGTAATTGTAGAAAAACTGAATTTTGATATTTATCAATGATCTTGAGTTTAAAGTGGATGTCTCATACTATGCTGAAAATGTTACTGGAGACCTAAAGAGATCAATTATGTAATAATTTATAAGGGTGAAAATGCATAAATAGTGTGACGTGGCATTATGGAGATGAATTGGTGACAAAAATAAGTATAATTCCCCAAACATTTTTTAGTTTAAATCACTTAAGCAAATCTGGGTGCCTGGGGCATAATAGGGAAGCTCTAATGCTCTCAAATAGACCGGAGTGGATGTTTGAAAATTAACTTCTGTGTTATTAACATTTAATTAAATTTCCATCTTTAAGCTATTTAACTCCAGTTCCCCGTGTGTGGTCACTCTATGAAACATATCTTCTTTGTCTAACTATGCATAATGCGTCACCTTAGCAACTGTCATTTTCAAAAACTATTTTAATTGTAAACTTTTAGTAAGTCTCTAATTTTAGGTATCAAGTAGTTTCTCTTTCATTCATCAAGACTGATAATGAGTTTTTACCACACATTATTTACTGCATTTTATCACATATGTTTACTTTTTTTTATATATTTTATGCAAATATTTTGTATAGCAGCAGTATATTTTGTCGCTGCTTTTAATATGAACCAGAATCTAACAAATCAATTCTGTTAAAAAGGTATCTCCTACTCCTTCACAAGAGTCACTAGTCTCTCAGCAGTCTTCATCTGAAGAGCAGCAATGTTCTCCGCCAACAGATGCTGGAAGTGGACCTTTTGTTAACCGGCCATTTTGTACATATGCAGGACATACTTCAGATCTACTTGATGTGTCATGGTCTAAGGTAAGGGCATGGATATCTTTACAGAAATTACATATCACAAATTTTCTTGACTTCTCTTTCATATAATCGTGGTCATAATAGGGAAACCTTGAAATTTGGCACAAGAAATATTATCTTCCTATAGCTGTTTGATAGGCTTGTATATCTTGGATCTACTCTGAATTCTCAGTGTTCATCGCACAAGGTCCGTCGGAGGATGTCTTGTGGAGGTGGTTCATCAGAATTGGACATAGTTAATATTTGTCTTCATTATTTGATTCAGACTCACCTATATTCAACTGAAAGTATACATATTATGTGCCTACTAGAATAACGAATATTGGAAAAAAATAAAATGCAAGGTGAAGTCCTAAAAAATTCAATAGCAGAATATGCGCAATATCCCATTGAAAAAACAAAATAAATAAATAAATAAAGCTAGATTCATTGCAAGTTTTGAAGACAGAAAGTCATCCCAGGACAAATTAAAAGTGTTGTAAATAGCAGGATGTAATATTGCATCTTTCACTCTCAGTGTTATTCTTCCTTATCTTTTGATTTTTGCAGTGCTCTTCTCTCATCACACTTTGATCCAGCAGTAGTGCCCTTTAGTAAGAATAATGTGTGAAGCACATGAAGGGATATATACTACTGTGATCAGAGTTGAACTTTATTTACAATTCTAATGAAAAGGATTGATGATTACAAAAAAATTCCAATGTCAACTTAAATTGAGACATTTTGTGTTTTACTTTTCAGAATTATTTCATTTTATCTTCGTCTATGGACAAGACAGTCCGTTTGTGGCACATATCAAGGAAGGAGTGCCTTTGCTGTTTTCAACATATTGATTTCGTAACAGCAATTGTATTTCATCCTCGGGTGAGTATTGATTATTCCCCCATTCGTAATTTTATCTTTTGTTTAAAGTTTGCTTGCATGCAAATATCATCATGTTATTTTGATAACTCAACAGTAAAGATATTAGACTAGGAGACCTGCTGCCTGCTTTGCAGGCAGTCACTGTCTGGTGTTCTCTTGAGGTGAACTTTGTGTTTTTACTTTATTTTGCACTGCTCAAGTGGGAGTAGTGGGAAATGTGTGTAAATGAGTGTATATGTTTCCCCAAAACGAAAACAAATTTTAGAATAGTTTGTAAAACATATAAGTAAACAATTTTGAGTAAAAAAATTCATATTTTTCATTTCTCTGAGCAATGCTCGCTGTAGTAGACTGAAGAGAGTACCATTTTTGAGATACATTTACCGATCAGGTAGTCATAGCTGAAAAGATGAGGGCAAAAAATACGGCTTCTATCACACGGAGAGCCATTTTCACTTTTTTGCATACATTGGCTGGAGTAAAATTCCCTTTTTTTTCATTTTTAAAAAACTCACTCAAGTAGTCCGAGGAGAGAACCATTTTTCGAACATGTATACAATGCTCATTGAGTGATTATTGTTCGAAAAATAAAAGAAAAAATTTCCGCCTTCAATCACACATTGAGTCTAGTAAAACTTTCAAGTAGTTATTTCTCTTCAAAAAGTTTTCATTTTTCAATTCTTTGCTCACTAAAATTAGTAGTTAATTGAGGAGAGTATCAATTTTTGCAAAATGATAGAAGGCTCATGCTAATCCTCTTGTGAAAAAGGTCACATCACAAACTGGGACAAAAAGAAAGATGGTATACCCTTAATGATAATTGTTAAGCCACGTTTTTTGCATTTTTCTCTGCACCATCAACTGAAAGAAATCAAAACTATTACCAAATCATGAAGACAGAGAATCCACACTTAACCCTTTTAGTGCCAGCCCCTTTCACCTGGTATATTCGAAAAATGCCAGGGTTTTTTCGTATATTTGTTAATTTACACATTTAAAGAATATAATATACATTTATATAAATTTATTAACATAAATTTTTTTACACTCCAAGCTCTTTTATATTAAGTAAAATATTGAATTTATATTTTTACCTCCTAAACAATTTAATAAAAAATTATTTATTAAACAAAAAGTTGGGCCGATAGATTGGCCCATGGCATTTTTCGCACATACCCCTAGGGCCGATGGATCGGCCCGCTGGCACTAAAAGGGTTAACGCACCAAACCTCACTCTTTTACCTTAAAACAAAATGGGTACATAATGACTGACTGACACGCTACAAAATATAGCTATGTATATACATTTGTTATTTTTTATTTGCTCTAATTGTTTTTACATTTGGATTCCATTGAGAAATATAAACAGACTTGTTTAAATGGGGTAATAAGGTCTTACAAATGCATGTTAATATGCAGTTATTTTGGTATATTTACTACTGTTCAGTGCATTGTAATATGTTCTATCATTTGGTATTTCAGGATGATCGGTATTTCTTAAGCGGTTCCTTAGATGGTAAATTGCGGTTGTGGAACATTCCTGATAAAAAGGTTGCAGTATGGAATGAAGTGGAGGGCCAAACAAAACTCATTACTGCAGCAAATTTTTGCCAGGTATGGTATGAACTGTTAAAGATATACCTTGTTTATTTTGGAGAGTTAAATATGATGCTAATTCAAACACTTTCCTAAGCTCTGCATAAAAGTTATTAATTGTTACAATTCTTACTCTTGTTAAATGAGTTTTACGTGATTTAACCCCTCCCCATAAACTATAAGTACAGTCTTCACACACTGGGAGGATGTGTTATGATGATTTGTACAGGTGGGAAGAATAATGCTTGCTCCTTGGATCCCCTATGTTAAATAGTGTACGTGAATTAAACGATAATGGTATAAGGTATTATGCGCTTATTGCATATTTTTGCCTATTTCTGCATATTTAATTACCAAATATTGAATAACAGCCACGAGTGACTTTTTACATTGAACATAAAACAAAGTAATAGAGGGAAAATCCCATTATAATGCTGGTCTAAGTGAATAGAGTTTACACCCGCATTATTACGGGCAGCTGTGTGTGAAACAATAAAAACCCTGTAAAACAAAATTTTTATAAGTAATTTATTTGCTGAATACAATAGAAATTGATGTTTCATGATTTAAATGCATTGATATGATTGGTTGAAGTAGTGCCATTGCGACCCATTGGTAGGCACATTGAGATAAAATTCACTACAAAGTTACCTACTGCTAACGATGAAAATAGTCAATGTAATTATTTTTGGGGGGACACGGTGATACCCATGGTAAAGCGAGGCAGGTTATAATGGGATCTTACTGTATATTACATAATAAAAAATGTAGCATTATCAAACGAGATAATCAAATATTGTCATAATAACTGCAGGCAGGATAAGTAACAAATCATCAAAGTATCTGCCTATGGAATAGGTACCAACATGAAATCAGATAAAAAGAAAGTGCATTCAACAATAAACCTCTCTGTTGGCTCAGACTACATTTCACCATTCTATTGCCTTGAGTGATTTTTAACCATATTCCGTCAAGGTTACAATGTTATGCCTTCCTTTCTGTGTAGACTATCAAGGCATTAATGTAATAGGTGTAGTATCCTGCAAGTTATGCAACCCCGACATCAATCTTACCAAAACGTGCTTGTTACGATGTTAGGACAGATATGACTACTCTTTACAGCTCCAGATGACTTATCGACACACTTACAGCATATCATATCATTTTTCCGTAAAGGGCATGTGTAGATTTAGACCATTTAATTAGTTGTCACAACAAGTTCTGACACTAAAGTGAATGTAAATTATGGTTAGTCATCCCATTTCAGAAAAGTTATCCCTGAATCAATTTTGATTAGGTACCTTAATCATTGATGGGTGTGAACTTGTGTATGTCCTAATAGCCCACAGAAATTCTTACAATATGTATTGTAAATACTTAATGGATTTTATCTGATCCCTTATCTCACCTTTCTCTGACATCTAACGTACCTTCAAATCGATTTTTTAGTCTTTCACCAGTGTGAAAATGGGCTGATTTTGCTTTATGCTTAAGAATACAGTGTTACAACATTTAATATATTAGTCTCATATTACTTGCTTACAAAAAAAGTATTAATTTTGACTGCTTACACGCTTCCTGACCCATGTCTGAGTGACATCATAGCATTAAAGTTGGAATAGTTTCCACATATTCTTCACTCACTTATTGGTCATTTTGTTTGATGATTGAGTCAATATTGTGTGTATTATGTCAGTTGTCCTAACAAGAAACTGAATTTTTGGTGAAATGTAATTCTTGTTTATTTTTGCATTTATGTCAAGAATTTCTTTTAGATTGTCTCAATGAAAGTGAACACTTATTACTATTATTTTAACATTGAATTTGTTTACTTTTTCTTGTATTTTTTCAGAATGGTAAATTTGCTGTGGTAGGGTCTTATGATGGGCGGTGCATTTTCTATACCACTGAACAGTTGAGGTATCACACACAAATTCATGTGCGTTCAACAAGAGGGAAAAATTCCAAAGGTCGAAAAATCAGTGGCATTGAGCCAATGCCAGGAGAAGATAAGGTTGGACATAAATTGGTTTTTATATTGCATTTTGAAATAATCAATGTGCCACTCTTCCAATTGTCATTGTAATTTAAGAAGTTGTATTTTATTTTCCACATTTCATTTGTCTAATTTACTCTCATTTTCAGATTTTAGTTACTTCTAACGATAGTCGAATTCGTTTGTATGACCTCAGAGATTTAAATCTTTCATGCAAATACAAGGGCTATGTGAATGTCAGTAGCCAAATTAAAGCCAGCTTTAGGTAAGTGCCTTTTGGAAATACTACTTAATGGAGTTTCAGTTTGTACCTATTTTAATTTTATTTTCCGGCAATGCCAAAAGTTAATCCATTATGCCTCATGGTGAGGCTCATTCATCTGCTCCTTTGTCACATAGCATATTGTCTTCTACTCTTTCTCTTACATACTTCACCTCATTCATCACTTTCTCAGGCCATTTAACCCCTCAAGCCAGTATTTAACCCCTCAGCTGCAAGAGCCTCGTTTCTTTGCGACGGATGTGTGCGGGAGAAAAGTAGCCTCGGCACTCTTCCCTTTTATTTCTGACAAAGGTTTATTAAGTGACGGACCCGAGATGACTCTTATTGACCGCATAGCCCAGTTCCATCCAAGGAGGGCTAGTGGAGATACTATAGTCTAGACTATAGTCAAAAGTGTTTCATACAGGAATATATCGAAAAATGAATTCCATATTTATTTTTCTTGATAATTTCCGATTAATTTTATACCTAACAGTACATAAATGCTTTTGTTTATAACCAACATTCTGCTGAAACTACAACAACTTAGGGAAATGACGAGGGTGGTTCAGAAAACAATTTCCCAAATCTCAGTGGATGGAATGCCTTTTGTTAAACTCGCCCAAGGGTTGTGTGACGTATACCTTCATAAAGGTCACTGTAAAGAGGTGCCCTATTCCGTAATAATAAGAAAGTGTGACCGTTCGAACCTTTTTTAATGGACAGGCCATAAAATTTGGAGAGGGTTTAGGGAGTGTTCGAAGGCTGCGGTCATACATACATGGACATATCCTCCTCGGTAGCAACCCAAAATGTTGATCAATCTATCCTGCAGTCTAGGGGGTTAATATTTTGGGATTTAAATTTTATGGCCATATTTAAATTTGCCCTAAATATATGGTGCTAGTACTAACTTAATTTAAGCACGATATCTCATAAAGTTTATGATCTGGACTATTATAATGATGTTCTATGAGAAGTATTATTGTATAAATATATACATATATGTATACAAACTCTCACTATCATACTTTTTTATTTCTATGTAGTCATGATGGCAAATATATTGTCAGTGGTTCAGAAAACCAGTGTATATATGTATGGAAGACTCATCATGAATATGCCAAATTTTCTTCTGTAAGAAGAGATAGAAATGATTTCTGGGAAGGGATCAAAGGTAAGAATTACACATAAATAATAATCAGTACATAATAATAAAATGTTACATTCATCTGACTGCACATGTAATGAGGTTCATATTGGATTCGTAGTAATTTATTTGCTTACTTAATGTATTTCTTTAAAATATATTAATATCTATTCTGAAATAATGATCTAATTTGTGAAATGATATACATGTATCCCTTGTCAATCATTCCTGGGGTTACATTCATAAAAAAACTCAACAATTGGAAAACCACGAAGTGCAGTAGAAGTCCGTTGGTAACTAGAGCTGATAAAAGTCTTAAAATTGCTTATTATGGCATGTGCTTGTTACAGCCACTGTCAATTTTAATGTAAAATGGGCCATGAAGTAGTTTTATCAATCCAGCCATGAGATGGATAATGATAATATGGATAATGATAATATACGAGGATTGTTCAATAAGTCCTTAGAAAAAGATAGTGACACAAATTATTTTATGTTAATTTTTTTATATTTTTCATTGTAATCTTATTCTGGCTCGATAAACTTTTCCCAGCATTTATTCAACTTTATTAATCCTTCCAAATAGTAGGATTTCAGAAGGTCCTCAAAATACGCTCCTTTTTGGGTGATGACCCCCCTCATTCAAAGTGAATTGTTTACTGCCAAGCCATTTTTTTTAGGCTTGGGAATAAAAAAAGTCACTGGGGGCCAAATATGGTAAATACAGTGAATGTTGTATTAATTAGATTTTTAATTCATGAATTTTCGCCATTGAAACTGAGCAAGTGTGCACCCGTGCATTGTCTTGATGCTAGAGAATTTTTATCTTTACCAAATGAGGACATTTTTTTCTTTATTTCTTTGTTCAGCCCTTGCTATAGCAATGCATAATATTCCTTATTTATTGTTTGTTCTTTTCCAAGTAGTTGATATACATGAATTCGTGTGGGTCTCGAAAAAACTGTAACCATCACCTTGTTGGCCGATTTCACCGTCTTCGCCTTCTTTGGTGCTGGATCACCTTTAAATCCTACTGTGGCCTCTGTTCTTTTGTCTCTGGAGTGTAGAAGTGAATTAATGTTTCATTCACAGTTATACATCAATGCAGAAAATCTTCAGTATTTCATTGGAAAATGCCAAACCAGCCTGTTGAGTTGATCACACGATTGTGCTTATTGTCCATAGAAAGCAATCTTGCTGTAATTTTTTTCAAACCCAATTTTTCCTTGAAAATTGTAAACACTATATCTTATGTTATGCCTAAGGCCTCAATGCCTCAATTATTTCGTGCACTTTGATTCATCAATCACTCAAAACCCGTGTCCTGGATTTTGTTAATCATTTCTGAAGAAGTCACCTCCTCTGGGCATCCTGAACGGTGTTCAACATTTGTGGATATATGGCCATGTTTGAACATCTTTTAGCCAATTGTAAACAGTCACAAATGCAGGAGCCATGTGTCATGGGCCATGACCTTTTGAGAGAATGTGAGATGAGCTCATGAGAATGAGCCATGAGCTTTATCCTGCTTGGATTTGGTCTCTTTTGGTTTTTAACCTTTTCAATATGTGTTTAATTATCGTGTGAAACTCATTTTTTCCATTTTTATAAATAAACAAATGTTGTTACCTCAATCGAATATAAAAATGAAGCCACCGGATGGATATACATATAGCTGAAACTAACAGCTGTGTAATGAGAGATGACGTTTACTACAATCAAAGCTTTCTCGATACTACTAGCATTATTTCTTGGGTTTTCTAAGGATTTATTGAACGACCCTTGTATGATCTACAGTTAACAATTTTTTAATCTTAAGCAATTTTCCATTATTCTGGGGTTGCTTTGTTAAATGGTTGTGATATATTTTTACACCCGCATTCCAGTACTGAAAATCAATCAGGAAAATAAGTTTAAGACAGACACAATGTAACTCTATTTCTGCAGACTTAAAAGCAACTGGTGATCTATGGACCTTCTCAACATGAATGTTGATAAATCCAGATTATCTGTTTTAAAAACAATAATAAATCCTATGATTAAGTTATAGTTAATATTGATGACAATCCAATCCCTGCATGTGACAGGGTGAAGTTTCTAGGATTATATCTTGATGCCTCACTTAACAGGGAGCCACACATCATCAGATTGGCTTCAAAATTGAGCGGTATACGTTATCTAATAAGATATTCTGTTTCATTGGATGTCATACTTGTGATGTAATATGTGTGGCGATTTTTATTCACAGTTAACTTATGGTTTTCTGTTTTGGAGCTCCTCACCTCATGCACAAGCCATATTCAAAATGCAAAAGAGGGTCTTAATATTGATCTCCCATGAACATTTTCTGACACCTTCTCGCCCCATTGTTAGAAAATTATGTCTATTACCTGTTCCTTGTTTCTATATTTTGCATGTCTTATTACATACTGAGAGTAAAAAACACAGCACTTTTCCACAGAAAAAAATACACACTTTTTCTGTGAAAAAATGCTGTTTTTTACTCTCAGTATGAATCTCTTCCACCACATCACGCCTGATTCTTTGAAAATTAGTCTTATTACATGTTCACAAAAAAGGTTCCAACTTTGAAATAAATAATTTTGTTCAAAGCCACTTTACTTGTGGTCACAAATACTTCCATATTCCCTTCCTATGCACAAGAAAATCAGTTCTTGGCCCTGATGCTATGGGACTATTCAATGCTTTGCCCCAAGGTATTGAAAAAACGTTCTACCCAGGCATTCAAGTTGAAACTCAAGAACCTTCTGCTCGATAAACTGTACTTTAATATAAATGATTTTATTAATTTTGAGAATTTGTAACCTTTGTGTTTCATTTGATATCTAATGATGTAATTACTATTAATACAAGTATATATCAATCGTCTCTTGATATGCCTTATATCCTGTGCAATAACTTGTAACATGATCCTTAGGCAATTAAATTATTATATTCAATATCCATGCCCTGGGTGGGATTCGAACCTGTGACCTTTAAGAGTTACCCAGCAAGCGCACTACCCACTCTGTTAAACCCAGCCACCATCTATGGCTAACAATTACGAAATACAAATTGAAAAAGGAAACTTGAATGTTGATGGATGTCTTGTCACCCTATAATAATTTTTCTTGCCTTGCAGCTCACAATGCTGTTGTCACCTGTGCTGTGTTTGCACCAAATCCTGAGAGTATTATTCGTCAGATAGACGAGGAGCGAGCAAGTGCTCCAGAGGAAGAGGGGGTTGCAGGGGAGAGACAGCCAGGGGCTGTTGGAGGTGGCGGTGGATATGTTCTTGTTAGTGCAGACTTTGGTGGTGCCATTAAGGTTTTCCTCAACCGCACAAAACCAAAGCATAGTTCTCTTCCTGCGTCTGCCCTTGCATGAGGAACTGGCTGTTACAATTAAATCTCTTAGTGAGTCTGGTATTGGAAGTTGTAATTAGGAGTGTTCCTTTTTTTTTAAAAAAAAGAAAAAAACAGCTGTGCTTCCACCCTTCAAGGATTCAGTGGGGGAAAACTTAAACGGTGCTTTCTGTGATGGTTGGGGATTTCAAACCCCTCGCATGGATATACTTTATAGTCATATGATTTAAGAAACAAACCATTTGAATGCTGTGGAGGTATTGCTGGATTGTGATGTAATGTTCATGTTGAAACCAGATGTAAATTTTACCATTGGGTTCTTCTCCTGTGCCATATGGCATGTACACACGTCAGATGATTGAAATGCCTTTATTAAGATGTATGTATAGATTTATGTAGAGTTATTTTATTATATTTGCAGTACCATTTTTTATAAATGATCATTATTCTATTTAATGCTTTAATCCATGTTTGGTTTTCAGTACGTCACTTGCCAAACTACCATATTTTTTAGATATCTCACAGTTGCCTTATATTGCTACCACTTCAAGAGAAAATTTGGCCTGTGATCATTCATTGTTATGGTTTTTCGAAAAAAATTTTGTCGTGAAATGTTAAGCAAAAGGCATATCTTGAACTGTTTCACATGGATACATATAATGAGTGAGTAGCCCTGTGATAATTACATTTATCAAATTTTCATCATGAGTACTTCTATTTGGAATTAAATGCTAATTTTTTGCTGCCTCAAGCAGTTTAATAATCAAGAGTTAGTAGCATAAATATTTTGGATGAAAAGCCTTACAGGGAGAAATTTTTCATGGCCTGAAATAATTTGTATGTTGGTGCTTTATCATGCTGCTTGGGAATGCCTTCATTCCAGCTAAGAAAATGATATTGGAGAAGTTCAAAAGGACTAATAATGGTGTGAGATTACTATAGTTGTAAGGTCTCTAAAATAGTAATGAATACTTGAGACTTATTTTTTACTAGTCTTGCATTTAGGCCAAATAAAATACTTTGTGGGCTATGGAGCTGCTGGAAAAATAATGTTATGTGTTTGGCACAAATCGCGTGCACAAAGCCAGTGTTTAATTACTTTTTAACATGAGAATTTTGTGTGGAATTTATCAATATTATTGTTGAATATTTTATTTGGTTATATAATTTAACAGAAAGTTTAATGTTTGCTACCTCAGGATGCAAAGTTGTAAATTTATTGTACATCATTTTTGTGGACAATATAATAGAATGTTTTCTCTTTGTTCATTATTTTGTATGTACCCTGAAGTTACTTTCAACTCCAAGAACCTGGGAATAATAAGAGCCAATAATTTCAAGATTCATTTGGTTATATAGTTGACAGTTGAATGAAGTGGCCAGTTAATCCACTATCAGTCAATTAGTCTATCCACTATTTTGCTTCAATCGAATTTATCAAGTAAGTTTCAGACTGTTGTGAAATCATATTTTTATACATTTAAGTATAGCGATACATATTTTTTTGCTATTAAAAATTAAAAGTTATTAAAATCATTAAATTAAATATGTGTGCAAAATGGCATGAAATAAAGTGATGGATTAACATTTCTCAGAATAAGTGGATAACTTATGAGGAATTTGACTTCCACATGAGTAATGTCATTTATACACTTGAAAAAACTTTGAAATTTTTTCTGACATTTCAGCACACTGTTGCATTTAGTACTAGGTGAGTTCTGTCCTCTTCTCAAACTGACCTTAGGGTTGAATTATCTGGCTGTGGTGGTATTAAAATATACAATGTGTCTCTTGCTGTTATGGACACATGGAATTCATGCCTGAATTCCTTGTCAGCTGGAACATATTACTTTATAACTCCTTTTCAAGGATAAACTGTCTCTTCTCTTGAAGATGTGTTGAATCTTTGTAGTTGTACAAACCAATATATCTTGGATTAACCCTAGCTGAGAAAATTGCTTTTAGAAATAAATGCGATAGACCCTTAATAATTATCAAATATTATTTCCTTGTAGTACAAAATAGACTGATTTTGAAAGAGAATGGCTGACTTGGTTAGCCTGGGGGCAGTGTGCTAATGGTGATATGATCAATGTGGACTTCTAATAAGTAGTCATACCCACCACCTCACCAGGAATGTATAAGTTAGTAAATAATAAGGTCAATGCATGATGAATAGTCTTTATTTTTATGAAAAACTTTATAGAAAATTGCAAAATATGTACATTTTAGCTTAATGGTTGGGCTGCACAGATATACAGATTTTCTCATTACCATTTAACATGTCAAAAAAATCACACGCAAGAGGAATTAAACATACCCAATCATTTTTTTCTTGGTTGAAAAGTTGGTAAGGTACCGGTTCCATTACCTGCACAAACAATCATGATCTACTTAACAATGTTCCTTCAGATAATTTGGATTAAGTAGGAATGTGAAATTGAGTGAAAAAAGCTGATTAAATGAAGCAGTGCAGGTTTGAGCATATTAATTTCATTATATAAATTTGTAATTGTGGAACTTCAACTAAAATCATATAAAAAAAATTGAATTATGCAGCAGACAAGTCAACTGTTGAATGTCAGCCACGTCTTGAATGACTTGTACCTAAGCTTAATACTGCTTTTTGTATTACACAGGTTGCAATATAGTAATTCATTGGACTGTAAAAAGGGCACCCAATAATAACTAAGAGAATACCAGAAATGAGAAAATGTTTGCCGGCTTTATTGTTACCGTTTGGTTCCTAAACATTTAAGAAGGATTTAGAAAAAAAGGATGTTAAGAGTTGTCCAAGAAGGCTTAATGGTATTCTGCCATATCAGTTTTTCCAGCAGACCATTATTCAATGACTAAATTTTGTTTCCAACTCAAGTACGTATGTTTCAAAGCCAAAATTGGAAAAATCTATTAATCCTGAGGCCAAGCTGAAAGAACATTGACATGACTACTCTGAAAATGCCATGAATTCCTATTTGTGTAAATCCATGTTTTCTTGAGCAACCATACAATTTCAAAGTACAAAAAGTCAAAATGTTTCTTAAATTTGCCTTTCAAATGGAAAAATAATATCCAAAGGCCTTGGATTGCTAAAAGTTAGTGGTCTTAGTACATATATGTGGAGGAAATATCTGAGAGAAATTTGGTGAGGTAAGAAAGAGTTTTTTAAGATAAATGTTACTATGAAATCATTATGTATACTTAGGATTCCACCCATTAAATGATGGTGATGGTTCTTCATATTATAAATGAGGAAAAAAGGGTTGTTTCTCATTTTCTCCTTGTAGACCAAAGTAGGAGACTAGAATCAACCAATGAAATTTAATGAATGATTTTGAATCAGAGTAGTTTTCCAAGTGTAATCCACTTTATGCAATTGAGTTTTATTAACAGAAACTAGTCTAGCCTCTGGTAGATGTGAATTATCAAAAGCAGTTCAATCCCAAGGATAAATCAATCTGGGTTGATACTTTGGCATAAATTAAATTATTTTAATGGTGGTTCTTGAACCTTGGTACTGGTACATTGGCTGTTCATTTTAGTTATAAAATATTTTATTGCAAGGAGTGTCTGGACAATTTTAAGATACCTCCTTTTTCTGATTTTTGTAAAATCTATAACCTATGGTTAAATTAAGCCATTATGAAAGAAGATAGCTTGGAATATTGGCCATATAGTCTATGGCTTTGATAACATAGGCTTTTCTAATTTGGTTTCATGGTTGCATTTCATTGCTTGCAGTTCATAAATGTATTATGAAGGAACATTTACCCATATGCAAAAGCAAGGTAAAATTACATTTGCCTTATATGGTGGAATATGTATGCTATTAATAATGGTGATTCTTGCTCACACTTTCTTTTGAAGACTCAAAACAATATTAGTGTGACTGTTGAATCTATATTCCTTCCAGATCCTCCAAGTCCGTTTGGTTTTAGTGAGCCTCCTGGATTTCACTTGGGTATATATTATAGCAATAAGAAGTTAAATAGATTTACCATGTTTGGAAGCACAGGAAAATACACACAATAAATTTATATGTAACTTTAGTTGATGGTTCAGGCTTCCCTTAGATCACTCCAGCTTTGTGTTTCTAATAAATTGATCATGCAAACTATTAGGTAATATGTTACGTTTATCATAGTAAATATGTATTGATTTTGAATTTATATATTATCCTACTTCAATCTCTAAAGCCAATTGAATATTGTGAAATTATACAAATATAATTTATATTTTTTAACCTGAGGTTTCAGTGTAAAATGCATTATTGTTTGTTAGATTAAAATATTGTAGTTGTAGTAAGAACCTAAGGATTTTCAAAGCCCAATCTATATCTTCAAGTACAAAGTATAACAGGAACCCAACATCAGAGGTCACAATTGTTATATTTGCTAGAAACAAAGCTGTGAGATCTTTTTTGGCCCTAGTGGTAGCCATCATATTGAACCACTCAACAAGTTTATCATTGTTTATATATATATGTATATAAAAATTTGAGTTAAATGAATAGAGAAGCAGTGAGTGATATTGAAAGTCTTTTGGCACATTTTCAGTTCTGTGCTTATCCATGAACAAGCCATGGCCAGTAACCCAAATTGAAAAGAAAAAAGCAAAATGGAATAATGATGGCTGAGTAAATTTCAAGGGATCTAATTGTCACTTCCCCAGGATGATCCGTCTCCAGTGGACAGAATGCTTCAAAGCACCAGAAATTACGGCTATCAGGTAAGATGGCGCAGGCTGGTCCTTTTGAGTCAGTGGTTCCGTTGATATCTCTATTCTGTAAATGAATAAAAAATTGGTGAAATTCAAAATGGAGTAATTAATATTTTATTTAGAAATATAACAATAGCAGTAAATATAAGATGTGTATGCCTGAAATGGCAAGGCAAGTTAATCTAGAATTCTTTGCGACGCTGATAGAAATGTTTTTTTTTAGCATTATATGTCAATTTTTTTAAAGAAGTAAGCTACCTAATGGTTGAGCACATTTTGCCTTCATACTAGAACATGGATATCATATGCACAACCCAATAACCGATTTGCACTAGTACAACTAAATAATTTGCTGATGTTTAAATTATTCTATTTCAATAGGGTTTATCCATAAAGAAGAGGAATTAATTTTTTGCTCAATGATTTGTTGATTTACACTGTGAAATTTATACAAATGCTATTTGCTAAGGTGTCTCAATTTTTATGATTTCTTCTCTGTGGTTCCACTCCTCCATGTGTGTACCATTTTTAAACTTTAAAAGAGCCATGCATCTCATTGCAAATGCTGGTTATGATGCCCCATGTAAATCACTATTCCATAAAATAAGTGCTTTGCTGATTCCATATAGTTATGAATCTGTGGTGGATACTTGGTTACATTAATCGAATAATGAGAAACACTGAAATTTTCACCAATATGAAACCAGAAAAATACAATGTTTTCCATCATACATTCATGAGAACAAGTTCCACAGCCCCAGGCTCCCAGAAATTGGGCCTAATGGTTGCATGTGCTCAAAGGGTTAAAGATTATTTGTAACTTCCTTGAAGTAAAATGTATAAGTGTGTATTGATGTACATACAAACTCTGCATATTCCAGTCTTAGTACTTATAATAATAATCATGTAATAAACTTAGTATTATGTTATGCAGAGTTGCAGAATATACCAATATAAGTCAGATGACTTCTAATCTTAAGGTCCCCAGTAATGATTGGAAGGGAGACAACAGCTGACATTACTGGTGTCAATTTTCATGCTGCAATGTAATTTTTATAAGTGAAACCAAACCAGGGTTAATGTTCTTTCTTCATTTTAATGTCATGTTTTATAAAATTGCACAGGTCTCACCTGCCCCTCACCGATTTTTAATATGTACTGTGTCTTCATTCTCATCAGTTACCATTATTGTTTATATTTAAAAAGTTCTCCAGAAAACCCAAAAGGTTAGCAACCCTCCTTCTATAAGATTACTTTGCATAAATGATTTTTTCAAACATGGTTTTTTGAAAATAAACTTTAAGAACTTACCTTTGTAAGATCTTCAGCTCCTAACTCAGGCTGAATTTGAGATAGTTTCCCACGACTTCCATTCGATGGATCATCTTTCCTTGAGCGACGAACCTTTAAATTCTTTGCTAATCTGTGTAGAAAAAATTACAGCAGAATCTGATGCAACATTCTTCTCAATAATTATTTTTATAACACCTCAACAAATTTCGAATTGAAATTTCTAATTCATTTTTAAATCAGTGGACTAAATTGGAAATTATTTTCCTTCTCACATGTTCTTAACCCTTTTAGCGCCAGCCCCTATCACCTGGTATATGTGAAAAATGCCAGGATTTTTTTTGTATATTCGTTAATATGCACATTTATACAATATAATATACATTTATATAAATTTATTAAAATCAATTTTTTACACTCAAAGCACTTTTAGAGTAAGTAAAATATTTAATTTATATTTTTACTTCCTAAACAATTTAATAAAAAATTATTTATTAAACAAAAAGTTGGGCTGATAGATCGGCCCGCTGGCACTAAAAGGGTTAATTTGGCATGATAAAGTGAAATTTGCTTGAGCCTCAGATTGTCTCAAGATGTCTCGCACTCAAAAATGTTATGATCAAGGATAAAAAGGAATACAGTGACACCACAGCTAAAGAATGATAAAGAGTAATCTACCAGTTACGGGAGGTTTTTGATTAGCTTTAGGTTAGGTTTACCCAGCTTCATCTTAACTTAACCCCTCTTCAAATCTGCACACTTCCCACCACCTTACATTGTATCCAAAATCCCTATTCTATCCTATCCCCACCTTGTTTACCCATTAATTCTCCCCTTCCATTCCAAACTTCAACAACCCCTTACCTCTGAGTACCCCTTCCATCCACCTGTCCTCCCTTCTTTGGATTTCACACAACAATTGTCTCTCCTCCCCCACCATTCTTGGCACTTTTTCATTAGTTCTCTCTGTCCATCTCACCTTCTCCATCCTTTGCCATATCCACATCTCAAAAACCTCCTATCTATGTTCATCGTCCTTCCTCATGGACCAAGTGGCAAATCCATGTAGTGCTATGCTCCATATGAGGGTTTTTACTAATCTTCGATTCTTTCCTTAAGATCCCTCTCACCAACTCCTACCATTTCGTAAAGACCTCTTTTGATAATGCAATTCTTCGTCTAATATCCTGGTCATGACGTCCATTTTCCTCTATGACGCTTCCCAAATAAGTAAACTTTTCTACCTGCTCCAGTTTATGCTCATCTAATATCATATTTATCCTGGTCTTCTCACTTCTCAATAATCTCAATACTTTCATTTTCTTACTATTAATTTTCATCCCAAAACTCTCACACTGGTCCTGTAAAATACTCAATTGAGTTTGCATTCCTTTGGCTTGGTCTTCAGCAAATCTGACTGATTTAACGGGTTCCCCAGCAACTTTTACACCTGATTCAACAATTTCCCATGCCTCTTTTACCATCTCCTCCAAGTTCAAATTAAAAACAAGAAAATAGTAAGACAGCGGACACCTCTGCCTTACTCCCTTGACCTACTGTACACATCCAGAATCCCCTGTTGCCGTCCTTACTTGTGCACTGTATAAAGGTTTCTAATGAGACACCTATCCTTCCAATCCATTCTAATTTTTTGCAACACTTCCATTGATTTAGGCCACTCTACTTTATCAAATGCTTTCTCAAAGTCTACAAAGCTCCATTCTATCCTCATTACAGCTTTCACATCATGACTCCCTCTACCTTTTCTAAAACTAAACTGATCTTCATGTAGGTGTTCTTCTGACCTTCTCTCCAGTCTTTTGCTGATTATTCTGAGAACTACTTTTGCTCCATGCTGGATCAAACTAATTGCCCTATAGTCTACCCATACTGCTGCTTTCTTTTACTTTGTTGTTGGAATTAATATCAACCTAACAAAATCTTCCAGCCATATTCCTTTATTATTAATTCCTGTAACTAGCTCATAAAACTTCTTCCTTCCTACTTTTTCTATGCCCTTCAGTAATATTACTAGTAAGCTTATGAGTACCCCAGCTAAAAAAAAATTTTTTGACTAACAAAGATATTTTTCACTGTTTTTTGGTCTCAGATAATGAATTTGGATTCAGCTGATGAACATTTCAGTGGGTGCGCATGCTAACATAAAGCAGCTGAATTTTCGAAGCTATTCATTCGAAGCTCAGTCTCTGGTGAGTTTTTACCCTTTTATACGTAGTGTACTTTTTACTATTTTTTTAACATCTATCTGTAAATTGTGGGCAGTATCCATGACGACTTATGAGATTTTCTGAGAGACCGTGGGGGAAATCACATTCTGCTAAGGAAGATTTTAGCTAACGGCTGTGATGCCGGAACGAATTATCTTTGTTAGCAAAGGTGTCACTGTAGTTATGTTAAAGAAAGGTAAATTAGGGTATGCATTCATCACATAAGCACATATTTATGTTTGTCACTTTTAAACTGAAGGATAGGAAAAATTCTCACCACACTTTTCCATTAGTGTGGATGTATGTTGTATCAAATTTAGAATGGAAAGGATTAGTATTCTCTGATTTAATTTCTGACTGCAATACTCTCTCAGTCAAATAACACTCATCATTTTCTGTATTCCTTGTAAACTGACAAATACACATCAAAGACAAAAGTTATGAACTGGATATGTTTGTTTCTGAATGGATGCGTGCAAGTGGCTAGCCTTCTATACTCTGAGAAGGACCACATTGTGGCAAGTGATAAACATTTCCACTATGTGTACGATATACTATGTAGACAGCTATGCAGGAGGAATATTAATGAAGCTTATACTCAGTGTGTTACTCTCAACATGTCATTAGGCACAGTTCAGAATACAATTAAGTAAAAATTCATCTCTTAGATCTAAGCACAAACTGGTCATAATGAGTTTCATGAATTCTCACTGTGATTTGGAAGGAATACCTGATGCATTTGCATCTGCAATACCTGTGCTGACCTATTGTGCACAGTAGCTAGTGAAAAACTTTGTGCCACCATTTCAAACCATTTGGCAAAGCTGCCATCTGCAATGGAAGATTGCTAGCTCACCAAACCAGAAAAAATAAAACAATTCTCTGCGGTCAAGATGTTATAGCATTTTTGTTTCTTAAATATTGTTCTTTCTATTTGTATTTACATTTTAATCCCTTGGAGTTTGTTTATAGGAAATATGAAATGAGTCAAGATGGGTTTCAGTTTATCATGCCTTATTTTTAACAATCCCAACCCCATTTTTATGTCGACAGGTTCACTTCTACGTACATATTGGATACTTAATGGTTAACATTTACTTACCTAAGTACAAGTGTATATTCTGCCAAAGTTAGAAAAACAAACAGGATACAGACTACCATCCATATATCCAGTGCTTTTACATAGCTTACACTGGGCGTATTTTGCCTGTAATGAAAGAAAAGACATTAAGAAACTTCATAGGTCGACTTCACACATATCAAAAATATTAACCGCAGAGTAGGTTTGAGACTAAATTTTAAGATCTAACCAGTTTGGATTCAAAAGGGGAAGAAGCATCCAGGAAATAATTGTGGCATTAAGACTCATGGGAAAGATGGTTAGAAAAGGGCAAAACATTTATTATACTGCCACCTTCGATTGAGAGATATTGGAGAGAACAATAATTATTGGAGAGAACTATTTAGATAAATAACCCTTTTCAGTGCTACTCATGCATATATGCAGGTGGGTACTGTGGTGCCCTCAGTGCTATGGATACATATACTTGTACATATAACACCATTCAGAAGCATTTAAAGTTCTAAAAAAATCATGCATGCTGGGGATATTTCTTTGGAATCCCTTCCCCTATATTTAATGCCTACATGCAGAAGCATTTAGATGAATTGGAAGAAAGAAGAGTAGGGGTTCAAAGGATAGCCAGTGAATATGCTCAGATACATGGATGATGTTGAAGTGCTGCTAGAGAATGATGAAGATGTCATTAATCTTCAAAAACCCAAAAACAAATGATAAGACAAATAAGTAATGCAACCTGTCGTCCTCCTTTTAGTAAACTTAAGATATTACCCATTCCTTGTGTGTATTATATATATATATATATTATTTGGGATAGGAATTGGGAAAAACAGGATAGGAAAACATATAAGACGAACACAAGGGA
>WURS02000018.1:3351626-3366052 GCA_011762765.2 Rhinocypha anisoptera
TATATATATTTATTATTATATAGAGGATAATATAATCTTGTTGCATCATTCAATGCAGCGTACTGCAGTCCATACATCGTATGATCTTTTGCAACACAAGATATAGGAATCGGATCATTTACCCGATCTAACCAGAATATTTAGTATTGAGGAATAGTAAATATATCATCATAGTATTAAAGAAATTCTGTTTCAAATGACTTTCAGGTCAGTATCAAAACACTGTGATAGGATAGAAGCTGAAGATCTGTTCAATGGAAATGAGATTCAAATCACTTTTCAAAATTTCTCTCGTCAGGAAAAGAATGTAAATATATTTCAAAACAGAATTGCGAATTCAAACAGAAACTAAAATGGTTTTCTGTTCCCAAAAAATATGCACATACAGTATTTCATCTGTGATGCAGTGCATTAGAGAACTACAATGTTGACATCCAGCATAGTTGGGGAGGGCATGGAAGGGCAAATTGATGAGAAGGGCACAGTAGGGGAAAGAGGAGATTTCAGGAACCTCTGTAGTTACATAGTTACACCTCTGGGGTGCTCAAATTGTAATGAGTCTGAATGGTCAAACAATAAATCGGCAGCACGTAATCACTTAGTTCTGACCATCTCAAGCAAAGGCCAGTGTCGTAAAGTTGATCACTCAGGTTAATAAAGATGACAAGATGATGGAGTGAAGATCTAAATAAATACTTCATTAAAGATATTGTTAACAAAAAGTCAGTATGACAAGTTGTAGTGGAAGTAGATGGGGAGCATTTATGCTCTTGGGAGGTCATAGAGGGAAAACATTGATTTTTATCAAACATATTCTTATACATCATACCATTAGCTAGGAAAATGTTTTCCTATCATAACAGCCAGGGCTTGGTAAATGGTTATAGTTACTGGTCATGGTAACCAGGTAACCGTAATGTTGGAGGGTTACCTGGTAACTGAAAATTTATGGTTACTGAGTAACCAGTTAACTGGTAACCATAAAAATTGGTTACCAGGTAACGATAAAAAATGGTTGGCTGGTAAATATTGAAATACTTTTACTTGGTTAATCGAATCTCCCCTACCCCACTCAGAGGAAAGATGACAATGTGGATTATAAGGGTCACGCTGGATTACAAGGATCTACTACCTTATCAGCACTTGAAGGGAAGAATACCTCCCTACTTTTCTTCTGCGCAAATCTTTCGTTCATGAATTCTATGTGACTATGTAATTGCCCAAGTCCTAAACATGTTTTTTCATGCCTCTGGGATATGATGATTTGAAGTAAGCACATACATAAGGTTTGGATACAAGGTGTTTTGCTTAAATATACGTTAGTATTACCTAACTGGTAAATTTTGTAATCTATCGAAGAAAAAAATTTGTAAGATGACAATTATGTCAATGGTTAAGACCACTATGATGACAATTTGTAAAGTTGCTGCTCTCTCACTGAGGTTACAGCTAACTTCAGGATGTTTTTGCTATGAAGGAGAAAAGTGCACTACACACACACAAAGAAAGTGTAAAATATGATGTGGGAATGTATATGAATTGTTTTTTTCACATTTCCATTTAAAATAAATTAGAAGTTTTTAGGTCAATATTAAACAGCTCTTGGATATAGTTAATATACTAATAGCTAAACTTTTGTGATTTCCCTATTGTCTTTAATTTTTATTTTTTCACTTGACTTAAGTCAGTATGCTTGCTACATTATAATGAAAAGTTCATTTAAAAAAAAGTTGTTCCATAATTAATTACAAATATCCGATTTTTATTTATATAAATATTAAAAGCTAGTCCCTAATTTTATTTTACATTTTGGGCTTAACAAAGCTTCTTTTGCACTATCTATGCATTATTGAAACAATATAGGCATTATCATGTACAAGATGATTATCATTGTAACCATTCATGTTTTCAGTGCTCCTTTCGTGGAAATATACAAAGTGATAACCTCTATATTGTTCCATTATGGAATTCCACCATGTCACAGCCTCATCAGTGATTTTTATAAATTTATTTAGATAACTTAATCCAATTTAACGACCCATTATGCATAAAACATTTTAAAGGCAACATTCCCAATATGCTAGGATAGTTAGTAATATATTTACATATGTTTATAAATTCTAGTTCTGCACTTTATTTTATAAAACTGATTCTTAAACATATATAGCATAGCAATCATTTTAGAACTCTTAGCTTTTAGACACGTGAGTACTTGATAGAGGAGAGTGAAAAATAGATGAGCAAATGCATGAGACCTCATACATCTCATTAGTTGAAATTACTGACGCAAATATAAATATGTTAAAACTGTCAATAAGACAGCATAAGAAATGTCATGGGAAGATTTCAAAGTGCCTACTGTATCTCTCTAACAAAATTTACCTCAGCTTTGGAATTCAAGAGGAATACACCAAAAAGGGGGAGATATGATACTTGTTATTTCTCTCAGAATGTTTGTTTAAATTTATTGTTTTAGTGCACTCAGAAATTATTAATAATAATAATTTTATTGGCCTGGAGGAGCTGGAGTACAGCCATAGGCCTTGTCATATATTTTACATTACACAACACACATACACTAAAGCAAACTATTCAAAGTCACTTATCACACAAAAGCATCAAATAAACTAACTGCCATCTTCAAATAACGCTAGGATATTATAGTGGGCTTTGAACAAAAGGAACCTTTTTAGCCTTTTCCTGAAGAACATCATGAAGGTGCAGATTTTGTTCCTTTAGGGAGATTATTATATACGACTGACATTGAATGATGAGGTCTCTTTAAGCCTGATTTCAATCTATATATATTCAGATGAATATCATGTTTTCTGCTGTTGTCCTGCTGTGAATCAGCATTTTTTTAGAAAGTATGGGGATAAGATTTTACTAATAAAGCATGATACAGAATGTCAATAGAAGGGAATAAGAATGCTTGATAGACAAAGGCTTGTCATGTGTCCATTGTGATACATGACTTAGTACCTTGATGGCCTCTTTTTGTAGTGAGAATACCTTGGCTTTATAGGAATTCCTCCAGAATATTATGCCGTAGGTAAAAGAGAGTGGATTTTAGCAGAGCAGTCTTTAAAATGTCAGTGGAAATAATATTGACTATCCTGCATAACATAAAAGCGCCTGTAGCCACTTTAGGGAGGATTTTGTTAATATATATGTACCAATTAAGAGTTTTCAGTAATATGCAGTCCAAGAAAATTAATGGATTCCATTCGTACTATATAAATGTAGGTATCTATAATTATCTAGATATTTTGATATTTATGGCATATTTTTCTAACAAATAATAGTCCTTTCATAAATCTCTTCCATTTTTCTGACAAGACATGTACACCTCTGAATAACCTCAAGGCTACCCCTAAACTTAGGAATAGGAACTTAAAAACGGGCTTAAGCGTTTCTCACCTTAAAGAATTTTATGTGAAATTATCTCAGAGATTCAGTTTATCCTTCAGCACCTAGGGAAAGGCAAAATATATGTAAAGGATACAAACAGAACTGTGGTTAAGTATATACTTTAAAATACAATTCAGAAAAACTTAGTTCGATTATTAATCTTTTGAGTAATACTCTTTAATTCATGCATTTCGAAAATTCAACCGTTTCATTCAAATAAAATCTTAATTTATTATAAAAATATTAATAATACACTACAGGTTGACTGAAAATTCGATAGTATACAAAAGCCTACCTTATAAATCTTAAAAAAAAAGATATATTGAATGGTTAAGAACTATAAAATTACCACTTTCTTGTCATTTTCCCTAACACGGTGTATATTTGAATAATGAGGTAGCCTCCTCCCAATTTTCAAAGTAAAATGGCAATTCTTAAACATTCACTGGAAATGTGAAAGCATAAAACACTCTCTTTCTCCGAAACTGAAATTCTGTAATCCGCCTAAAACGGCATTCTGGGAGATTTTCCGCTGCCCGCGTTTCAAAAAGGTAAATCATCTTCGCTACTACAGAGTTTATTATGCCACAGAATAATAATTTCATGATTATAGCATATTTAATAAAAATATTTAATAAATATTACGTTATACATAAATTCAGAAAATTATTCTAATTATACTCTCAAACTACACGCAAAACTTGACCGCTGTTCTTGGACGTATCGAAATTAACGTTCATTTTTATAATTAAACCTATGCATATTTTTTGCAAGAGTATTTATATACCTATGCTCCAGGTAGTTGACGCAAATTGAAAACGAATGATTGCATTTCAAAGTGCGTTCCAAAATTCTGTACTATATATAATAACTTCCATTGAAGCAGCTTAGTGCTAGATGATGAGATGAAAAGCAACGATCCGTTGAGGTTTTTAGTGGCAGACGATAATTGAAGAACATTACACTTATTGCCTCCGCAGTTGGAGACTTACGGTTAATTGGCTGTTGAACCTATTCGGTCGATAAGTAATAATAATTTTTTTATTGAATCTCGGGAAATGTAATATATTTATAGAATAAGGCAATTATAAATTGCAACAGATAAACAACGTAATCCGTAATATAAAACAATTATAGTATTGAAGAGGAAAGTCATTTTCCTAGAGAGAGAAGAATTCATCAACTGTCTAGCATTCATGGCTATAATAGCTCAATGGAAGCATTTACATAAAAAGTAACAAGGTTTAGCTTTGAAGAATGAAAGTTTATCTATTTCTCTTAGATCCCTAGGAATTCAAGAATTTGACATCTGCATAACCAGCTTTTAGAAAACGGATGAGTTGTGGGTGTAGTTGTTCCTAAATTGTTGTCCTCTTACGAACATATTAATTGCTTTTCCGACTAAGGCTGTAAAACAGCAAAAGCTGAGCAAAGTGGCTTGGATATTAAAGAAGAGTTATTAGAGCAAGACAAAATTGGAGAGAGTATTGTGGAATGTATGCAGCTTTAATGAAATATGGGACATAGCTAGGAATAGATGGGGTGCCAATAGAGTTCCTGAAGTAGTCTCTCACATAAGAAATACTGGTAAAGAATTGAAGCCTTTCAGATGTGGATGTGAAGGAGAATGTCAGAGATAGATGAATGGGCAAAGTAAGGAATGAAGAACCTAGGATGTTTAATTAAGAAGACACTGATGATAGATTTAAAAAAAATTGGATAGATGACGCATGGAGAAGAAAATGCTCTTTGGAGGATGTGATGGAAGCCAAGTCAATGGTAAAGTAAGAAAAATAAGGAAAAGAGTGAAGATGATAGTTAGCCCAAAGAGTGGAAAAGGATATGGAAGACTAAAGAGAAGGGAGAGGACAGGAATAACTGCACTTAAGGAGGAGGAACAGCATCTAAGGACATGCAAAAGCAGATGACTTAGGACGATTTACTGGAGCTTCAACTTTTTTGGGATGTTCCACTTATTTATCTATCAAATATGCTCACACTAGCAATTCATGCTCACTTATAATCAGTTCTTTGACACATGACAAATAATATATTTATCTTTATTCATTCAATCAATGAGTTGTCATTACAGATTACATTACAAAGTGAAACAAAACTGAAATACAATAAAGAGTTAGTGTTCTTATTAATTCTATAAGAAACAAATATTAAAACAATTGTATGTACATATAATCAATAAAATAATTACAACCAAAATAAGATTTATATTACTACATGGATCACAAAAGTAGACCACATAAAGTTTATGTTTTAAGGCAAAGTTATAACTAAGTTATATGTTTCACATCTTTAAACGAAGACCAATACGGGTCAGTAGAAATGTACTAATTGCTGATATTCATCAGTCTAATTAAAGGAGAATTGGCAGCATAAATTGTTCTCTAGAATTGCTGAGCCTTGTGATGTAAGGGAGAAAAAGAAATCTATTTAATTAAGTAACTCTGAGCAATCAATTTCTTATCTAAGCGTTTTTATTACTGTATTGCGGTCAATTCTTTCCTTCGGATTTTCATAAAGGGAGGTAATTAATCAAGGAAATTCATGATTTGATTATATTCAATCATTTCTGTGGGAACATGTAACTTCCTGGGCAATTGAACGCATAAATTTGTGCTACACTCTTTCCAATCCAACCTTAGGTTTTTATATCTAGGTGGTGAAGTCTAAATATATTCTTACCAAAGAGAAATTTCAAATCATATAAATGTTAGAACTGTTTTAGTTCACTAATTATGTCATTAATTAAATTATGAAATTAAGTAGAAGGAAGGGAAGAGGGAGATGGTGCCACGATCCTGTGATACAGCTGCGGTGGCGAACTGCAATTGCAAAGGGGATAGCGGGTGAGGTTAGAATGATGCCATTTTTTGCATTCATATGTTGAAATATTTCAATATTTTCCAGCAAGTCCTTCTACCTAATCAGCTCCCCCTGATTTGGTATGATAGGGGTTATTATATTGCAAAAAATACCTTCAAACATTTTAGGAATGTAAGACTAAAACTGTGAGGTTCCAGGGTTAATTATGTAAAATTTTTCCATAATGGAGAAGAAAACGTGAATTTCATTTGATAAGAGATTTATTCACGACCCTGGTTTCAGAATTTTATGCCATTATCAGGGGTGATGATGCAACTGATAGTGGCATAAAATGCTGAAACCTGGGCTGTGAATAAATCTCTTATCAAGTGACATTCACATTAGTTTTTTTGTCCAACAATAGTAAGATTAAAAGCTATAGTGATAATTAGACACTTGATTTATCCCCAGACATACATTGGTGTAGCAAAACTTTCTTTCCAAATTTTGGGTTGTTTTAGGATTTATTGAGCGATTGAACATGATAGTTTTAATAGGACTGATGGAATAGTTGGAACTGATACCTTAGTCACTACTCAATTATCTTGGTTTAGGTTGAACCTGGCTGGGAGAAAGTACAATATTATCAAAACTGTCTTGATCCTAATAAAATTCTATTTTATTTTGGAGAAGAAATGAACAAACTGATAAACAGTTTGAAATGGAGTCACCATAAGTTATTATATTTGAAAACCTTTAGATTTTCATAAGGTATTGATGGACTCCCAGAAGGATTTCATATTGACTTGCAAGCTTCTAAATCCTGAAATATAATTATTGTACCATTGGCTAGATAAGTTTGTACACTTGGCTCTTAAAGTTGAAGATTTAATGTAGTTTTCCCTTAAGCCTGTTATATTCCTTATGGAAAATCCTTTATAGTTGTTTATCTGTGATTTTGGCTCATTACTGAACTGCACTAGTTTTACTGATATGTTTCAAATTGGTATGAACATTCAAAAAGCACAATATAAAAGTAATAAGTTGCGGCTTCAGTGGGAGTGACAGGTGTGAACCCATCACCAGTGCTTCCCAGTCAAAACTGAGGAAATATGTATTCATATAAAATTCTAATATTTACTCAGTTGATAAGAGTTTTTTAGTAATTTCAGTAGTTTACAATAACGTCAGCTTTGCAAAAGACCAATAAATCATTAAAACTGACATTAGCAAAGTTTTCAAAAGTTAACCGAAAAAACAACCAATAATTTTTACAGTTTTTAAGGCTTCCACAAATTATAGTACAACCGACAAGGCAGAAAAAAATGTCACTAATACGAGCTACACATAGTTTATGTATCATGGCAAGTGATTTCATTTAAGACAGTAAGGGTTGGTCATAAATTTGCCTATCATTACCCCGAATTGCACATCACCTCTCATATAGTAGCGAAACATGCAAGACCGTTCTATTACCATCCACAATTGAGTGGGCAATAGAACGAAAGACAATTATAAAAGTTCTTCGAGAATCTTCACTACTATTTCATTGACGCCCGAAAGCACATAAAAATCACAGTAAAAGGTATAAAAATGCTTATTGGCAAGAAAATTGTTTGTAATTTATGGAAATAAATTATAATGGATTACCAGTGCAATTACACCACACTTAGGTATTTTATTTTACCAGACGGAATGATATTTTAAAATGAGGTACAATGTAAAATTTACAATCTATGAAGAAATTAGAGTGGCCCATTTCCAGTGAATCAAACATCTTCCCGATATTTTACGTTTTGAAGCAGTGAAGAAGTAACGATGTCCCAACTAAGTGTCTATGCTCGAAAAATGTAAATATTCAAGTTCAAATAGGGGATTCCAAAGAGCGGACAATCACCATTATTCTTCATTCTGCCACAAAAACCTTACATACTTAAATAAAAGTATTTTGAACGTATTTCAAACCTCGCCTTTCTCGGACACGTGATCTCATCACAGTTCCGTTATTATATGATGTAGGTTGTCATGACAGTATAAACGGTAAAATCAATTTTTAACATGCAACAATTTAAAGAACCTTGAATGTAATAATAATTTTATTAATTTCCAATCACCGTAACATGATATGGTCCATTCCTCAGACACAGACGCTATATTTACAGATTTGACATAAATTAAATCGCACAAGTCATGATTTGACATTGAATCAAAGGACTATCTTAAAAATTAAAATTACTCCAATAATCTCTTACGCATATTCGTTACGGAATTGCTCATATATTATTTCTGTTTGAATCACTTTTTCTTCAACGAATAATGTACTATTACAAAAAACACGATTTTAAATTGCTAGTTTGACTTGTGATTTTCGTTTTCCTCCAAAGCCCCGGATCTTCCGTCACACGTTGCTCAATACTCGAGAACCACTAACAAACGTATCGCACGGTCTAATTGCTGCAAGTTAAGAGGTTCTATCGTAAGTATTAGCATTTTTTAAAGTCAAATTCTCATTGCTTTTCACTTTAGTTTCTAATTCTATAGTTATACTTGTAAAAATTTCGTTGTTTCTATGTGAACTTGTTATACCCTTGTTTCACTAACCTTGGCATACTTCAGAATGACCACCTTTTTGTATTGCTGTTATTAGAGATACTGCTGTCACTATTGTGGATGAATATTATTCTAGGCATAATCGTTCTTTGAATTTTGCATAGACCAAGTAAGAAACTTATTTGTACGTAATTAAAAAGGCCTATCATATTGCTCGTGGCCATTGACCCTATTTTAACCGACATTGGATGACGAATGGTTATTATTAGAAATTGTTATATTCGCAGTAATATTTAATGAGAGAATAACATTATATGATATGCGCCATCGTTTTAGCTTTAAAATTCTTCTTAATGTAATTACGCGTCTCTGTTTCAGCGTATTTGTATGAGTCAGAAAATTGAAAAGCCTATATTATCGGGTCAGAGAATAAAGACCAGAAAAAGAGGTAAGTTCATTCTAGTATTAATTCGGGAACTTCATAAGTTTCTTTTGTATGGAATGTTTTCAATCTCATGGTGTATGTGATATCCTTCAAGTATTCTCTTGCATTATATTGTGCTTTACTACGTAATTATGTCGTCTAATAATTGCCATTAAACATGTTAGTTTGCGCACTTTTGTTGAAACTAAAATGGTATGATCTGTCATTCCTTCTTTATTCGTGGTAATGTTTCTACAATCTTGTCAATGTGATAATTTGGTATACATTAATTTTAGTGTGACAATTTTTATATTGTTTAACGCTTTGTCTAAGGTTAAATTGACTTAAATAGTTCTTTTGAATTCTTTTACCGTGTGACGGTCCTCCATTTGATTTTATATTATTTGATTGGGGTGATAATATCTTAATAACCTCTTCCATTTAAAGATGAAAAGGAGAAATACGACCCATCAGGGTTCAGAGATGCAGTATTACAAGGGCTGGCAAAGGCAGGAGCTAATGATTTAGAGGCAGTGTCCAAGTACTTGGATACAGCCGGGTCCAAGTTGGACTATCGGCGATATGGGGAGGCCCTCTTTGACATCCTCATTGCTGGAGGACTGTTGGGTAAGCTATCTTTCCGGGCCAGTTGTCTCCTGGCACTGCTTCATTTTATTTATGGAAAGGAGCCTACATACGTTTCATTGTAGTTCACTTAAATTTAATGTAAAGTATTATATTTTTATCATTTCACCCTCTATGCTTTTCACACGGAATTTGCTACGAATACTTACATTTCTACTCTCTTCCTAGGCCATTCACAGTTATTACATGTCATGGTACCAACATCTTGTTTCACGAATAACCTTTAATTGAAGTGGTAGCGAAACTTGAACAAAGTTAATTTTACTTTTTTATTGTGAATTACTGTAATTTCTCTAAAAGTACCACATCAATTATCTTGTTATAATTGAAGCACACTATCGTCCTAGAACTTCATTGGCATATCATGCATGTGAACGATATTGCCAATTTAAAAAGCTGATTGGCTTGAACTAATTTTTAGGTATTATTACTAAATTAACCCAAATGTTATGCCTGTTTAGTATGTGCACTGTCTTTGAATTTGATAATATATTATCCATTGCTTCTAATGAAAGACCTGTCATTTTTCACGCATAAGATTGTGTAAGATCCCGTATAATTGCCTCTTTTGTGTGCTTAGGTGTAGGAAAAAGTTAATGGTGAAATGGGTTGATTCATAATTATGCTCCCAATTCAAATGTGTGCATATGTTATCATTGACAAATGAAATTACATCTAAAAGTCTTTTTAAAACTGCTTTTCATATCTCACTCCTAAGATCCCAAATAGTTGACCAATAGAGAGTATGTATGTACCATTGTTCATTCAGTGTTTAATTACTAGTTTAAGCTTACTATGTTTATTGGAGAATTAAAAAAAAATAGTATTTTACTTTGCACTAGAACTACAAAAGGACTAAACAAGTTCTATAGTTTATTGTAATGACACTCAGTGGGAAGATTCCCATTGATTACTTAAAAGGTTGTTAGTGATTTGGCAGATAGTAAAAATGTCTATACATCCTCATGGCTGAAACATGAACCCCTTAGAAGGTATTTAGTAGTAGTAAAATATAGGAATTTGGCATGATTTACATTGTCTATTCTATGTATTTTTGCTTATTTACTTCAGTGCCTGGGGGTTCTATTGCCCAAGATGGAGATAAAGACGTCAAGACCAATGTCTGCATTTTTGATGCACCAAAGGACATGGAAACCATGAAGAACTATGAGCAGGTGTGAATTCATAATATCAATTAATTTACAAATTACACTCATTTAGTTAGTCAACTGAACCTAATTATATACAATTATATGACTTTGTTCCTGTATTCCACAAGTATGCCCTGTGTTACTAAATTATTTTCAGCATAACTTCATTTTTTTGTTTCATAAAATGCTTATGTCATTATGCTTC
This sequence comes from Rhinocypha anisoptera, assembly GCA_011762765.2. Classification (NCBI taxonomy): domain Eukaryota; kingdom Metazoa; phylum Arthropoda; class Insecta; order Odonata; family Chlorocyphidae; genus Rhinocypha; species Rhinocypha anisoptera. The sequence goes on from WURS02000018.1 coordinate 3,362,833, forward strand.
TAAACAGCTCTTGGCTGCTCTATCACATCAAATACTAACGCATTTCCATGCAACACAACTTTCTCACACTGTTCTGATTTGTGGCTGTGTGTGTTGTCAAAACATGCTATCATCACTTTTATCAAGAGTATGAGTTTTTTCAGGTACGTGCATTACTCATATACAAATATTAATCATATATTTCCAGAGAACATTTGTAGGTATTATTTGGTGGTTTATTAAATTTTATTTTAACCTGTTGTAGGTGCCTTGATACATAATTTCCAATTTGACATTGAGCATCATAGGTGCTGTTGACTATAAATGAAGACTTCAAAATAATGGCAGATATGTAATCACTTTCATTTGCTGTGAAATATAGTTTTTAGATTAAATATATTCTTTTCATTTAAGTAATTTAACAGTGATTATGCACATTACTGTAGATTGGAGTCTTACATATGGCGGGGATTGGTTGGGAGCAATGCTAAGATCCTGGGAAATAGAATTTATATTACTCGGGCCATGAGGTCATTTTAATGAAAAACTATACTACTAAAAGTAATGTTAGATCATATATTTCTGAAGGCACTGTGAAATGAAATAACCTCTTCTGTTTTTTTATTCCTTAAGAGAGTTTTGTTGACAGCAAAATGGATAGGGCAATATGGCCAAACCTCAAAGTACTCAGCATGTCTATTTTCATTATTAGTCGATTTCTTTTGTCTATTCAATGGTTTAAAAGGTATTTTACCTCAATAGCAATGTTTTATTCCATTTGTATTTGAGATGTTAACAAGCCAAAAAATGCCATTAATTTGTACTTCAAATTTTACTAATTACTATGATATTGCTCAGGTCTTCATCAAGCTGATGAGACGTTATAAGTACCTTGAGAAGATGTTTGAAGATGAGATGAACAAGATCCTTGTGTACATCAAGGGTTTTGGTGAAGAGGAGCGTATTAAGCTTGGAAGAATGACTGCCCTTTGGATCTCCAATGGATCTGTACCTGCATCAGTCCTACTTGTGCTTATAAACGTAAGTGATTGTAAAGGTTTGGTGCACAACTTGAAGGCCTTATAAAGTGTCAACTAAATTTTAAATCTTAGAAGTAGGTAGGTGTTTAAGTTGTTAAATTAAAGAATTAAACTAGGTAAATGTTTAAACGAAATTCCTGTTTTTTATTTGAATTTTCTCTAAAAATGAAACCAAAAATATCTTATTGGTGAAGGCTATTTTAATAACTTGAACTCTAGCTTATTGTCTCGCTTCAAAAGTAGATTTTAGACAAGAATCTTAAATGCCTATAAAATTCATTCATATTTTGTACTTTGAAATTAGTTTTTTGATGGGATATCAGTGTTTGGACTTCTGATTTCCAGTTTTCATTTCTTATATAGAGTCCAGTAAATATGAATTAATGTTAAAGATTGTATTCCTGCACTTAATTGATAATTACTTTTCCCTTGTGGAGGAAATGCAGATTTTCACATTACATGTATAATTGAAAAAGAGATCAACCTGAAGCACAGCCTTCTTTTCTCTCCTTTTTAGGAACATCTGGTAAAGGATGGCTTGGCCTTGGACTTCTTGTTGGAGGTCTTTGTAACCTGGAAAAATGAGAAGGGGGTGCCAAGTCTTATGACAGCCCTAAAGAAAGGTGGCATTGAGGGCAGGTATGAATGTTTTTTGTTTGCAATGCACATTATTACTTAAAAAATTGTTTTAAAAGCTTTATTGGTAGAATGTTGACTGATTCAGAAAGGTTAATCATCTAAGCAGTCTTGTTGTTTCCCTCTACATATAATTTTGAAGCTAGTTAAATTAGGTAATTTTGTATTTTAATCATAGTTTTTCACAATAATGCACTATTTTTTAGATTATCATTACAGTGTGGCAATTTTTAAAAGTAGTCTGAATTTCCATTTAAAAACTTGCCATGCAAATGCACGTGCATGATCTTGTTGCAAATGATATCTAATGCATGACAGAATCCGGTGATAATAATTTGCCTTACATGATAATGCCTTACAAAAATTTGCATGATATCATGCACATGTCTGTGGTAGCAAAGATTGTATACCGCTGTCTGTATCTGCCGTTTTGACAATGCTACCAACTGTGCCAAGGTTTTACCTGTCACTGTAATACCAACCCTTAAATAAAATACTACTTACCGCTTCTAGATTTCAGACTATTTGTCTCCCAGGGATCGATTAAATAACTGCACATTCAACATTTTATAATCTATCTACTTTAATATGCTTCCTGATTGCCTGCTTTTCACAGTACTACAGTAGAATCTTGATTTTACATAACACCTAGGGACCCAAATTTTCGGTGTTTTGTAAAATCGAAATTATGTAAAATCAAGATAATCTAAGAAATAAGTTACAAAATTTGCAATTTCCACTTTTTAAAAAACTTCTTCTTTATTTCGACATGTTTCGGTGCACTACACCATTATCAAATCAAGATAATGGCTGATTTCGATAAATGTGGTAAGATTTTGTAATGCATCATAATACAATGCTATACGATTAGCATTTATTACTATTTTCACTGCAAAGAGATCATTTATGCACATGGTATTCAGTAATTGCAAAAAACTAGCTTCATTATGATTTAGATAATTATGTTTAAACAAAATATTTTTAAACACAATAACAGTTATTACCTCTCAGAGAATAGTATAAGTGGAGAATTTCAAATATTCTTTATCAAGTACAGTAGAAGTCTGCTATAGCGAGTATGGCTTATAACGAGAGCGAGTGATCGTTTTGCGTTAGTTGTTCCACGTGTTAAAACATAGGGAGTTCCACCGGTTGTTACAAGTGGTCATATCGGCACTATCGCTATAGCGAGTGGATTTTCCCGTGGTTGACTCGCAGGATTCGAACACGCATTACATTGTCATGCCTCGCGAATCTACATTCTAAGGAAGGCTTTACGAGACACTTTGTGGTGATCTTACATGAAGACTGATTTTATGTCACAGACTTTCCTGGGGAATGACTGAAAACTTATCTTGGAATCTGTGCTCCAGTCTATCATTTCCAGTGATAGACTGGAGTCCAGTGATGGGTAAGTATAAATTGTATTCAGAAATAAAATTTGAATATAGGACAGAGACATATCATTAGCCAAGATTAGATAACTTTTGGAGATCACTAAAGGAAAGTTTAGCACATTAAAATATATAGTGACATATCAGACAAGCGGATTCAAATGAAAAAAA